>CM062604.1:15333665-15820554 GCA_031470985.1 Agastache rugosa
AAATAAAAATTTTTCTTCGAAAATTTTACAGATATATTCTACCGGAAAAATGAGTTTTAATTCATTTTTATCGTCTCGGTTAATCCGAAACGAAGAAGTTTTTACATTTATCAATAGATGATAAATGTTTAGTCATTAATTGACTAAAAGAAGAATTTAATTTAATTACGTAAATTTTTACGTAAATTATCTTTTAAAATTTTAGTTTCGGTCGATTTGAAAATGCTTCGAATCTCCGATTCTTTCGTGAGATTTTTATCTAAGGTTAAACCTTAATCTTAATTACTGTGTTGAGAAATTAGAGAGTTATTAGAAGATTAATTAGTTATTAATTAATTGAATTAATAACTAATTAAATGATTTAACCAAAACTTAGCCATTAAGTTTTAATTTTATAATAAGTTATCCTATACATCTAAACCTAGGGTTATAACTAATCCTCTTCTCACTCTCTCTCAAATACACGCACACAAACAACAACACTCTCTCTCTCTCTCGATCTCTCTTCTCTCTCGACACACACATGCACACACACACCATTGATGATCAACCTTGAGCTCAAGAAACATAGATCAATCCATTGAATTTATATTTTTGAAGTTATTATATCAAGATTTATGGTTAAATCTTCCATCTTCATATATATATATATGATCGAAAATTTTGAAAGAAATTAGAGAAGTGATTGTATGATTTTAATCTCTTGGTATGATGCTTATATGTTATTTATATGATGATTTTATGATGTTAGATGATCAATTATTAGCTTAAGAAAATGCATGAGAAACCCTAGATATATATATATATATATATATCGAAATTTTTGAAGAAGAAATGAAGATGTTGTTGAATGATGTTTTAATCTACATGAATTATGCTTAAAATATGCTTAGAAGATCAAATATGTAATTAGATTTAAGCATGAGAAACCCTAGTTCATAATTGGTAATTTTCGAAAAAAATGGGAAATGGTGAAATAATTGATGCATGAATTGTATAATTGATTTAATGATATAAATGTGTTTAGTTAAGTATTTTAAGAATGTTTTATGTTGGGAATGAGCATGAATTCTCAACCATTTCCATTTTAATAAAAATATCGAAAATATGAGATTAAAATTAGGGTTTGATAATGTAATGTTATATGATGAAATTGATGATTAAGTTAATGTTATATGGATGTTAATAAAGCATGTTTAAGCAATAGATAATCAAATGTAAACATAATTAACCCTAGAAAACCTAGAAAGTGAAATTAGGGTTGGAAGATTAATACTTAATTGAATAAAATTAAATGAAGAAATGAGCTTATAATATTTAATCAAGTATATTAGAAATAAAAAAAGAGAAAATAATTTTAGAAATGCAAAAAGGGAAATAGCCGAAAATTTAAATAAATAAATAAAATATTAATTAATTTATAAATTAATAAACTAATTGCATTTAAGAACTAATTATTAAAAATGTAATATTGAATGAATTTCTGGAAATTTAATTCAGAATATTAAAGATTTTCTATTTTTGGATGATTTTCCCGATTTGGGAGTTTATACGTTAATCGAGTCAAATATGTATAATGAATGTGTAAATATATTTGATTTGATGAAATAAATGCGTGGAATTAAATTGAGAATTTTCTGAATCCGTTAGACGGATTAAAATCGATTTAGTCGATTATAGTGAATAGTAATTTATAAATGTTGATGTTATATGAGATTTGATTGATGTTGATGCTTAATGAGGAATTAAGATAGATTAAGATAGATTAAGAACATTTGAAAAGTTAAGATAGAAATTCTCGAATTTCGTTGAGTTTCGGCGTAGAAATTCGAATCGAATTACGTTAGGTTTATCGAAGTAGTTATTCGATAAAAGATTTACGTTCTAAAATTCGTTATTCGCGTTCGATTAAAGGAGCAAGCGGAAGTAGAAGCGGAAGCGTGAAGTAAAAGGGTTGCAAGCGATAAAGTTTTAAAGTTTAAAGCTTAAAGTAATCAGGTGGGCTTTTTAAACTGAAAAATGTGCAAAGCATGATATACTATGATTTTAAAGCTTTGATACTTGCCAAAATCATTTTAAATTTTAAGTATGTTACCATCTACTTCAGAAAGACGAATTCGTTTTCACGCAAGGTGAAATCTGTGTACACATTGGTAATCGTGAGCATTTCTTTTGATAGGCCGATTATTCATAATTGTGAGCCTTTCCTCGATATGCCGGTTACAAGTGATTGAGAAAGAGGCCTCTTTCTCATCACCATTATTTATTTGTAGATATGGTTCATACTGTTATAACTGTTTGCAGACAAATCATTTTTGAGAAAAGAAAGTATTTTTAACATTTTACGAGTTGTTTTTCAGAAAAATCCTCGTATTATATTTTCTGGCAAGTTTTCATATATAGCTGTATTCAGCAAAGTTTTCAAATGTTTTCGGCATGTGTTCACTGAGTACGTAGTACTCAGCCCTGCATGTTATTTCTAAAACGTGCAGGTTAGCAGGGATGCAGATGGCGAGGGCTGGATAAACGTTGGTTGTTGTTAATGTTTTGAAAAATAAAGAGCCTAGATTATATGTCGTCATACATATAATCTCTCGTATTCCGCTGCTATGTTAAAATGATTTGGTATACTATAAATGATGTTTTAAACTCTGAATTCTAAATTTTAACTGTGTTGAAGTTGTTTAAACCCTAGAGTCGAACTACTATCTTAAAAAGTCGAACTCTTATTGTTAAGTATCCTTTGAAACTCAGCTTGAGAATGTATTTAAGTAAATCTCTATTCCATGAAGCTCTGTCGAACTTGAAACGGTTTATTTTTATCGTGCTTGTTGATCCTCAAGTCAACTCGTCATCTTCTTGATCAATGTCGGTTATTTGGTTGATCAGGTCTATTTATTTCCAACATGTTAAATTCTTGGTCATTATTGATTATTTGGTTGATCAGTTCTTTTGATTCCGAGTGTTTTGAGTTATATTTATTGATATGTATGTCATATTGAAATCAGTTGATCGTCTCGAGTCATATATGTTATAATATTCTAAAATTATGAATTGTTGAGTATGGTTATTCTTTTGAACGATAGCTGGGTCGCTATCTTAAATTCCTTTGTTAATCATAAATTGTGTAAGTCGTGGGACCTACCGGCCTTGACATCTGATATCGGGGTTCGGTCTGCGACAAATTAATATTTTGAATTTGAAGAAGATGTATATATCTGACCTAATGTGTGAAATCACAAATTTAAATTTATGAATTTCCAAATTAGAATTTGAGCTAATTCGTGAATTCACTCATAATGATTGAGAGATGGTGGGATGGAGGGGTAAATATGTGTTATCATTTGTGTTTTTTAGAAACATGTGTTATTTTTAGGATTTTTAATCTTAGAAGTGTTATTATCCCATATATATATATAGATTGGTTCATATAAAAACTATTCCTAGTGTGGTAACTAGGAACCAATCTGAACAGTTAGTCTTTGTATGATCTATGGTTCTCATTATTCGAAACATGAATATATATATATATATATATATATTTAAACACGATTTTATATAAGTACAATTGTTTATACAAAAAAGCATGAATTTCATTAAGCATGACTATATATAGATTTAAGCATGAATATAAATAGATTTAAGCATGTTCTCAAGTTCTCACGTGAGAAATATTTCCTATAGTAACTCATCCCTATATCTATAATATGAGTTGTTCGGCTGCGAACTCATAAAAAGAAGATCCCGCCAGTCGGCTCTTAAATCAAAACTTTATGTTTATCAAGAAGAAAAGTTAATAATTGTGAGAAGTTTAAATTAATAATGTATTCAAGGTTGTTCCGTCGAATTTGAAATATGTCAAGTATGATCGTAAAAATATATACAAAGGGATGAAGTCAGAGATCTTATTATTATGTTGTAAGTTTTTCGCATGTTTTAACTTGGAAATAAGTTGTCAATCCTTTGTCGAGTTTCTTTAAATCATACGACCCTCTTTATCGTGCTTGGATCTGATCTAATGGACTTTTGTCGATGTTAAGCCATGGCTTGGTCGTACGATACTAAGGTTGGAATTGTCGATGACATGTTATTGATTTCATTGTTAAGCATGTTCGTTGAGATGTTGTTCAAGAATAATTATTAACTCCGGTATCGTTGTTTGTTTAAGAATAGTATGTCAAATGTTCGGTTTCCGTGAGTTGGAGTAAAAAACCGGGTTCGTACAGTTACGATTCCTTGGTTAATCATAAATTGTGTACGTCGTGGGACCCACCGGCTCGGTCATCTTTATTCGAGTCGGGCTACGACACATAAAAAAATTATGCTTACTTAAAATGATGATGCGTAAAATTTGTTCGATTTAGTTAACTATTAAAATTAATCATATTTTAATCATGTCTTCAAAAGAAATTATGAGACTAGTTTTTATCTGATATCAAATCCCGATATATGAGCTTTCTTCTTTTTTCCATAATTGAAAATAATTTACTTATCATTCTAGCAAATGATACTTTGTTGGGAAAATTAATAGTTTTGAAGTGATACCAAATGACCCCAACCGAGTAGATGTTTGCTCAGAAGCCCAAGTTTTTCGCTCAGCGTTTGAGCTTATAGATTTTCTATGTTCACAGTGGAATCGCCGAAGACAAGAGAAGACCCACTGAGTACACAAAGAGTAAGAAGTCGAGTGATTAAGCAACGTTATCCGGATCCAAGACGATAAAAGGGATTCTTCCGTCACATCACTCTTGTAGGACCAGACGATCACTTCACATCTCGTGTAGACAACTCGCCCTGGGGCCGTCAAGACTCCATTCCGCCTATTGTCAAGACCCAAACAGAGTTCAGACTCCGCCGTCAATGATTCGCAGACTAAGAGTCACTCGGAGTCACTGCGAGTCACAATGTTCAGGCGCAGTCTGTAGACTAACCAGTCGTAGATCTGATCTGGTGACCATCGAACTCGACACCTCGGCGCCTAGAAGTCGGACCTACGAGATTGCTTTACGAGGAAATCAAGGAAGAAGACAAGATCAATTTGTCGAAGTTAGTGGTAGAGATTCCGTAACCTACGGCTCTTTCCAACGGCTAGTTCGAATCTCTCTCCTATAAATATGAGTCTTCTTCATCACCAGAAGAGAGTGTGAGATAGACAAGAGAAAAATATACAAGAGAGATCAACGAGACTTCATTGAAAAAGTCTAAGCAAAGATCAAGAGATCTCTCGTGCAGAAAAACTTCAAAGAATCCGGTACGTACGTGGCCTTCCAAGTTACTTATGATTATTTTTCTCGGCCGAAATTTGCTAAAGCTCTCCCACTAGTATCTAGGCATATAATCCTTCCTGCCTTAAGCCTAGTTTGAACGAGTTCATCATAATACTCATTGTTCTAATTGTCGCAGAACTCGTTCATAGTTGGAAAACCCCAAACCCAAACCCGTAAAAGGTTAGGTAAAGGTACGCCCGCTCGAAGCGCGTACCCGAGTGTTGGTTCCGTAGTACCGCGCAAAACTACAAAAAGTTGAGGCTTCAGTGCCCGTGCCCGTAAGCAAGTGCAGGATTTACGTTTCGATACGATGCGCGTAAATCATGTATCCGACGTAGGCATTCGAAGGTCGTCAGGACGTAGGAGTAGTTCCTCCGAACCACGTTAAATAGCTTTGTTCTTTACGCATTTTTATTTATGCATCGAAGCTAACCCGTCATAAGCTTTCATTCCATTGCATAAGCATTCATTCAAGCCGCATAAACCGACTAACCGAAAGAGAGAAAACGAAGCTTTTGCAATATATTTGAAGCAAATGAGCGAGACTTTCCAAAAAACCCACCACATTCCGCACCACACCACTGCCCATGTTACATCGATCAAAACGCCACTGGATGCGAACACGGCCGGCTCACTCAAAAGAGTTTTAATTGGAAAAGTTTTTTAAACCTTGGTAGTATTCAACACTCATACTCTACACCAAAGGTATCCGGATCTCGGGACCATCAATTGGTATCGTAGAAGCAAAGGTGGTTCAAAAGATCACTGTATCTGTGTCAAGACAGCATCTTCTTTGCTGATAGTGGTCACCTGAACCGAATGTATCCTTCAAAGTTTCAAAATCTTTTAAAAAGTCATTATATTGCATATCATCGTCATGGGAATCTTCCTTGTGCAGTGAATCTTCCGACGTTCTCTGTCCGATGATTATCGTATCCGAGTTCCGACTCAAAAGCTTCGAGTGCATATTGGCCACGACATGATGCTGGGATGTTATCACCGACGACGGACCCATCATCATCATGAAGTCGAAAGACAAGGTAAAACCACACCCTCGGAGGCTTTTCCCGAAGTCCAAAGCATTGCTCTGCAAGTTGTGAAGCCCTAAAAGAGAGTACTCTCCGAGAAGAAAGTTAAGACAAGCAAAGATTGGACGTCTACGCTCGCAACGTCATCTCCCTGACCCAACGGTGACGGACACTTATCTCAAGGCATAAGATCATCAACCGCTGAGACAGCTAAGGGGATGTGGGACACTACTAGCTTCTGTAGCCGGCGTGCGGGCGTTCGTCGCAGGAAATTCAAGAGAATCAAATTCTCGAATTGCTGCATGAGTTGCCGGGACAACTTCAAGCAACACCCTTACGAGTCCATTGATCAAATGGAGCTCAGATTCTCCAACCTCATCATCGAGATCGAGACGATCCGAACTGGAAAGTATACAGTTCGAGATAAGAACTTGAAAGTTCTTTCAGCTCTCTCCTCAGATTGGTGTACACACAAGGTGGTTCACCAAAGCAGAACTGATATTGGCAGCATGGAGACGGAAAAATTGTTCTCCATCTTGAAAGCCAACGAATTTAATCTGGGGATCACAAGCAGAGATTCATCCAACCGAATGAATGAAGCAGAGCTAAGGATCAAGCCAAGAAAAGAAGCTCAATCAGCTCAACTTGAAAGGACCAACAAGGAGCACAGAAATATGAGCAAAGAAGAATTGAACGAAGAAGTTGCCATGCTTGTACGGAGCATTAATCAGCTTGAACAAAGCAATGAAAGGTACAAGAATATCATGAAGGTTCATCACGACAAGCAACTCTACCCAAAGAGAAACCCAGCTGAGTCATCCTCCCGGAGAGAGGATAAAAGGTTCGAATCGAGCGAAATGGATGATGATCAAATCTCCTTCTCCGACTCAGATGAGGATGATTGCTCTGATTAAAATGTCTGAAACATCTTATTGATTCAACCAACAAAGAAAATGAAGAAACCCAATGAATAGCCGACCGGGACCACCGTGAAATAAAGACAAATGGATATTTGAATCAAGGATCACCACCATAAATAATGAAAGTACATTGGTCTCAAGAGAAGATTAGTAGAACATGAATCAATTTGATATGGGATAAATAACCTTATCAAATGAATGAGCCAATGATGAGAAAATCCGCTCAAAAGGAGACCGCACTGAACAAGAAAAAGCCACCTACTATCAAATCAAGGGGAATTCTACATAGCTGAAAGAGTGAAAAATCAAGTAGAATACTCAAAGATGATGCACTCATTAATAAGTTTGCAAATTGATCACCAAATTAAGGAAAACCCGATCCAAGAAAATCAAGATGATCCTCTAACCCAGCTGACGATATGAAAGCATCCAAGAGATATCTCAACATCTGAAAGAATCCATTGTTGGGAAAAATTCACACAAAAGCACAACATGCTGAAATCTAAATCAAGATGATGTGTGGATCACTTGGACCGCTCAATCCGGATGAAGAAAAATCATCCAATTCGAGGGGAACAAACTCGACTCGGATCTCAAAGATAAGTTCGAAGGATTACCTGCATTTTGGGAATCAAGCTCACTGACATCAACAGCATGAAGCTCAAGGAAAATCAAGCTAATCTCCAGATTCTCAGCTGAGAAAACTCAGTCAAGCAAAAGAAGAAGTCCGCCGTGGTATCAGCTGGATACTGTGTCCAAGTTGACCGGTTTGCGTCTCATGCATTTATTGCTCTGAGGAATATGCCATTTAAGTCCAATATTTTGAATTCTTATGTTAAGCGAACATATATTCCTTAGTTAAATTGTTTGATAAGTTTCCTTTCCCATCGCATTAATTATAAAGTCTGCATAGTACTGTAGCACGGCAGGATCGAGGCAGAATGTCAAACGTTTGAACTGCCTCACGCGCGGTTGTAATACACTTGCCGAAAGCACGTCTGCAAAACGTGATGAGTGAATCTCTCCTAGCCGTTGATCAGAATTTCAACTATTTCAATCTTAACCGTTGATCCTATATGGCATTTGATATATATGGAAAAGATACGAGGATTCGTTCTTCCTTCATCTTTATCTCTGCATATTTCAAATCTTCAAAACTTCTATCTATTGTCTGCAAGTTCTTCGCACGATCTAAAATCAACAGATTGCAGAAATGGCTCCCAAGAAATCAACTGCAGGGATGAACCAGTTTGAAGCCCTAATGACAAAGCTGTCATTTGAGAGTGTTCTGTCCACCTCCAACCTCCATATTTCAGAACTAAAAGAGATGGTAGATCTAGTTGAAAACTCCGGTCTCTTGCTGTGGGCAACCTCCATGCCCAAGCTTCTGCTGAAGAGAGATGCCGCTCTATTCTACCTCAACATCATTGATGAAGAAGGATTTTTCTCATCTTCATTCGACATGGACATCGAAGGCGCAGACGGAAAGTTTGATTCAGCAACCGTCAACATCAAACTAAACAAGATGCTACGAAAGGTGTTCAACCTACCAAGAGAAGGGGGATTCATCCCAGACAATTACAGCCGTGAAGAAGAGGACGAATTCCTCAGTAGAGAGATGCTTATCTCCCCAGAGCCATACAGAGCGAGCATGTCAAAGCTCCTGCTCAAGCCAAAGTACAGGCTGCTGCTGGACATCACACAAAAATGCATCTTAGGGATAGCTGGATCTCAAGGAGAGATCAGCATTCCAAAGCTCAAGCCGATGATTGCTATGATCAAAGGCGCAAACGTCAACTGGTTTGATTTCTTACTCAACCGACTGGTCAAGGAGTCTGAGAAGATCAAGTTCAACTCCACCAGGACGACGTTCTCAACCACAGAGCCACTGTATCTATGCTCCAAGATCTCGTTCTTAATAGAACAAGCTGTGAAAGAATACACAGTGAAGTGGGCTAACTCAGAACCGTTTCCAGAAATAAAGATTCTCTTCCAGAGAATGAGTCAGATCAATGACCTTCTGAAGAAACAGCCAGCTGTGAACAAAGGCAAGAAGCAGCTGGAAGGAACAGAGCTAGAAGCTCCTGCTGAGAAGAAACAGAGGAAAAGAAAGTCAGCTGACATCAAACCAGCTGAAAAGAAGAAAAGAAAAACAGCTGTCACTCCAAGTCAAGCGATGGTGATTCTCTCCCCTCAGCCAGTGTCAGCCTTCAATCAGTACGGAACAAACATCGTGGCCGAAATGGGATTGAATGATGGATTGTCATCCAGCTCCGAGGACGAGCTGGATAATCCAAGAAGCTCTCTCCAGCAATCACCACCTCACAGCTCTCAGTTAAAGCAACCTTCTCCTCCACCCAGCTCTCCAACCAAAAAGCCATCTCCTGTAAAAGAGCAGACAGATACTCAACTGGCTGAAGCTCCTTCACAGCCAGCTGACACCCAAGCTGAACCCTCTTCCACTTATCCCAGCTCACCCCCAAAACAGCCATCACCCAAAGCTCAATCTTCCACACAGTTGGCTGATGCTTCTTCACAGCCAATTGTGAAACCATTTGAACCTGTTCCTCAAATCTCCATAGAATCTGAGGAGAGTGATTCTTCTGCCTCTCCATCACTCAACTCCACTAGCTCAGCCTTTATGGAAGCCATGTACGAGGACTTGCGCATTGCAGGGATCAAGAATGTTCTAACTCAGTATCCGATTCTGGCGCACCAGCCCATCGCCCTCGTCAAAGTTGGAGATCTCAAGTTCTATCTGGCTACCAAGATGGCAACCTGGTACCAGAATGAGCAGCTGATCGAGACTTTCTCCTACGAAAAGCTGAAGACGGATGAAGCACGCCTCCAGCACACTTTTGGCTTTGGAAGTCTGGAGGATGCATACTTGCATCAAGATGATCTCATCAGAGGAATAATTGAAGTGTCTCAACGACTTAAGCCGCACCTACCTGGGCATGGGAATCAACCAATAAGCTTCAATGAAGAATGGATGGGAGACACATTCTGGAGCTGACAACTCCAAGGAAGTCTCACCTGAGATTACCAAGAAAGCTGTACCTGATGACACAGCTGAGGTAATAATCATTGAAGAACCAGCTGATGCAACAGCTGAACCAGAGGAAGCTGCCCCACAGAGTCCAATTGCCGATGACACTCGCTCACTGGTCGAGATCGAGGCAGACAAACCCAGTCATGTTGAATCTGGAACCCAAACTGACTCAGCTGTCGAGCTCTCAACCGCCATGAAAGAAGCAATATCCAAAGAGATTGAAGAAATTCTCTTTCAGGACAGACTGAAGTCTCAAGTGGATATCATCATGCGGTTCACAGCTCTAGACTGTCAAGTTAAAGAGCAACAACTGACAATTGACGAAGTTCACAAATTTGCTCAGAATCTACAAGAAAGCACCTGTCAAGATCTCAAGCAATCTCTCGTTTCTCAACGAATTGATCAGACAAATCATTTAGAGAAGAGAGTCCCGGAGATCATTTCAAACCTTCAAGCTCCACTGGTTGACAACATAGCAAATATCACAAGCCAGCTGGAAGCTCTCAAAAAGACCACTCTCTCCAACAGCGCTGACATCCGCCAACTTTTCAACTTATACAAAGATCTGGATGCTCGCCTCCGGAAGCCGAACGACAATGCCCGGTGAACCTCGCCATCACGAGTCGACAACTCAGCCAAGATCGCTGAAGTTGAAGCTGCTCTCGCCAAGCTCAACGCAACAGTTGCCAACCTCTCTCCCTCCCTTGTTGATAATGCCAAAAAGGGGGAAGATCAGAATGAAGCTGGTAAAACAAGTGAGAGGGAAGCTGCAGCCAAGGGGGAACCTGTGCAGCAAATTCAGAGGGAAATCGACGATTTTGCCAAAGAGCTGGATGAAGAAGAGACAGAGCCAACTGCACAAGCCAAAGCAGTCAAAGAGACGTGGAGAGAGAAAATGGTTGCTCTTGCCAAAGCCTGTGGACACAAGCCTGAAGAATACAAAGACTATCAATGGCTGTGTAACTTCCACAACGAGCAAAGAAAAGAAATGCAAGAGCTAGATAAAATTATCAAGAGGAAAGCTGATTCGCTCAAGCCTGCTGAGAAAAGGCAAAAGAAGAAAAGGCAGAGCTATAGGCAAGCTAAGAAGAAACAAATCCAAGCAGCCTCAGCTGATAAGAAGAACCCAGATGATATCAATGAAAACTGGGAAAGATGCAAATCAGAATTCATCAAAGAATTCTACTACTTGAATCAATTCAAAGGCATGGATCCAGAAACTGCTTTCCAGGATTATTTCCTCGAACTACATGAGACGGATCCAATGATGGCAAGATCAATTGCTCTTTATGCCAAGAGTAACAACATCCAGCTGAAGGCTCCCAAAGTCAAACAATTGAAGCCTCCTTCCCTAGCTGGAACAAACCTTCCTGACAAGGCCCAAATTATCAAAGAAGTTCTTCACTGGGCGGGCGAAAGAGGGATTTTCAAATCAAAGAATCAAGCTGAATGGAAGGAGCTGGAAGAGTTCATCTTCAACAGATATGGTCTCAAGACTGACCATCAGATTGATGAACAAAGGAACCAGCAAAGCTGAAGACCCAGCCAACTGGGAATTTTTCTTTTGAACTTGTGTATTTAGAAAATTTGTAAAAAATTCTTCCTATTAATGAAAAGTTCATTTTATCAAAATCAACCTGAAGACAATCTCTCTTTGTCCAGGCTCTGAATATGTTTACCTGCTGTGAATGTTTAATCTTTTTGAAAACTCGTTTCCTGTTAAGGGGGAAGCATTTTGTTTTTCCAACTTGGGGTTTTGGCATCATCAAAAAGGGGGAAATTGTTGGGAAAATTAATAGAGTTTTGAAGTGATACCAAAACCTTTAAAATGCCCAACCGAAAGTAGATGTTTGCACAAGCCCAAGTGGTTTTCCGGCCTCACCGTTTCGAGCTTATAGAATTTCTAAGTTTGCTGCGTGGTCGCCGAAGACAACAGAAGACCAATGAGCAGCACACATGCCAGGTAAGTCAAGTCGAGTGATCAGCAACGTTATCCAGATTCAAGACGATCAAGTTCTTCTAGTCACAAAGGCTATGTGAAAGACCTGAGCCTTGTGGCAACTCAGCTCAACGTCAAGACCCAGCAGAGTTCAAGACTCAGCTCAGCGTCAATGATCCAGCAGAGTTCAAGACAACTCAGAGTCACCAGCACAGCAGAGTCGAAGTCAACTTGAGATAAAGTCAGATTTGATCTGGACCATTAGGAACTCGACACCTCAACACCTAGAAGTCAGACCTAGGATTGCTTTACGAGGAAATCAAGGAAGAAGACAAGATCAATTTGTCAGAAGTTAGGTAGAGATTCAGAACGGCTCTTTCCAACGGCTAGTTCCAATCTCTCCCTATAAATATGAGTCTTCTTCATCATCAGAAAAGGTGTGAGATAGACAAGAGAGAGAAAATATACAAGAGAGATCAACAGAGAAAAAAGTCTAAACAAAGATCAAGATCTCTCAGAAAAGCTTCAAGATCCAGCAGTCTACATCCTGATGAGTTCTTATTTATTTTCAGGCTGCTAAAGCTCTCTCCTAATAGTATCTAGGCATATAATCCTTCCCATCTTAAGCCTAGTTTGAACGAGTTCATCATACTCATTGTTCTTAATTGTAAGAACTCGTTGATAGTTGGAAAACCCCAAACCCAAACCCATAAAAGGTTAGGTAAAGGTACGCCTGCTCGAAGCGCGTAATTCGAGTGTTGGTTCTGTAGTAACCGCAAACTACAGGTTAGGCTTCAGCTGTGCCCGTAAACAGTCTGGTTACGTTTCGATACAGTACGCGTAAACTTGTATCCAGCTTGAGGAACTAAGCTGCAACGCTTGCTGACTGCGCGAAAAGTCAGTGGTATCCTTAGTGGATTACCAGAGGTATCTGGTCGTGGACGTAGGAGTAGTTTCTCCGAACCACGTTAAATAGCTTTGTTCTTTCCTGTTTTATTTATGCATCCAGCTAACCCATCATAAGCATTCATTCAAGCTGCATAAACTGACTAACTGAAAAGAGAAACAAAGCTTTGCAATATATTTGAAGCAACAGACGGACTTTCCAAAAAACCCACCACATTCCGCACACAGTCAGCTGTGTCGATCAAGCTGGATCGAACACAGCCAGTTCACTCAAAAGAGTTTTAATTGGAAAAGTTTTTAAACCTTGGTGTATTCACCCCCCCCTCTACACCAAGGTATCCGTCTCGGGACCATCATATTTTTTTTGAGATATTTGTACGATAAAAAAATACACAATGAAATGCATAAATCTAAATAATGTTATGCACAAATACCATATACATAATGCATTAATTGTGGTAATTGGTATTTCCCAATTATGTACATTAAAGTTTCATATTAATGCATCAAGTAAATGGTGTTAATGCAGTATAAAATTGTGCCAAAATATCAAAAAATACGAATACATTATACGTATGCATTAATTGTGATATCATATACGAATACGAATACGATATGCATAATACATTGTGTGTATACACTCTATAATCTTGTTTGAAATTAGCAAATAAATAAGAAGCATTATAAAGCAATAATAATAATAATAATTAATTGTAATATGCAAAAAAAAAAATACACAATGTAATGCATAAATCTAAATAATGTAATGCACAAATACCATATACGTAATGCATTAATTGTTGTAATAAGTCCTTTTCTATTATGTACATTTATATTTTCATATTGATGCATCAAGTAAATCGTATTAATGCATCATAAAACTATGCCCATATTATCAAGTAATAAATATGAATACGATATACGTAATGCTTTAATTCTATAAGCACACACTTTACAAAACTTGTTTGTTCATTATAAATCGTGTAAAAAACATTATTTGTTTCATAATAATAAAAAAATAATAGATGCATAAAAAATGTGATATTGATGCATCGCTTTACGCTAATTAATGCATTACTTTACACTATTTTGTGCATCTCGATTTTGCACAGGATAAAACAATGAAAATGACCATAGTAACCGTACTTAAGTAAAAAAAAGCGGGATTGACCAACTAAAGCGGGTTTGACCAATTAGTGATGAGATTAAATTATATCCATAGATCTTAGAGGATGGATGACTTGGATTGGTTCCTAGTTCTTATATAAATAGGAGTTCCTATTTGATCCCCTCCTTATATATATATATATAGGGATGAGTTACTATAGGAAATATTTCTCACGTGAGAACTTGAGAACATGCTTAAATCTATTTATATTCATGCTTAAATCTATATATAGTCATGCTTAATGAGATTCATGCTTTTTTGTATAAACAATTGTACTTATATAAAATCGTGTTTAAATATATATATATATATATATATATTCATGTTTCGAATAATGAGAACCATAGATCATACAAAGACTAACTGTTCAGATTGGTTCCTAGTTACCACACTAGGAATAGTTTTTATATGAACCAATCTATATATATATATGGGATAATAACACTTCTAAGATTAAAAATCCTAAAAATAACACATGTTTCTAAAAAACACAAATGATAACACATATTTACCCCTCCATCCCACCATCTCTCAATCATTATGAGTGAATTCACGAATTAGCTCAAATTCTAATTTGGAAATTCATAAATTTAAATTTGTGATTTCACACATTAGGTCAGATATATACATCTTCTTCAAATTCAAAATATTAATTTGTCGCAGCCCGAACCCCGATATCAGATGTCAAGGCCGGTAGGTCCCACGACTTACACAATTTATGATTAACAAAGGAATTTAAGATAGTGACCCAACTATCGTTCAAAAGAATAACCATACTCAACAATTCATAATTTTAGAATATTATAACATATATAACTCGAGACGATCAACTGATTTCAATATGACATACATATCAATAAATATAACTCAAAACACTCGGAATCAAAAAAACTGATCAACCAAATAATCAATAATGACCACGAATTTAACATGTTGGAAATAAATAGACCTGATCAACCAAATAACCGACATTGATCAAGAAGATGACGAGTTGACTTGAGGATCAACAAGCACGATAAAAATAAACCGTTTCAAGTTCGATAAAGCTTCATGGAATAGAGATTTACTTAAATACACTCTCAAGCTGAGTTTCAAAGGATACTTAACAATAAGAGTTCGACTTTTTAAGATAGTAGTTCGACTCTAGGGTTTAAACAACTTCAACACAGTTAAAATTTAGAATTCAGAGTTTAAAACATCATTTATAGTATACCAAAACATTTTAACATAGCAGCGGAATACGAGAGATTATATGTATGACGACATATAATCTAGGCTCTTTATTTTTCAAAACATTAACAACAACCAACGTCTATCCAGCCTTCGTCATCTGCATCCCTGCTAACCTGCACGTTTTAGAAATAACATGCAGGGCTGAGTACTACGTACTCAGTGAACACATGCCGAAAACATTTGAAAACTTTGCTGAATACAACTATATATGAAAACTTGCCAGAAAACATAATACGAGGATTTTTCTGAAAAACAACTCGTAAAATGTTAAAAATACTTTCTTTTCTCAAAAATGATTTGTCTGCAGACAGTTATAACAGTATGAACCATATCTACAAATAAATAATGGTGATGAGAAAGAGGTCTCTTTCTCAATCACTTGTAACCGGCATATCGAGGAAAGGCTCACAATTATGAATAATCGGCCTATCAAAGAAATGCTCACGATTACCAATGTGTACACAGATTTCACCTTGTGTGAAACCGAATTCGTCTTTCTGAAGTAGATGGTAACATACTTAACATTTAAAATGATTTTGGCAAGTATTAAAGCTTTAAAATCATAGTATATCATGCTTTGCACATTTTTCAGTTTAGAAAGCCCACCTGATTACTTTAAGCTTTAAACTTTAAAACTTTATCGCTTGCAACCCTTTTACTTCACGCTTCCGCTTCTACTTCCGCTTGCTCCTTTAATCGAAAGCGAATAATGAATTTTAGAACGTAAATCTTTTATCGAATAACTACTTCGATAAACCTAACATAATTCGATTCGAATTTCTACGCCGAAACTCAACGAAATTCGAGAATTTCTATCTTAACTTTTCAAACGTTCTTAATCTATCTTAATTCCTCATTAAGCATCAACATCAATCAAATCTCATATAACATCAACATTTATAAATTACTATTCACTATAATCGATTTTAATCCGTCTAACGGATTCAGAAAATTCTCAATTTAATTCCACGCATTTATTTCATCAAATCAAATATATTTACACATTCATTATACATATTTGACTCGATTAACGTATAAACTCCCAAATCGGGAAAATCATCCAAAAATAGAAAATCTTTAATATTCTGAATTAAATTTCCAGAAATTCATTCAATATTACATTTTTAATAATTAGTTCTTAAATGCAATTAGTTTATTAATTTATAAATTAATTAATATTTTATTTATTTATTTAAATTTTTGGTTATTTCCCTTTTTGCATTTCTAAAATTCTTCTTTTTTTTTTCATTTCTAATATACTTGATTAAATATTATAAGCTCAATTCTTCATTTAATTTCATTCAATTAAGTATTAATCTTCCAACCCTAATTTAAGAACCCTAATTTCACTTTCTAGGTTTTCTAGGGTTAATTATGTTTACATTTGATTATCTATTGCTTAAACATGCTTTATTAACATCCATATAACATTAACTTAATCATCAATTTCATCATTTAACATTACATTATCAAACCCTAATTTTAATCTCATATTTTCGATATTTTTATTAAAATGGAAATGGTTGGGAATTCATGCTCATTCCCAACATAAAACATTCTTAAAATACTTAACTAAACTCATTTATATCATTAAATCAATTATACAATTCATGCATCAATTATTTCACCATTTCCCATTTTTTTTGAAAATTACCAATTATGAACTAGGGTTTCTCATGCTTAAATCTAATTACATATTTGATCTTCTAAGCATATTTTAAGCATAATTCATGTAGATTAAAACATCATTCAACCACTTCTTCATTTCTTCTTCAAAAATTTCGATATATATATATATATATATATATATATATATATATATATATATATATCTAGGGGTTCTCATGCATTTTCTTAAGCTAATAATTGATCATCTAACATCATAAAATCATCATATAAACAACATATAAGCATCATACCAAGAGATTAAAATCATACAATCACTTCTCTAATTTCTTCCAAAATTTTCGATCATATATATATATATGAAGATGGAAGATTTAACCATAAATCTTGATATAATAACTTCAAAAACATAAATTCAATGGATTGATCTATGTTTCTTGAGCTCAAGGTTGATCATCAATGGTGTGTGTGTGCATGTGTGTGTCGAGAGAGAAGAGAGATCGAGAGAGAGAGAGTGTTGTTGTGTGTGTGCGTGTATTTGAGAGAGAGTGAGAAGAGGAATATAACTATACATATATTAGTTATAACCCTAGGTTTAGATGTATAGGATAGCTTATTATAAAATTAAAACTTAATGGCTAAGTTTTGGTTAAATCATTTAATTAGTTATTAATTCAATTAATTAATAACTAATTAATCTTCTAATAACTCTCTAATTTCTCAACACAGTAATTAAGATTAAGGTTTCACGAACCTTAGATAAAAATCTCACAGAAAGAATCGGAGATTCGAAGCATTTTCAAATCGACCGAAACTAAAATTTTAAAAGATAATTTACGTAAAAATTTACGTAATTAAATTAAATTCTTCTTTTAGTCAATTAATGACTAAACATTTATCATCTATTGATAAATGTAAAAACTTCTTCGTTTCGGATTAACCGAGACGATAAAAATGAATTAAAACTCATTTTTCCGGTAGAATATATCTGCCGGGTAAAATTTTCAGAAAGAAAAATTTTTATTTTACTAAAATTCTTGTCTTTCTCATTGGATTAATTATTTTAATTACTTAAGAAAGACGGGATACTACATTCTCTCCCCCTAAAAATAAATTTTGTCCCGAAATTTGCTTACCTCTTGAAAGAGTTGGGGATACTTTTCTCTCATCTTGCTCTCCAATTCCCAAGTTGCCTCTTCTAGTCCATGATGTCTCCATTTGACTTTTACCGACGCGATCGATTTATTTCTAAGCTGCTGGACCTTCCGATCCAAAATCGCTTCAGGTTTTTCTTCATAAGTGAGGTCAGGTTCAAGGACTGCTTCTTCTTGATGAATAATGTGTTTAGGATCGAACATATATATCCGTAACTGAGATACATGGAACACGTTATGTGAACTTCCAAAATTTGGCGGTAAAGCTAGCTTATACGCTACTTGACCTATTCTTTCCAGAATTTCATATGGTCCTATGTAGCGAGGCTTAAGCTTTCCTTTAACACCAAATCTATGAATTCCTCTTGAAGGCGAAACTTTCAAGAAAACTTTATCACCCACATTGAATTCTAATTCTGATCTTCTTGAATCAGCATAAGACTTTTGACGATCTTGTGCTTCTTTAATTCTTTGCTTGATTTGACGCACAATCTTTATCATTTCTTCTACTGAATCGGGCCCTAATATTTTTCTCTCGCCCACATCATCCCAATGGAGTGGAGATCTACACTTCCTTCCATAAAGGGCTTCGTAGGGCGCCATGCCAATCGTCATTTGATAACTGTTGTTGTAGGTAAATTCAACAAGAGGTGAAATTTGCTCCCATTGACTTCCTCGATCTAGAACAACAGTTCTCAACATATTCTCCAAGATCTGAATGGTTCTTTCTGATTGACCATCCGTCTGAGGATGAAAAGCCGTACCGAAATTCAATTTGGTACCTAATTCTTCTTGCATACTTCTCCAAAAATGAGAAGTAAATTTTGAGTCTCGATCCAAAGTGATCGACTTAGGTACTCCGTGCAATCGCACAATTTCTCGCACATACAGCTGAGCTAACTTATCTGCGCCATAAGTTATGGTAATAGGTATAAAGTGTGCAGATTTTATCAATCTATCCACTATTACCCATATTGTTGTATTCCCTCGTTTGGATCTAGGTAACCCAGTTACAAAATCCATGGTAATTTTATCCCATTTCCACTCTGGAATATCTAAGGGTTGTAGCTTCCCATATGGTCTCTGATGCAATGCCTTTACTTGTTGACAGGCTAAACATCTTTCCACAAAAGAAGCTATGTCTCTTTTCATTCCTTCCCACCAAAATGTTTGTTTCAAATCTTGATACATTTTGGTACCTCCAGGGTGAGCTGAATAAGGAATTTCATGAGCTTCACTCATGATTTCATTCCTTAATTCTTCATCATTCGGTACACAAATTCTTTCTCGATACAGGAGAACATTATCTCCTGCCTCCTTAAAATTTTCATCCTTCTCTTGACGAATTTTCATTCGTAACTTTTCCAATTTCTCATCTTTCCTCTGAGCATTGGAAATTCTTGACCTTAGGTCTGGAATTATTTCCATGGCTGCAACCATTTGCTCAACAGATTGCGGAGGTAGAATTACTTCTAATCTCAGTTCTCCGAAACTCTTAATGAGTTCTTTCCCTTGAGTTAGAAGAAATCCTAATTCCAATTTTAGATCAATCTTCGAGAATACACTCGCTCCTCTGAGCTGATCAAAGAGATCATCTATTCTCGGCAAAGGATACTTGTTTTTCAAGGTTAACTTGTTTAATTCTCGGTAGTCGATGCACATCCTCAAACTACCGTCCTTTTTCTTGACAAACAAAATTGGCGCTCCCTACGGAGATATACTAGGTCGAATAAAACCTAGATCAAGTAACTCTTGCAATTGAATTTTCAATTCTTGCAACTCCTTTGGAGCCATTCTGTATGGTGCATTGAAAACAGGAGCTGATCCTGGTTCAAGATTTCTTGTGAACTCCACTTGTCTATTTGGTGGCAATCCTGACAAAACTTCTGGGAATACGTCTTGGAATTCCCTTACTACATCTACATCTCCTATGTTGTTCTCTTTATCTTCATTCTTGTTGAGATAGATAAGATATGCTTTCACATCTTTCTTTTTCAACACTCTTCTTGCTTGAACTGCAGAGATAATCGGCGATCTCTTACAACTTCTTTCTATTCCGAAAAATAGAATTGGTTTCTGACCAGGCATATGAAATGAAATCTGCCTTTGCTTGCATTGAATGCTTGCAAAATTCTCGGTCAACCAATCCATTCCCAGAATAATATCGACATCCCACATTTTAATTAAGTTCAGGGTTTTAGCTAACATCTTGAGAGATCCTAATTCAAACTCTATACTAGGACATATGCGAGTAACTGAGGTAGATTTACCTAACGGTGTAGTTACTCTCAAGTCTTGATTAACACGTTCTACTTTAAGAACAAGATTATTTACGCATGCATCTGATATAAATGAATGCGATGCACCAGTATCAAATAAAATTATAATAGGTACGTCATTTAACTGACCCATACCTGTCAAATTTCCTTGATCTTTGTCGAACGGCTTCTGATCAAGAGCAAAAACCCTTTGATATTGCTGCTGGGGTTCCATTCTCAATTGTTGGGGTTGTTTTTGCTTTGGTTGGAATCGCTGCCCTTGGCGATTTCGTTGCTGCTGCCGTGGTTGAGGAACAACTTCTATTGCCTTCAATCTCTGAGGCGGGTTCTGAGTTGGTCTACTTCCTCCTGCTCCTTGCAGTTTAGTTGGGCACTGATACGAATAATGACCAACTTGACCACAAGTATAGCAGCTATTACTTCCAGCCTTGCATATCCCTTGATGCATCTTGCCACACTTGGAACATGGAGACATTCCTTGATAAGTTTGAGACAAACTGCCTTGATTGACGAAAGGCTGCTTGAATCGTCCTTGATTAAATTGCTGCTGTTGCTGACGTTGTTGTCCTTGCTGTCCTTGCCAGGGCTTCTTACTAGATTGACTTCCAAAATTCCATTTTCGTTTCTGACTTTGGTTGGACGATTGCGGATTTGCCACTGTCACTGGGGTTTGAACTTGCGTGGCTGATGAAGTCTGAGAAGACTTATCTGGCTGCATAGCCAATTCCATATCCAAAGCTCTGTTTAAAGTCTCGGCATATGACAATGTACTTTGACTGGCCAGAACGATTCTTATTTCCTGCCGAAGACCTGCTCGAAAAAGTTCAGCCATTTTCTCGTCTGTGTCCACTTTGTCTTGAGCAAAACGAGCTAGATCGCAAAATTCCCGATCATACTCGGATACCGACTTCTTTCCTTGCTTAAGATTAGCAAACTCATTCTCCTTCTGCTTTTGATAACTTCGAGGAATGAATTTTTCGAACAATGCATCCTTGAATTGTTCCCATGTTAGATTTTCCAATTGCTCAGGAGTGTATGCCCTTTGACGAGCTTCCCACTAGTAATCCGCAGAACCTTTAAGCTGGTAAGACATGCATGTGAGACGTTCTTGATCCGTACATCGAAGAAAACAGAAAATTCTTTCAAGTGCACGAATCCACTCTTCGGCTTCCGAAGGACTTCCTCTTCCATCGAGAGTTGGGGGATTTTGCCGCAAAAATAATTCTTCAATTCTCCTTTCGAGCTGAGGAGGAGGTGGGGTAGGTTCTCTTTCGGGCTCATCTTCAGCCCTTCCTCGACCTCGGCCTCTTGGTCTACCTCTTGGTGGCATTCTCTGATTAACCAGGATTTTCATCTGAATTATTATTTCTTTATAATGAAACTTTATTCTTTAATTTAATTAATAAAAAGGATTCTTCCTTCTTTAACTTCATTTTAAAGGAAATAATTTTTTTTTATTTTATTTTTCTAGGTTTTAGAACTTAGAAAATTTTTCTTAATCACCTCATTAATGCATAACCTACTCATCGTACTTTTAATGAATCACACGATTCATACTCATCATAACTCATGCTTATCGACACCTTCAATCATATCTAACATGCTCATACTATTTAATGAATCAAAGATTCACTCACATCATCATACATTGTAAACCCATGATTTAACTTCTTATTATCATTATGAAGAATTTACATAATTCAATATTGTCATAAATAATGAATCAACGATTCATTCATGTCATATAGTTACTACAATCACAAAAATAATTCAAGAACAAATATTTTTCATACTCATCTTTGCTAAATAAAATTTAGCTTATATATTCCTATCATTTCAAGAAAGGAATAGCATCATCTTGGCACATAAACTTCATCATAATTTTAATGAATCAAATGATTCACGCTCATCATCAAATAATCACTTTATCATTTAAGTATAAAAATAATTCAAGTAGTAATTATTTATTATTATTATTATTATATATTTTTTTAAAATCTAAATAGCTCGTATTTTCTTTATAAATCAAGAAATGAATAATATTATCTTGATATATAAACTTTATCATAAATTCTTTTGAGATGATTTACTTTATCTCAATGTTTTTCTTACATCGTGAAGATATATAGCTAATGGAAAAACACAACTAAATAATTAAGAACTAAACTAACGATGATTGAATAATGAACGAAATAGTTGACGAACGAAACTAACGAAGAACGGAACAATCAAAATTCTTCCGGCTCAATTTTCACTTTGCTCGTCGCCTAAAATGGTCCTCGCAGCCGATGCTTCCGTCGAAATCATCCAACTCAGCCGCTGCCATACACCGTCATTGCAAGTCGCCGCTCAGCAGTCGCTACCGTCGCCTGCTACTCGCCGCCAGCGATCGCTCAAAGTCAGCCGCTGCTGCCGCTGGAATCGTGCAGCCGCTGCTGTCTTCAATCCCCAGCGACCGCTGGTTTTCAGCCACCGCTGGGATGAAGTTTGACTTTTCCCGTCTCAGCGGGCGCTGAGTTGCCGCCAGCGTTGGGCTCTCCATTCCAGCGGTCGCTGGATTCCAGCCGGCGCTGGAATTCCGGCGATCACTGGAAATTCCGGCGAGCGGTGGAGTCAACTTCGGTGTTTTTCCTTCAACGAGCGTTGGATTCCAACGAGCATTGGAACTTCTACTGAACGTGTTTTCTTCCATTTTTCATGCGTTTGATGAGTTTTTTTTCCACTATACTTATTTTCCGACGTCCTACTACTTCGATAACGCTTTATTTTAATTAGTATAACATTTTTTTTACTTCACTTTTCTCGCTTCTTCCTTCCTTCTTAAGACCATTTAACGAAAATTTAACAACGGAAATTTATCAGTAACTCGAAAAATTATCAAAACGACTTCTTTGGTCGTACTTCTTCATTTAACGGGAAAATTTGCCTCTTCGAGGACTTTTACAAAAGTTAGGGAATTATATACATAAAAAAAAATTCCCTACATTAGTCGTGATTTTTCTAATATCACGCAAAATATTTTTATCGGAGCGGAATTCTACGTCGCCTCCGATTCGCTATACTATCATATTATGCTTCTATGTACGAGAGCTTATTTACAACAACCGATAAAGCGTACAAGTTGTTTGATTAACTATTCTATTACATTATATTTACATTATCTTCCTTTTCGTTAATTATCATCAAACTTCTTTCAACAACCCTTCTTTTTCTTCACTGCTCGTCCTCCGACGGATCCTCTTCCTCTTCCTCTTCTTCGTTATCTCTCGGATCCTCCTCACTTGGATCTTCTTCTTCCATTTTCGTACTCTCCTCTACTCTCTCCACTCCGTCCAAAGCCACACGAGGGGCATGAGTAATATCCTCTCCCGGCGAAGGCCTAAAGCTAGGCTGAAAACTTAAATGGGTAAACGGTATTCGACGGAGGTGGAAGTATCCTTCGGTTGGTCTAACCTCTGGATCAACATTTTCCTCGTCACTATCATAGTGACGTGGTCCAGAAGTGCTAGCCACATTAGGGTCAAATAGAGTAGGCTGGGCTCCAACTATGGCATCAAGCTCTGAAGAATTCAAAGCTTGCAATGTATCAACGGAAGGATCATTTGGAACTTCCTCAACAAAAGAAGCTGAGGCTACGCTGTTAGGCTGAACGGAAGGCTCAGGGGTGAAGATCAAAGTCTCAGAACGAGAGGGAGATGCAACATAGCCATTTGCTAATGGTTCAGTAAGAAAAGAGTTAATATCAAATCCATTATTTTCATGGATAGGAGAAGCAATAGGTTCGTGCTTCTATAGGATTCTGATCAAAGATAGGATAATCGTGGGGCATGAGATGTTGTAAACCAAACTCACCAACAGGAATCAATGGCTGATATGGTCCAGGAGGTGGGTACGCGAAACACATATATTGAGTACTGATTGCAGCAATGAACGCTCTGCAATCTCCGAACAAAACACCATCCCAGTATTGAGGAGTGACGTACCTTGGAACAATTGACGCCGCCCATTCCTGCCAATCCTCAGGTAGCAAAGGAACTAACCTAACTATACCAATAATTCCCAAGATATTTGATTCATGGATGTCCATCCAAACCTATGAAACCGAGCTAAGAACTCTACTAGGTTATACATAGTATATCTCGGTCATGTGACCCTACTTGTTGATATCAAGTCATATATGTTGTTAATAACCATTTGTTGTTTGAAATTATCGAGCATGTTATTGATATTTATTTCTTGATAAACATGTTCGTTGGAAGTGTTTTGTAGTATGTTGGTTTTGTTTGATAACCGGGTCATTATCTATTCCTTGGTTAATCATAAATTGTATACGTCGTGGGACCTACCGGCTTAGTTATCTTTATTCTATGTCGGGCTGCGACAGAGTGGTATCAGAGCAGCTCGTCTGCTCTATGTTTAAACTTTTCTTGAGTCTAGTCTGGCTTTGAATTCCTAGACTAGTTAAGTATGAACAACGAAAGTCCAGCACCTCATCTCATCCGGTAAACCAGGTATGAATTTAAAAGTTTCCTATGTTTAAAAGTTTAAAATTTGAAGTTCCATGTGACTGACAGACTGTTATGTGGACCTGATCAACCCACATAGCTAGAAACTCAGTAATATGGGTCTTCCGCCTCTATAACGAAGTTAATTAATGAGATGAAGTTATAAAGTAAAGAAAGAGAATTTTATGAAAATAAGTTATGATTGAGATCTAATTATTGGTTGTTGTGGATTTGAGATCTTAATGAGGGTATTTTATGTTGGGTTGTTTTAAGTGAGATGATGAATTAATCGTGCAATCGAGACGGTTGTTTGTCTTTGAAAAGTAACGTAAGCGTGATGCCATCGTTAAAAAAACGATAATTAGATGGAAGCTTTCAGAGAAGAAGAAGTGTTGTGAGAGTTTCGCCACATCAAGAGGAGTTACATGCAATCTTGGACGAGTTCTTAACTCGTTACCAATGTGTGTTGATGGATACGATATCTACGGAGATCAATGAAGTGGCGGGTATCAATCAATTGATCCCATTATTACCAGAGGAGTGGCGCAAATGGATAACTTCGCTCATGCCGCAAATTGTGAGTCTTCAGCTATGGGAAGACATGCTTTTCAGCGATAATAGAAATTTATCGCAAAATCGAAGGTTAATCGATCAGTTTTTGCTATATGCGTTATGCGACTTCCCACTCCTTCTTGTTATATCTCAGAAGAGTTCATATTGAAGCCAATGTCTCAGGTTGATCTTATATCTTCCTTATTTTCTCCAAAAGATCCTGAGCTAGTGTTTGTTAAGTCTCAGTTATCTGATCTAGTTACGGTTTGGGTTCTTTTATTTCCCAACCTACTTCCATGTTTATCAATCTTGCTATTTCTTTATCCAGTTAAATGCGCCAGTCTTGGCCTCAGAACCTTTTATTTCAATATTTTGATTTCAAGATTTTGATTCATTAATAGCACTTCATACAGAGATGATTCTTATGTAACCGAGGGTTCTTCGTATTCTTAACCCTCCGAATATTAAATTTTTCTTTGGCTTTCATTGTTCCGTTCTAGCAAAGGAACTTAAGAAAGAATCGTGTTGGCCGCGCCAGGAGGATAGTTATGACGATCTCGATGACGATTCAGCTATAGAGGTGATGGTCTGCTTAGTCAAGCTTCGGCGTGTTCCTCCCCAGAAATCGAGTTTCGACGCTAGTTTCTCGTCGATGCAGGTTGCAGACGCTGAAGATGAAGTTCTGCTTACTTTGGACGGAGATGTGATTGTCAAGGAAGAAGTAGCAGAAGAGGATGCAAAGGTCGAAAATGTAGATTTCGAGAATGTGAAAGTAGAAGTAATGTTAGTAAGTAAGAATGAAGTAGTGTATATATAAGTGAAAATTTGTGATATAAAATTTTGATGCATAATTTGGCCTAAGATAGTCCGGTATCAAAATAGTAGTCCGTATCGTCTATATTATTATGTGTGATGCTAGGACATCACAGTTTACATAGGAATAACTTTTCCTGTTGGGAAAATTAATAGAGTTTTGAAGTGATACCAAAACCCAGCTGACCCCAACCGAGTAGATGAATGTACAAACTTTGTGTTGTTTCCAGCTCACTTGTTTAAGAGCTGTTAGGATTTCTAAGTACAGGTTCAGCACAACAGAAGACGCAGCTGAGCGGAGCGAAGCTGGACACAGCTGAAGACTCAGCAGAGCAAACCAAGCAGAGTCAAAGACCCAACAGTATCAAGACCCAGCTCAGTGACGGAAACCCAGCTCAGTGTCGAAGACCCAGCTCAGTGTAAAAGACCCAGCTTAGTATCGATGACACAGCTCAGGTATGAGACACAGCTCAGGTTAATGACACAGCTCAGGTTGAAGACACAGCTCAGGTTAATGATACAGCTTAGGTCTAATACACAGCTCAGAGTCGAGACGCAGCAGAAGAAACGCTTAGCAGCTCGAAGACGAAGACCATCTCCAAGACAAGATCCCGGTGTCAGAAGATCTCATCTAACATGGTCCAATCAGAGATGAGGAATAGCTTATGCAGATACAGACCTACATCGTAGGCAAAAGGATAGAAGTCAAAGAGAGTAGGTGAGATTCAAACGGCTCTCTTCCAACGGCTAGTTTGAATCTCCACCTATATATATCTCCTCCACCAGAGATTGGAGATACGACTGAAGAAATCAAAGAGCTAATAGATAAACGAACAACGATCTTCAAAGCCAAATCCCTCAAGAACACCCAGTCAGTCGTGTTCCTAGTTGTTCACATATTCAGTCCTAGGCAGCTTAGAATATATATATCTTTAACATAGTTTGAACGAGTTCTTACAATAAAGAACAATGAGTATGATGAACTCGTTCAAACTAGGCTAAAGATATATATATTCTAAGCTGCCTAGGACTGAATATGTGAACAACTAAGAACACGACTGACTGGGTGTTCTTGAGGGATTTGGCTTTGAAGATCGTTGTTCGTTTATCTGTTAGCTCTTTGATTTCTTCAGTCGTATCTCCAGTCTCTGGTTGAGGAGATATATATAGGTGGAGATTCAAACTAGCCGTTGGAAGAGAGCCGTTTGAATCTCACCTACTCTCTTTGACTTCTAGCCTTTTGCCTACGATGTAGGTCTGCATCTGCAGAAGCTATTCCTTATCTCTAATTGGACCATGTTAGATGAGATCTTCTGACACCGGGATCTTGTCTTGGAGCTGGTCTTCGTCTTCGAGCTGCTAAGCATTTCTTCTGCTGCGTCTCGACTCTGAGCTGTGTCATCGACACTAAGCTGGGTCTTTTACACTGAGCTGGGTCTTCGACACTGAGCTGGGTTTCCGTCACTGAGCTGGGTCTTGATACTGCTGGGTCTTTGACTCTGCTTGGTTTGCTCTGCTGAGTCTTCAGCTGTGTCCAGCTTCGCTCCACTCAGCTGCGTCTTCTGTTGTGCTGAACCTGTACTTAGAAAACCTAACAACTCTTAAACATGTGAGCTGGAAACATCACAAAGTTTGTACATTCATCTACTCGGTTGGGGTCAGCTGGGTTTTGGTATCACTTCAAAACTCTATTAATTTTCCCAATAATTTCCCCCTTTTTGATGATGCCAAAACCTTTACAAACTTTTACAGAAAAACTCAAAACAAAAATCCTAACTAAACTCTTCCTGGCTGCTCCGCATGCCTTGATGAGAGTTTGCGCTCTTTCTCCATTTGCCTTTCTAGCTTGCCATTAGCCTCTCTTCTATCTTTCCATTTTTCTTTTCGGTTAGATGATCTAACATTTCCCATTTTTCCTTTCTCTTTTTCTGTCCTATTCTTAATTTCATACTCTTTCCCCCTTTTTGGTTCATCAAAAAGATATTGGGATGGAGGGGTGTCTAGGTCTGGTGGCGGCGTTCTGGCAATAATTTCTTCCCATTTGAGGTAACTCCAGTCAGCTTGGAGTTAAGACCAATTGATGTATTTTGGCTCTTCTTTTTCAGCTGATACCAATTGATGGTATTTCTCAGCTGTATGACTCAGTTTGGAGTGAGTCATCTTGACCTTCTTCCTCTGAGGGAAGGCTCCGTTTGCAAGGTTCCCCCTCAATTGGATATTCCAATTATTTTATCAGCTGGATTTGATTCCCCTTGACTTGATAAATTCATTTTAAAATCCTTGGGGTTCCTGCTAAGTTAGTCCAGCTGTGTCCGATTCCTTCTTGCTGACACACGGTGATCCAGCTGAGTATTTCCTGCTGGATGCTCTTCTTGATGATTCTGCTGGACTGGGGTAAGACCAATTATTGATACCAATTGGTGGTGATTTTGCTGAACTGAGTTCCCCCTCAGCTAGATTCCTCTTCTGGATTCTGCGATTCACTTTTGATCCAACTTTGTTTGATATCTAGAGAATGATATTTGATAGTTCAGCTGGATTTCTCTCTTGATTCTCCACTTGAATATTCTGCTGGATTGACTTTACCCTCAGCTGATATCACAGCTGTGTCGATTTCCAGCTCGGTGGAGTTCCCCCTGAATTTGATAGTAGGTGGCTGTCTTTTCTCAGCTACTTCCTACTTCACTTGAGCCAGTGATTTTCTCAACAATTACGTTCATCTGTCAACTTGATCTCTGATCTTGAGAAGACAGTCAGTTGTTCCATGATCAGCTGAGTTCATTGTTTCTTTGCGGGGTAGAATCTTCGATTTCCTGTTCTTTGCATTGCATTCCTGCGCATTGAACTCACCAGGAAAACCGTTATCACAACAATTGGCTGATGGACAGCAGATTATGCTAAAGTCCATCAACATAAGAAACATTTGATATTAAAATTATTATTTGTCTCAGTTGAGCCAAATCCTTTGATGTATCCTTTTGAGATATCACCAAAGGTTACCTGGGACCAGTACGCTTGACATATTCTTTTAAGAGCTTTGAGGTGAGTCATGAGCTTTGATATCCAACTGTCTTTCTTTCACAACATGCTTGATGACTCATCAAAAACGCATGTCCCTCCTTGACCTGTTATCACTCCTGCGGCACTCAGTTGTGATTGGGTCCGACTTTGTTGTTGAGGGTTCCATTGATAACCCAGATTTGTCCTTATCTTTTGTGAGTGATACTTCTGGTTGGTCCTTGAAATGGTCATTTCTTCTTTTGACCTTGTTGACTGCTTGAACTCCATTTTCTTTGAGGAGGTCCATTTCCCAGCTGGAGTATGTTAGCTTGATATCTAGCTTGATATCCCGTGTGCTGGAATCTTGATGTGAAGCTCGGTTGATTTCCAGCTTTATAACCAGCTGAGATCGTTCTCAGCTGTCTTTTTGGTTGACCTTCATGTCTATGCTGGATGACATTCTGTCTTTGATCTTGATTCCAGTCATCTGGATTTCTATGTTGCCTTTGAGCTTTGTGTTCAGCTGAGAGTCGCTCAATTTCTTGGACTTGAGGTTGCCGAGCAACTTATCTTCTTTGGCAGGGCTGAGCTTGGAGAGCTGGCTTGATGATGTTCGATCTCTTTAGAACATCCTTGGCCTTGGTTCCAGCTGAGTTTGCATTGGCTGGGGCCAATATTTGTTCTGATTCAGCTCTTGCCATATCCAGCTGGGTAAACTGCTGCTTCTTTCATCTCTTGAGACCATTTTACTCAGCTGTGTGTCCAGCTGTGTTTGCATTTCACATCTGGTCTCAGTCAGCTAGCTGGATATTTTCACTTTCTTCATTAGCTGGGGTTAAGAGTCCCATGAAGCAGGCATCTTCACTGAAATGCTTCATCTTCTGAGTCGGAAGAAAATACTTGATCTTCTATCTTGCTCGACTTGAGCTCTTTATCTTTTCTTCGGGAGGTCGACTCAGCTGGGTTTCTCTTTGGGTAGAGTTGCTTGTCGTGATGAACCTTCACGATCTTCTTGTACCTTTCCTTGCTGTGTTCCAGCCTATTAATATTCCGTACAAGAATGGCAACTTCTTCGTGCAATTCTTCTTTGCTCATATTTTCAACTCATTTCTGACTTTTTTCAGTCTGAGCTGATCTTCTTGATTCTGCACTAAGAGTTGTCTCCTTAGCTTTGGAAGTCAGCTCCATTTCATTCATCCGGCTGGATGATTCTCCGCTTGTGATCTCCAGATCAAATTCGTTGGCTTTCAAGATGGAGAACAATTTTTCCGTCTCCAAGCTGCCAAGATCAGTTCTGCTTTGGTGAACCACTTTGTGTGTACACCATTCTCAGGAGAGAGCTGCAAGAACTTTCAAGTTCTTATCTCGAACTGTATATTTTCCAGTTCAGATCGTCTCGATCTCGATGACGAGGTTAGAGAATCTGAGCTCCATTCGCTCGATGGACTCACTGGGGAGTTGCTTGAAATTGTCGAATTTCTGGCATGAAACTGAGAACTTGTTATCTTGAATTTCCTCTGAGCCTTCACACAGCGTGGCTGTCTCACATCCCCTTAGCTGTCTCGCAGTTGGTGATCTTGCTGAGAATAGCGTCCGTCACCGTTGAGGAGATGACGTTGTGAGCGTAGTTGTCCAATCCAACTTGTCTTTTTTTCTTCTGGAGAGTACTCCCTTTTGGGCTTCACAACTTGCCGGAGTACTGGTTCAGCTCCAGGTGTGGTTTCTGCATCTTTTTCTAACTTCATGATGACGATGGATCCGTTAGTGATAACATCCCACATCATGTCGTGTTGTGCGCATAGAAAGCTTTTGAGTCGGAACTTCCAGATCTGATAATCATCGACAGAGAATGTCGAAAGATTCCTGCACAAGGAAGATTCCATGACAGTATGCAATATAATGATTTTAAAAAGATTTTGAAACTTTGAAGGATCTGTTCAGGTGACCACTATCAGCAAAGAGGCTGACTTGACACAAATACAGTGATCTTTTGAACCACTGATCTGATACCGATTTATGGTCTTGAGACGGATACCTTGATGTAGAGGGGAGGAGGGGTGAATACACCAAGGTAACCGTCTCGGGACCATCATTTCCTATATATGAAAGAATGATCAGAGCTGTCATTTAATTAAGTTGATGAGTTCTTGGCGTTATATGCCTAAGAAAGAGAAGAAGTTATGATATTTTAAGAAGTGTAAAGTATGTTGAAAGTTAAGTGTTAAGATAAGGTTAGAGCTTGAAGAATGAGAATTTTATGAATATAAGCTAAAGTATGAAAGAAGTATGTTGCTTGGTTAAAAGTTTATAAGTTAAGTTAAGTTATCTTGCTAATTGCTTGAATGATTAAGAAAAGTTAATGAAGCTGAGTGCTTTGATGTTGATTGCTAATAAAAAAAAGGTTTATGAAGCTATGTTGTTTTGCTATTTGCTTAATTGTTAAGTAAAGTTATGAAAGTGATTATGCAATGATGAGAATTGATTGGCTTGAATGCTAAGTTCCATGATTGGAATGAATACTCTGTGAAGTAATTGCTTTCATGCTAAAGCTTAAGATGTGAAATTGCCTAAACCTTCAAGTTAAAAACTTGATGTTTTGAATAAAGTAAATTTCGCTTAAACCCTTACGCAAGTGTTAATTAGAATGTCTTTTAGAAGAGAAATAGAGTAGTAGAAGAAGAGTAGCGAGAACCTATTCCATCTTCTCTGTCTGAAAGGAGAATCGAAGAATTTCTTTTTCTATCCGTCAGAAGCAGAAGATTGGATCGTGAGCTAGAGCGAATCTTTAGGTTTTTCAATGTGATAACCATAAGTGTCTCACATGCTTGTCTTATTAGTTGAAAGGATCGGTAGACTGCTGGTGAGAAGCTTGCCAGAAGGCTTATCCTAAGCAGCTCGAGAATCTCTCTTAGGTGTTCGAGGAAGCCCTTTTCAAGAAATATACTTCGAAAAGCTGCTGCAAGCAGAAGTCAAGTGAGTTCGTAAATTTAAATCAAGGAAATAAGATGATTGCAGAGTTTGTCTGTGAATTCTGTAACTTAGCTCGTTTCGCCCTTGTTAACGTCAATTCGGACAAGGAGATGTCTGAGCTTTTTCCTCGGACTCAAGCAAGATATAAAGAGTAGTGCTAGTAAGTCAAAAGAATGTTTGACTTATGCTGAAGCATTAAACCGAGCTCTGGTTATGAAGTGGCTGCATAGTCAGAAAAACTAGTCCAAAATCCTAGCACCTCCCTCATGTCAACTTCAAACTCCAGCAACCGCCAACCAGCAATATTCATGCGAAGGCCAGAATCCGAAGAGAAAAAGAAAGTGAAATGCAGGAAATCAATCAAGCAAGAAGCCGTGACAAAGGCAAAGTCAGCAGCAGTTAACTCTAGAAAAGTTTAGACCGCTTTTTGTTGGGCAAGATTGTTCGTGTCAGAGACTGCAAGAAAATATTCCTCCGTACCAGTGCCAAGTAGGTAGCAAGGAGTAGGTAGAAGAAGACCAAATCAGTATCAGCCCCGTATCTGAAGGCCATAGAAGAAGTTCCACAGCTGCAACAACACCAGATTCAAGTACCCCGCCCTCAGCAGCAGCAACCAAAGCAAATAGCTACTACTGCAGCAAGAGTTGCAAAAACAGCATCAAAGAGTTTTTGCTCTTGAGTAGAAGCTGGCGTTAAAGATCAAGAAAATCTGGCAGGTATAGGCCAGATAAGAGGTGTACCAATTACGATTGTATTTTGTACTGGTGCATAGCATTCTTCAATATCGAGTGCATGCATACATACTCTTGGCCTTAAAATAGAGTAAGCTAGCCAGAGTTTAAGAGTATCGGTCCCGGTAGATAAATCTACCTCAGTTACGCATGTTTACTCCAGATTTATTTCCTTAAGATGTCAGTCAATTATGGGAAGTAGACATCTTTCTGAGACTGGATTGGTTGATAGAGAATTTTGCCACCATTTGGTATAAGCAAAGACAGATTTATTTCCAGCCATCTGGAAAAGAGCCAACCCTATTCTTCGGAATAGAGAAAAGTAGTAGAAGAATGCCGATTATTGCGGTAATTCAAGCAAGAATCTTGTTGAGAAGAAAAGATGTGCAAGTATATCTAGTTTATCTCGTCAAAGATGAGAACCAAGAGAATAATATCGATGATGTAACTGCAGTCAGAAGGGTCAAGGATATTATTCATAAAGTCTTGTTAGAGCTACCCAGACAGGCAATTGGAGTTCACCATCGACCTTGAGTCTAGATCAGCTTTAATATCAAAAGTGTCGTAGAATACCCCGAAGAAGTAGTAAGAATGGACGATTCAGTAGTAAAAGTTTCTTGATCTCGGTTTTATCAAACCTAATGTTTTCCCTTGGGAAACGCTAATCTTGATCGTCAAGAAGAAATACGGTAGTCTAAGAATGTGTATAGACTACCGAGATTAACAAACAAGTATCCCTTGTTAAGGATAGATAATCTGTTTGATCAGTTCAGAAGAGCTAGCATTTTCTCAAAGATTAATTTGAGATCTGGCAATCATGAGCTGAAGATTCGTTAGAAGATATTCCAAAAACCGCATTCCGAATGAGGTATGGCCACTACAAGTCTGTAGTAATGCCGTTTGGATTGACAAATGCTCCAGCAGTATTTATGGATCTCATGAATCATGTTTTCCATGAATGTTTGGATGGATTTGTCATAGTCTTTATCGATGACATTTTTGCGTATTCAAAGAGGGAACCAGAGTATGAAGAGTATCTCCAAATTATCTTAGAAAAGCTAAGATCTAAGAAACTGTATGCCAAACTCAGCAAATGCGAATTTTTGCTAAGAAAAATAAATTTCCTCGGACATGTTTCTTCAGAATGAATTAAAGTCGATGCTTCAAAAATGCAAGCAGTCCAAGATTGGAAATCGCCAATATCAGACCATGAAATTTGTAATTTCTTGGGTCTAGCAGGTTACTATCGGAGATTCATTGAAGGATTCTCCATAATAGAAAGGCCAATGACCCAACTCTTGAAGAAATAATCGAAATTCAAATGATCTCTTCAGTGCAAAGAAAGTTTTCAAGAGCTTAAGAGAAAGTTAACCACTGCTCCAGCTTTAGCCGTGCCAGAAGCAGACACAAACTACAACACCGTTTATACGGGTGCATCAAAGAACGGACTAAGTTGTGTCCTGATGCAAGTGGGAAAATCATCGCAAATGCGTTACGACTGTTCATGCTTCATGAGATAAATTATTCAACTCATGATTTTAGTGAGCAGTAGTCGTAAATGCTCTGAAGATCTGGAAACATTATCTTTTCGGAGCCAAGTGTGAGATCTTTATGTAAAAGTCTCAAATACATTTTCAAACAAAAAGATTTGAAAATGAAGCCAAGAAGATGGCTCAAACTAATAAAAGTATACGATTGCAAGATTTCCTATAATCCAGGAAAAGCAAATGTAGTAACCGATGCTCTGAGCGGAAAGAGTAGACCCGAGTTAGAATTTCTGCTTACTTAAGAAGTAGAGCTTATTAAAGATCTTAAAGAGCTGAAAATTAAAGTGGTTTTACCACCTCAATATTCAAAGCAGCTAATTACAGCATTCAAAATAACTCCAGATTTGAGAATAAGAATTTCGAATGCTTAAAGAAAGGATGAGAAGTCAGAGAGATTGCGACTTAAGCTTCGCAAGGAAAAGTAGAACATTTTCATGAAGCTAAAGATAATACTCTCGTGTTTAGAGAAAGGCTTTGTGATCCAGATGAAGAAGAATTTAGAGCTGAAATAATGAGAGAAGCTCATGAAACATCTTGTACCGCTCATCTCGGAAACACCAAAATGTATCAAAATTTAAGGCAGAAATCTTGGTGGAAAAGAATAAAGCGAGATATAGCTTCATTAATGAAGAGATGTTTAGCCTGACAGCAATTTAAGGCTTTGCATCAACGGCCTTATAGAAAGCTTCAGCCGTTGGATATCCTAGAGTGGAAATGTGATGAGACCGGGCCTAGCACTGAAGACCTAAACCCGGAATTGCAGCTTAGAGGTCCAGTGACGAGATTAAGAGCCAAGAAGCTGCAAGGATATTTTCAGTGCTATATTCAGAAGAAGTTGGAAGACGATGGAGTTGAAACCCGACATTACAAGTTGGTGACTTTCATGAGCATCGAGGAGGACACCTAGCCACGGCCATGTGTGCTATTGAATTATTTATCCATTAGTATAGTTTGTTTTTATTTCAATTTAATTAGTAGCCCAATTATCACAACATGTTTAGGTGATTAATTGGCCCAGTTATATTTAATTAAGGGATTCGAAATTACCAAGCCCAAGCCTTGTAACTTTCGAACCCTAGCTTATAATTAGCCTAGTATTTAATTAATTTTCGTAGGTACTGTTCAACAGACGAGTTTTGAATCAAAAGTTATTTTTTGACTTTGTCTCACGTGTTCTCCAGAGTTCACAAACCCTAGTTCTTGGTAGGATTCGATTTTGGCACCTTTGAATCTGAAATCTCTAGTTCGTTCGTGATCTCGTGTGGGTCTCGGGTTAACTACGCCGCCGGAGAATTGCTTCCGTGATACGTGTTTCAATCGTTCGTCGATTCGGGGTCCGTATTGAGGTAAATCTCCAATCTGTTCGTTTCTTTGTTCTGTGTTTTTCGCCCAGCCATCCAAGCCTTCTTGTTACCCTCATAAATCGATCATATTCATCCCATCCTTCGCCCAAGTCCAGTTTCCATCAAATTCGAACCCGTTGCAGTGCTAAAATCCCAAATCGCACCAAAATTGAGCACCGAGCGTTTTTGAGTTCTACTCGTGCGTTTTTGCTGAATTTTGGATATGTTCTTTCTGTGTTCAATTTATATTTTGTGTTAAAATTTCAGCTCAATCGAAGTTGATTTGCTATAGTTTCCAGTCGAGTCTTCTGTTAGGGTTTTAATCGTGTTTTTGGCTTTGTTTCGTGTTTGGTCTGTTTCTTGTTCCATTCTCGTTTGAGACCAGTCGAATAGGTGTTATAATCTGTATTGGTTCAGTTCGTATTTTTGGGTTGAATCGTCCTTTCTGTTGACGTGTGTTCGCATCCTTGCTTCCGCATATTGATTGGCCGTATCATAAATTTGGTATCAGAGCCACGTCAGCTTGCTGGTCGTGGTTCAATCCAAATTGTGGTGTGATATACTAGGGGAAAAAAGGATCGATCAGATCATATAAAAAAAAAAGAGAAAAAAAAACGAAAAAAAAAGATCGAGCCCTAGTTTTGGATCACCAATTATTTTTGAAAGTAATCTTGATTTATTCTTGTTGATTTATTTTGAATGTTTCTTGGTCGAAAATTGTGTGAGCAATTGTGTTGGGTAGACTAGTGTCGCCATTTGCTTACCGTGTGTGTGTAGCATTTGTCGTCTTTCGTCGATTAGCGATTGGGGTCGTCGAATTGCAGCTTGTTTTCTCATTCTTGGTTGGAGTCATTACTTTCGGTTATTGTGTCTAGTTGGGGGTATTAGAATTGGTTTGATATAATCCTAGTTTGATTTGGTTTTGGAAGTCCTTTTCCTAGTCGAACTCAAAACTGTTTCCTTGCTCGATTTGGTTTTGGTTTTGGATTTTGGTTCTGTAATTTTTCTCTACCTATTTCCCTTACCAACCGAAATATCCCTCCAGCCCTGTTACCAACCGAAATCCACCCTTTTCTGCTTTAAATCTCGTTTACGGCAGAATTTCGATTTGACGTAGAATTTGCTCTAGAACTCCGAATTTTCTCCATAATACCATTCCGGAAGCGGAACGATGCTCTGAGCAAGACACACTGCTTTGCTGTGACATATAGGCATTTTTGGCCAAATTCAGTCGTCTTCTAGGCGAAATCGCCCTCCGAACTTTTTCGATTTTTCTGTTTTTCGAATTTTTTTCAATTTTTTGTTTGAGCAGCCCATTTTTTGTGTTTCTTGAGTCGATTTATTGTGAAATATTGTTCTTGGAAGTAATTTGAGATATTGGTTGTTTTGACCCGTGATTCACCGAGAATCGAGTTCGAGCTACTGACTACGATCGAAGGGGGTTCAATTTTGGATCCTTTCAAGTTCAAAAAAAAAAGAATTGGTGAGATTGTTCTAAGTTGCATTTTTCCAATTCCTGAGTGATATACACGAGTGGAAAAATACTGAGGGAACAAACGAAAGAATTGTGAGGATTGTGAGGTTACTTTTCCTTCTTTACGTTTGTTCATTGTGCAGGTTTAATGGATCCGGGAAAGACACCACAGACTTCAGGCACCCCGCCAGATTGGGATGCCAAATACCACTTTGATGCTTTGAGTGGTCGTGTACAGGGTCAGTTCAGAGAAGTACAGAACACAATGGCACAATTGTTGGCCAAATTTGAGGAGTTCGGTACGATTCTGATTCGAGACACCACCACAGGCTAATAGGGCAGAGCCAGCACCTACTAATCAAGAAGATGAGTTTGAACTGCATGAAGAAGTATCTGAGTCAGAACATTTTGAGGATGAACGAGTTGAGGATAATACAGCTCAGTTCTTTCCGCTTCAGAGAGACAGAAACGGCTTTGCAGCTCGAGGTAGAGGCCGGGTTCATGGAGATCAATTCCAACCACGTTTCCAGGCAGCTCACAGGAACGTCTATACGGAACAGAACAGATATGGAAATGCAGATGGTCTACTCAGCAACATCAAGACCACCATTTCAGAGTTTGAAGGCAAGCATGATCCAGATGCCTATTTAGACTGGGAGCACAAAGTAGATAAGATATTTGAGTGCTATGACTTCCCAGAGGTGAAGAAGGTCCAGTTAGCTTCTTTGGAGTTTACTGGTTACGCAGCTACATGGTGGGAGTTTCAGCAGAACCGGCAACGCAATCAGAGACATCCTCCTATTGACACTTGGCAGGAGATGAAGGATGTTATGAGAGGGCGTTTCATTCCTGTGCACTATGAACGGGAATTAGAACGCAAGCTCGCGGATTCGTCGTGTTCAAGATCGATAGAAGAGTACCACAAGGATCTGGAGACAGCGTTGAACCGAGTTGGCAAAGAAGAAACATTGTATGCCACCATCAACAGGTACATCGAGGGCATGAACCCGGATATTGCTTGTGAGGTCGAGCTAAGAGACTTTAACAGTATTGAGGCGATGGTTCATTACGCATCCATTGTAGAGCGGCAGCTTAGAGATGGACGCCGACGTCCCGCTCAATCCACTCCTGTGAAGTCTCCGTGGGTTAGGGGCGAGACATCTACGCCTAAGATACCTCCCACACGCCCTCCAACACAGTCCACGCCGTCAGCATGCCGTTTTGAGCAGCCCAGCCGCAGGAATGATTTCAGTGCGTCTGCACCGAACAGAAGCTCACAGAATAGGCCAGCGCAGTCTAGTCAGCCTCAGAATGCTACATCAGGCAGAGCGCGTGACGTTCAGTGTCACAAGTGCCATGGTTGGGGACATTTTCAGGCCCAGTGCCCTAATCGTCGTGTTATGTTCGTCACCGCGGATAATGAAGTTGAATCAGCCAGTGAAGAAGAGAAAGAAGATACTGCCGACACAGAGACCGAAGATCAGCCGAGGGTTAGCATACCAATGGCTGAACTTGAGGAAGAGATAGCCCCTCCTGCCCATGGTTGTCTAGTGTCCATCCGGACTTTGAGCATGCTGAGAGAAGAAGATCTGACAGATCAACGGGAAAACATCTTTTACACCCGTTGCGTTATTCAAGACAAGACATGCTCCGTTATAATTGACAGTGGCAGCGTGGTGAATGCCATCAGCCAGTATGCAGTCGACAAGCTCGCACTCGTGCCGCAGAAGCATCCAAAGCCATACAAACTACAGTGGCTTACAGATAGAGGCGAGATCAGAGTCTTGTGTCAGGTAAACGTTCAATTTACTATTGGAAGATTTACTGACACCGTTCTTTGTGATGTTATTCCTATGGAGGCAGCGCACATCTTGTTAGGTCGTCCATGGCAGTTTGATAGAAAGACAATTCATGATGGGTACGCGAACACTTATGCGATCCCAAGAGAAGGAAAGACGACCATTTTGAAGCCGTTGTCGCCTAAGGAAGTGTTAGAAGATCAGTTGAGAATGCAGGAGAAGTTTAAGGAGGAACGGGAGAGAAAGGCCAAAGTTGAGGCCGCCAGCCCTAAGCATGACATGGCCGAACACTCCAAGGCCAAGTCCACACCTCCAGTGCCCAAGAATTCAAAGAGAGTAGCTTCTGCATTGAGTCCACCGAGTTCCAGTGCCAACAGTGGGGATCCAGTGCACCGAAATCTGTTCATTAGTGCAAAGGGAGTACGAAAAGCCATCAAAGCTGGTAAGCCTATCGTTCTAGTTACTTTTAAGGCTTATGATACTTCTGACCCTATTATTCCTACTGTTTTGCAGTCTTTGATGGAGGAGTTCAAGGATGTGTTCCCGGACGAGATTCCTAGTGGTCTGCCGCCAATTCGAGGAATTGAGCACCAGATCGACTTCATCCCGGGTGCAGTCCTTCCTAACCGGCCAGCTTACCGGACCAGCCCTGATGAGACAAAGGAGATAGACCGTCAAGTCATGGAGTTGCTAGAAAAGAAGCAAATTCGAGAGAGTATGTCGCTGTGCGCCGTTCCAGTCATCCTAGTTCCGAAGAAGTCGAACGAGTGGCGCATGTGCATGGACTGCCGAGCCATCAATAAAATCACGGTAAAGTATCGCTTTCCCATTCCTAGGCTTGATGATATGTTGGATGAGTTGTCTAGAGCGTCTGTCTTTTCTAAAATTGATTTGCGTTCTGGCTATTTTCAAGTTCGAATGAGTGAAGGTGATGAGTGGAAAACTGCATTTAAGACTAAGCATGGATTATATGAGTGGCTTGTGATGCCCTTTGGTTTAACTAATGCGCCTAGTACTTTTATGCGTTTGATGAATCATATTTTACGTGATGTGATTGGCAAATTCATCATGGTTTACTTTGATGATATCCTCATTTATAGTACTTCCGTTGATGAGCATGTTAGACATCTTAGGCATGTTTTTGAATTGCTGCGTGATGCTAAACTGTATGCTAATTTGTCTAAGTGCACCTTTTGTATGGATGAGGTTGTTTTTCTTGGCTTTGTTGTGAGCAGTCGTGGTGTTGAGGTAGATAAGACTAAGGTGAAAGCCATTGAGGAATGGCCTACGCCTAAGTCATGTTCTGATGTGAGGTCCTTTCATGGTTTAGCTGGATTTTATCGTCGTTTTGTGCGTGATTTTTCTAGTATAGCTGCACCATTGACTGAATTGAGTAAAAAGGACCGCAAGTTTGAATGGGGTAAAGCTCAAGAGCATGCGTTCAATTTGTTGAAATCAAAATTATGTAATGCTCCTGTCTTGGTTTTACCTGACTTTGCTAAGACATTCGAGATCGAGTGTGATGCCTCTGGTATAGGCATTGGTGCTGTTTTGATGCAGGACAGGAAGCCGATCGCCTACTTCAGTGAGAAACTGAATGGCGCAGCTCTTAGGTACTCCACGTACGATAAGGAGCTGTACGCGTTGAAGCGGTCTTTGGAGACTTGGCAGCACTACCTGCGTCCAAAGGAGTTCGTGATACACACTGATCACGAGTCCTTGAAGCACTTGAAAGGGCAGCAGAATTTGAATTCCCATCATGCCAGGTGGGTAGAGTTTATTGAGTCTTTTCCTTATGTGATTAAGTACAAGAAAGGAGAAGAGAATGTGGTCGCCGATGCCTTATCCCGCAGGTACACTCTACTGTCGGTTATGCATGCCCGATGTTTAGGTTTCGAGAACATTAAGTCATTCTATGCTGCTGATCTGTTCTTTGGTCCTATTTTTACGTCTTGCATGACTAAGTCTAGGGCTGTTGATTCATATTACATAGCTGATGGGTTTTTGTTCAAGGAGTCGAAGTTGTGTGTCCCTGATTGTTTTATGCGTGAGTTGTTGGTTGTTGAGTCGCATGCAGGAGGTTTGATGGGTCATTTTGGTGTTGCTAAAACGTTGAGTCTGTTGCATGAGCATTTTTTCTAGCCACGCATGAAAAAGGATGTTGAGAGGATTTGTTCCCGTTGTATTACTTGTAGGAAAGCCAAGTCTTCTTCGAGTCCTTTTGGATTATATACGCCTTTGCCGGCGCCGTCGTCCCCTTGGGTCGATATATCCATGGACTTCATTCTTGGCTTGCCTAGATCTAAAACCGGGAAGGATTCCATTTTTGTGGTAGTTGATAGATTTTCCAAAATGTCTCATTTCATTGCATGTAGGAAGACTGATGATGCTGTGCATATTGCTAACTTGTTCTTTCGTGAAGTCGTCCGTTTGCATGGTATTCCTAGGACGATAGGGATTCCAAATTTTTGGGACATTTCTGGCGAGTTTTATGGGGTAAGTTAGGTACCAAGCTTTTATTTTCTACTGCATGTCATCCTCAGACTGATGGGCAGACTGAAGTAGTGAATAGGACGTTAGGTACTTTGCTTCGTGCGTTAGTTCGGAATAATCTTAAGTCGTGGAAAGATTGTTTACCTTTTGCTGAATTTGCATATAATCGTGTTGTGCATTCTTCCACGCATATGTCGCCTTTTGAGGTAGTGTATGGTTTTAATCTGTTGACTCCAACGGATCTTATTCCTTTGCCTACTGACAATTTCTCGAGTTTGCAAGGTTCTCGTAGGGCTGCACAGGTTCGAGAGATGCACGCCAAGGTGAAGGCAAGGATAGAGCTACAAGGGGTGCGTAATGCCGCTAAGGCGAATACGCATCGCAAACAAGTGTTGTTCAAACCTGGCGATAAGGTTTGGATCCACTTCAGCCCGGGGCGCTTCCCGAACTTGAGGCAATCTAAGTTGATGCCTCGTGGAGATGGGCCGTTCACCGTGATCGCCCGTGTTAACGACAATGCATACCGCATTGATCTTCCAGGTGAGTATAAGTGTTCTCCGACTTTTAACGTTTCTGACTTATCTCCTTTTCCTGTAGATGATTTCGATGCCGAGGAGGAATCGAATTCGAGGACGAATTCCTTTCAGCAGGGGGGGAATGATGAGACCGGGCCTAGCACTGAAGACCTAAACCCGGAATTGCAGCTTAGAGGTCCAGTGATGAGATTAAGAGCCAAGAAGCTGCAAGGATATTTTCAGTGCTATATTCAGAAGAAGTTGGAAGACGATGGAGTTGAAACCCGACATTACAAGTTGGTGACTTTCATGAGCATCGAGGAGGACACCTAGCCACGGCCATGTGTGCTATTGAATTATTTATCCATTAGTATAGTTTGTTTTTATTTCAATTTAATTAGTAGCCCAATTATCACAACATGTTTAGGTGATTAATTGGCCCAGTTATATTTAATTATGGGATTCGAAATTACCAAGCCCAAGCCTTGTAACTTTTGAACCCTAGCTTAGAATTAGCCTAGTATTTAATTAATTTTTGTAGGTACTGTTCAACAGACGAGTTTTGAATCAAAAGTTATTTTTCGACTTTGTCTCACGTGTTCTCCAGAGTTCACAAACCCTAGTTCTTGGTAGGATTCGATTTTAGCACCTTTGAATCTGAAATCTCTAGTTCGTTCGTGATCTCGTGTGGGTCTCGGGTTAACTACGCTGCCGGAGAATTGCTTCCGTGATACGTGTTTCAATCGTTCGTCGATTCGGGGTCCGTATTGAGGTAAATCTCCAATCTGTTCGTTTCTTTGTTCTGTGTTTTTCGCCCAGCCATCCAAGCCTTCTTGTTACCCTCATAAATCGATCATATTCATCCCATCCTTCGCCCAAGTCCAGTTTCCATCAAATTCGAACCCGTTGCAGTGCTAAAATCCCAAATCGCACCGAAATTGAGCACCGAGCGTTTTTGAGTTCTACTCGTGCGGTTTTGCTGAATTTTAGATATGTTCTTTCTGTGTTCAATTTATAATTCTTGTTAAAATTTCAGCTCAATCGGAGTTGATTTGCTATAGTTTCCAGTCGAGTCTTCTGTTAGGGTTTTAATCGTGTTTTTGGCTTTGTTTCGTGTTTGGTCTGTTTCTTGTTCCATTCTCGTTTGAGACCAGTCGAATAGGTGTTATAATCTGTATTGGTTCAGTTCGTATTTTTGGGTTGAATCGTCCTTTCTGTTGACGTGTGTTTGCATCCTTGCTTCCGCATATTGATTGGCCGTATCAAAATGGGATGATATCACCATGAATTTTTAACCAGGTTACCTAAGTCCAAAAGAGGAAATATAACTATTTGAGTGATTGTGAACAGAATGATAAAGTCTGCTCACTTCATACCAATTCCAGTAACGTTTGGATCAAATAAGCTAGCTCAGCGGTATGTTCGTAAAAGCTGTGCGTTTGCATAGTGTGCCTAAATCGATCACGTTAGATCGAGATTCTAGATTTACCTCCCGTTCTGGAGAATTACAAAGTTAAAAAGGGCATATATCAAAGTTAAATTTCAGCACTATCTTTCATTCTCAGAAGGATGGTCGATCCGAGAAAACAATTCAAATTTTGGAAGAAAGTGTCGATCCCCGCTTTATTGAAATGAAGTAGGTGAAAGTAAAGAATTAAGACCTGATGCAGTTGAAGAAATGATCAAGATTGTTTGTCAAACCAGACAACGGATTAGAGAAGTGCAAGATAGCCAAAAGTTTAAGGTAGACACCCAAAGAGAGTTAGAGTTCGAAATCGAAAATAAATTTTTTTTTCTGAAAGTTTCGCGTTCGAGAAGAATCCATAATTTTGGTGTGAAAAGAAAGCTTAAACTTCGTTAAATAGGACCATATGAAATCCTGTAAAGGATAGGTCAAGTTGAGTATAAGCTGGCTTTATCGCTAAGCTTTAGAAATTCGCGCAACGTGTTTCATATATCCCAGTAACGTGGATACGTGTTCAACCCTAAGCATGTTTCTAGTCGAGAAAAAGTGGCCCTAAAACAAGACCTCAGTTTTGAGGAGAAACCAGAAGCATTTCTGGATCGAAAGATCCATTAGCTAAGAAATAAGTCGATCGTGTTAGTAAAGATCAAGTGGAGCCGATAGCTCAAAAGAAGAATCGTTAGAAATTGAAAGATAAGATGAAAGAATGGTATCCCGAGCTTTTCCTTTGAGATAAGCAAATTTCGGGACGAAATTTATTTTTAGGGAGAGAGGATGTAATACCCCGCTTTTTCATAACCGATCTTAGTAATTAATTAAGAGCTTGTCTAAAACAATTAAGCTGCGAAATTTTAAAATGAGAATAAGTTCCGGCAATTAAAATTTATTTTGCAGCTCTAATTTGCCGAATTTTAATAAGTTAAGGAATTTAAGATTTTATCTCGTCTCGGTTAATCCGAAATGAGGTGATGAAGATATTTATGATTATGTGCTTATATGTTTGAATTTATTGGAGAAATATATTATTTTTGAAGATTTGATTTCCTCGGAAATTATAAAAATTTCTCCGGTAATTTATTGTATTTTCGGATTTTATTTCCGAAAATTCTTAAGGAAAGCATATATATATGTGTAATTAAGTAAAGTGAATGAAGATGAAGAAAAATTCCCTTTTTAATAATTTTTCTTCGGCAACCCTAATTTTTGTCGAAAAAGTGGAATTTAATTATTTTTGTTTCGTCTTGGTTTAACCGAAACGAAATAGAATTTATGTTTATTAGATTGAGCATTTATGCTTGATTTTTATTGAGAAAATTATGAATTTAATTTTCTTAATTTAATTTATTAGTAATTTATGATTAAAAATAATAATCTTATTTATTTCATAAATGATTCGTTTTTCGGTATTTTCTTCCGAAAATTTATATTAGGGTTTGAGATGCCCTAATTGATTTTTCTAGAACAAGAAATTAGAGATTGAAGTTATGATGAGCAAGTTTAGTAATTAATTGATTAAATTAAGCATTTAGTTAATTAATTAACCCTAATTATTGCATAAGCAATGACATATGGTGGTTGACTAAGTGTTAGCTATTAAGTAGTGTGTGTGCTAAGCCATTCCATCCCATTTCTCTCGCTCAAAACACAGCAGCAGCAGCACGCACATCACACACATATATTCATCTTTTAATCTTCAATTTTTGAGCTCAAATTCAAGTGCTAATCATCTCCAAATTAATTATTAAGGTGAGTTCTATGTTTAGTGCAAGATGTAGCTCAAAATTCAAGCTTTAATCCTTCAATTTCTATCTTTGATTTTTTCGAAAAAATGGCCAAATGTTAGTAGATGATGTTGATTTTAAATTATGATGTTTAATTCATGCTTAGGATGCATGATAGATCATTAAATCATGTTCAAATCAAACCCTAACCCTAAATTTAGCTATTTTCGAAAATTAAGAGAAATTAGGGCTTTTTCAATTGTGATGTTAGATGATCAAATTGATTGATTAATTGAGCTTAGATAATTATTCTAAGCATGTTTGATGTTGGAAGTAATCAAAGAATCAAAACCCTTCTATGACTTTTAATTATAGCCGAAAATTATGATTAAAATTATGGGTTTTTGATCTTGATGTTCTTTGATTAAATTGATGTTTAAATTGAGCTTATATGATGTTATTAAGTATGTTTATGCATTGAATTAATAGATTGAATCATAATTATTCCAATTTTTGGAATTTTTGAAATATTAGGGTTTTAAGATTAGGGCTTTTTGATTTTGATTTTGTATGATGAAATTAATGATGGAATTGAGCTCATGATATTTATTTAATCACGTGGAAATTTCGTTAGAATTTTTGGAGCTCAATTATATATATATATATATTTCGAAAATTTTCAGATTTTAATTAAATTAGGAATAATTATTTTAGAGCTTAAATGGATTAATTGAGTTTACAATTAATATCTAGAATATTAATTAAGCATGCTGTAATTTGAAATGGATAAAAATATGCAAATGTGCCCTATTTCTATAAAAAGTCGAAATATATATATAATAGGGTTTAGATTTTTATCCAATTAAATTAAGTAATTAAGCTATAAATATAGCTTATAAATTAAATTAAGATGTTGGGAAGTGATTAGAATGAAATTGGATATTTAATTTCCAATTTCCAAAATAGCTGAAATTTATTAAAGAAAATAAAAGTATTATTTGATTTTTAATTAAGAAAATAATTGCATATTTGAATTCTACAATAAAAATTAAGTATTGTGGAATTTTTCAGAATATAATTACCAAGTATTAAGAATTTTCTATTTTCCGGCTATTTTTCCAAGTTGAAGGTTTATACGTGTACGTGATCTGAATTAATAATCTGATTGCGTAATTATGCTTATTATGTTAAATGATGTAAGTAGAATTAATTTCGTAATTTTCGGATCTCGTTTGTCGAGTCGAAAATATTTTAAGTTAATGATATGAATAGTAAATAATAAGTTATATGTTAATTACATGCTAATGACATGTTTATATGTTAATGATATGTTGATGATGAGCTTATGTGATAATAATAAGCTTAAATATTTGATGATGTGATTAGTAGAAGTATTAAAAGTTATTAAAGTGCTTATATGATTAATGATGTTATTATATGTTTAAGTGTTTAATGTTAATGTTTATAAGTTAGATTGTTAAATAGAAAATAAGTTGAGATTTAGAAGTGTTAAGTATTCATAAGGGTTAGTATTGAGTTAAGTTTTAGAAATTCGAAGCGAATTAGAAATTAAGTTGATCGAGATGTCATATCTCTTCGCCTGTCGTTTATTTATCGCGCTGATGGTTAATAAACCTAATCTCAAATGAAGGAATGAGCGAGAGCATAAAGTCAGGAAATCAAGAATGAGAAGTGTAAGATAAAGCAGCACTCGACAGGTGGGCTTTCTAACCAAAGAAATGACGAATGAGAATATATGATTATATATCTATGATGTTTTTAAATTGATTAACTTGCCAAATGTTTTAAGTTTTGTATGTTACCATCTACTGAAGGAAGACGAATTCGGTCCTACGAAATGTAGGATTTGTGTACACTAGTTTGTAATCGTGTGCCTTCCAAAAGGTGGGCCGGTTACCAGTGTCTGGGAAGGAGGCCTACTTCTCAGCACTAATTTATGATTGTAGATCTGGTACATACATGTTAAAAGTATATGATTCGCGAATCACTTATATCGAAAGAAAAGATTTGAGCATGCACATGTTTATTTTATAAAAGTTACTTGTGCTTATGCTACGGGCAAGTTAAATCTATAGCTCTAAGTAGCAAGTTTTCAAGTATTTTGGCATGTGTCCACTGAGTACAAAGTACTCAGCCCTGCATGTTGTTTTCTAAAATGTGCAGGTTATTTCGGATGGAGATGGGAGTGTGTTTGGACGGACTTTCGTTGGTTGAATTCTTGAAAGTTGTTTAAACTAAAGAGTTTGGTTATATGTCTTCATACATGTAACCTAGTTATGTCTTCCGCTGCAACACTTTGAAATATGTTTCTGAAGTATGAAGTTCGTTTTCTAAACTCTGAAGTTTGTAACTTTTGAAGTCTTTGATATTGGTTGTTAAGGTTTTAATGCTAGTCTGCCTTAACTTGAAATCAGTTGTTGATTCTCTATTAAGATCTTCGAAATCATATGACCCTTTTATCGTGCTTTCTTGACCTGATAAACTTCTTGTTGATATTGATCTCTTGGCACCATTGATCGTATGATATTACTTGTTGATATCAGGTTAAACCTGATTTCTTGTTGATGATTATACATAGTATATCTCGGTCATGTGACCCTACTTGTTGATATCAAGTCATATCTGTTGTTAATAACCATTTGTTGGTTGAAATTATCGAGCATGTTATTGATATTGATTTCTTGATAAACATGTTCGTTGGAAGTGTTTTGTAGCATGTTGGTTTTGTTTGATAACCGGATCGTTATCTATTCCTTGGTTAATCATAAATTGTGTACGTCGTGGGACCTACCGGCTTAGTTATCTTTATTCTATGTCGGGTTGCGACATTACCAGATTGCAATTGCGCCTAAAGATCAAGACAAGACGACTTTCACCACTCCATTTGGCACGTTTGGCTGCAAGAGGATGCGATTTGGATTGTGCAATGCGCCAGGGACCTTCCAACGGTGCATGATGGCGATCTTTTCGGAGATGATAGGTAATTTTGTGGAAATTTTTATGGATGATTTCTCCGTGTTTGGTCAGTCTTTTGATGATTGTTTGGGAAAGATTGATTTAGTTTTGAAAAGATGCATTGAGAGTGGTTTGAAATTAAGTTGGGAAAAGAGTCACTTTATGGTGACGAGTAGAATTGTGCTTGGTCATGTAGTGTCTAAAAATGGCATAGAGGTTGATAGGGCTAAGTTGGGGTTATTGAAAAATTACCCCCTCCCATAGACGTGAAGGGTGTTAGGAGTTTCTTAGGTCATGCCGGTTTTTACCAGCGTTTCATTAAAGATTTCTCAAAGATTAGCTAACTTCTGTGTAGATTGCTTGCTCAAGATGTTCCCTTTCATTTTGATGACTCTTGTATGCATGCTTTTGAATTGTTAAAGTTGAAATTGAGTACACTCTCAAAAGTTTTAATTTGCAAAAGTTTTATATATCGGTGTATTCACACTCATTTCGGGACCATCAAAAGTAATAAATTTTTTTAACCTCTCTATTGCCTCAGTAAAAGCATCGAGTTCTTTAATTGTACCATAAGCATCATTAGTGTCATCTATTACGGAGGTCATAGCAATGGTTTTAGTAAGCATGATACGAGCACGAGAATATTGTGGCTCATGGTAAACTCCCATAGCCCAAAAGAAACACTCCACCACTCTATCTCTTGCATAAGGAAGTTTGGAGACAAGGTCCAATTCTTTCCACAACCTAAAACATGAAAAAATTTGTATAAAATTCTTTACATACGAAGATTTTGTCATGTGATAGACAACTACAAATAATTATCAATATAAATGTTGTAGTTCAAAATTCTACCTCGAGAGTTCGTGGAGCTCTTCTTTATGTAGCATTTGCAAAAATTATAGTCCAATTTGGCAAACCTCAAGAGAGTTTCATTCTTGTTTTCACATTCTTCATAGATGGAGATAAATTATAGTCCAATTTGCCGTTCTCATCCGTCCATCTACCAAAAATGTCTGCTTCACAATATTGTATATTAGTATATATTTTATTAGAGATTCATTTAATTAATTTTTACAACTGTGGAAAAGTAAAAATATACTCTATGATTTAAAATAAACATACCAGATAAATGGTGGCCATGTTGCCTGAATAATCGGAAATGAAGGACTGCAGAGCTTTATTTATAATGGAAAGGTGAGTTTGTATTTTCAGTTTTGCATGGCTGTCAATTTTGGACATACCCCTACTATTTGGAATTTTATATTTTTTTAATTACACTATATTTCATATTATATACATAAATATGATATGCGCATACATTGAACGACCATGTATATGTAGATCACTAATTAAATATAACTAATAATTATCTGTGTTTTCTAGGAAAGGGTCTAGGATGTGGCGGCATTAATATATTTTTTAATAATCCATTCGGAAGTAGCACTATTTTTAATTTGCATGTGCTTGTTTAGCTTTTGCAACAATTCTTTATCATTTTTATTGGAATTATATGCAAGCACACCTTTGACTACTCATGACTTTAGTTAGACCATATAATTTATGTTTAAGTGATTAGTAATAGTCCAAATTTTTGCGGCAGAAGTCTAGATCAAGAGATATTTAAAAATTTAAACATATAATAATAATAATAATAATAATAATAATAATAATAATAATAATAATAATAATAATAATAATAATAATAATAATAATAATAATAATAATAATAATATTGACTATACCAAATTATCTGCTATTGTAACACGAAAGTGAAAGTGGTTTTTTCTTTCCATTTTTCATGCGCTTGGTATCCAACTTCCGTAGTCGTTGTCGTATATAACATAAAGACCAACGTCAAATACAATTGAATGGGAACGAAGTCTTAACTCTGTAAACTCAATTACTCAATCATTGCACGTCTGACAATGCAATCGATAATATTATAGGATAATTCAATAATGAACTTTAAAAGCCTTCAATCAATTTTGAGTTTCAATGTCAGATACATGTATAAATCTTAACTCCAATCTCACAGATAAAATAGGATAGATCTAAATCGCAAAGAATCATGAAGGTTGGATATTAAATTGCAACATTTTAAAGATTGGATCCAAATAACAAATCACCCAAACCTTGGTTGTTAAATTTCAATTGACCCTATATATTTAAACTCATTACTTTTACTTTTATTTTAGGGATAGTCTAGTAATTTAATATGTTTAGGTTTTATATATGCGATACATATAACTTATGAATTATTTTGTATTTAAAATTATTTATAATTATAATATGATCTATCTATTTTTTATATATATTTATTATTTAAAATCATTATTTTTATGTGCGTAGCATTTACCATCTTGGCAGTTAAAATAAAAGGTTATCACATGATTTTTTTTAATTCTTTATTGCAAAGTGTTGAATTGAATTGGACCATTTATAAGTCAACTTGGGAGTATTTCCACCCTTTTCCTTCTTTTTCATGGGACAGAATTGTATGTATCCGCAGCATATGACTTGTGTTAAATGATCTCAATCATGTATATATAATTAATTGTCTCTTCCCAACCTTTTGTCATAAAGCATATCACTAAGATCATTCCTAAATAAGAACTGAATTGATAATTAATTTATCAATCTCTTGCTCCACCATTCAATGCTGCAGGGTTATATTCTATGTCGTCTGTATAATTTGCCATAGATTATGATTTTATATAACTTAACAGTGGATTAATTTTTTTGTTCTCAAGGAGACACCCAAGTGGTGCGTCTTCAGTCTGTAACCAGTGAGGTCTAGGGTTCAAATACCACCGCTTCCCCTTCCCCATGTCAAAAAAAAAAAAAAGCTGTGGAATTTTTTTTATCGTTACATTAACTAAAATAAAATAGTAGTGAACAATATCTAAACTTTAATTATCTCTTACTACGAGTTCCCAAGCAAGAAAGTTGGACTATCTTTTAGCTAGTATTTATTTCCCTCCAAATGAAACCACAAGGGTGAATTAGTCACAATATTAAATTATTTAATTAAAAACCAAATTACAGGAACCAGAGAAACATTATTTTATTTTTGAGGATAATTATGTCTCAATTTATAATTTCTCTATAAGTTACACGTATATACACATGAAAATTGACTCCTACTAATTAATTAGTCATGATTAGTGTACTACACTAATTTGTCTCACTCATTTGTCTTAGATGCTCAGGTCATTCAACGCATGCCATAAATTAAAGAATCATTGACAGAGAAATATTAAATTTAAAGTAGTATGATATATATAACATATTTGCCCATGTTTGCTGCCATCCAAAACTGAAAAGTCTTACCCATCTTTCCTCTATAAATAAAGAGCTCTGCAGCCCATAATTCTTCACTCTGCACAACATCTTCATCTTCAGCTTTCAGTTCTTTGCAATACAAAACTTTCATTCAAAATATTTCTGATTCAAAAATGGCTTCAGCACAAGTAGAAATTCAACGGCCTGTCGCCAATTTCTCTCCCAGCTTGTGGGGCGATCAGTTCATCAAACATCATTCCGGTGATCAGGTACTTTAATATTAATTCTCATTCTCTGCAAATTTCACTATACATATATACTAATTATTTTCTGCATTTCGTATAGGCAATGTATATAAACTACTATATGTATTAAAAACGTGTTGGTATAGTTTAAATTTACTGTTGAATTAATTTGTGCATGCATAAATTAATATAGGCTACAGAAAATCATTCCAAGGCAGTTCAAGAGTTGAAGAATGAAATAAGGGATATGATAACAGCTCCTTGTACCAATATGGTGGAAACGATGAACTTGATCGACACGCTCGAACGTCTAGGCATTTCGTATCACGTTGAGAATGAGATTGAAGAAAAACTGCAACAATATTTCAATCTAAATACGGATTATAGTGATGAGGCCTATGATTTGTATACTGTTGCACTTCATTTCCGATTATTCAGGCAACACGGCCACCGGTTATCTTCTGGTATGTTTATTATATTTTTACTTTTTCACAGTTGTAAAAATTAATTAATTAAATCTCTGATAAAAATATATACTAATATACAATATCTTGAAGCAGACATTTTTGGTAGATGGACCGATGGGAATGGCAAATTCTTGGAAGGCCTTAAGAATGATGCCAAGGGTTTGCTAAGTTTGTATGAAGCATCGCATCTGAGAATACGTGGAGAAACCATACTCGATCATGCACTTGAATTTGCTACTGCCACTCTCAATTTCATAGTGCCACACCTCGAATCTCCTCTTAGCAAACAAGTTCAGAATGCCCTAGTGCAGTCTTTGCACTATGGAAATCCAAGAATCGAAGCACGTAGCTTTATCTCCATCTACGAAGAATTTGAAGACAATAATGAATCTCTCTTAAGGTTTGCCAAATTGGACTATAATCTATTGCAAATGGTACACAAGGAAGAGCTACATGAAGTCTCGAGGTATAAATTAATTCTTAAATACAATATTTATATTGATAATTCTGTGTACGTGCAGTGTCTATATATCACTAGATTTAAGCTAGCTAGAATCATACATAGAGAATTTTACAAAATTCTTTTTGATGTTGTAGGTGGTGGAAAGAATTGGACCTAGTCTCCAAACTTCCTTATGCAAGAGATAGAGTCGTGGAGTGCTTCTTTTGGGCTATGGGAGTGTACCATGAGCCACAATATTCTCGTGCTCGTATCATGCTTACTAAAACCATCACTATGACATCAATTATAGATGACACATATGATGCTTATGGTACAATTGAAGAACTCAACATTTTTACCCAGGCTATAGAGAGGTAAAACTAAAATTAGATATTCATTCAATGGAGAAATATTTTTACGGACATTTCTTATAATCATTTATTATTTTAATAATGCCGATAAATCTTCTATTCTATAAAAACAAACTAAGAAATTAATTTGGAATAAAACTTGATCGATTTCTTTTTTTCTTCCTTTAGGTGGAATATTAAAGAAATTGAAACACTACCTGAGTATATCAAGCCATTCTATAAAGCTCTTTTGGAACTCTACGAGCAATTTGAAGAAGAATTGGCCAAGGAAGGAAGATCCTATGCTGTGAATTATGCCATAGAATCAGTAAGAGTTAAAAGAATTATTTAATTGCTTCTTTATTTATATTTATAAATTTCTCATTTAATATTTTCATCTTATTAATTTAGTCAAAGTAATTGTGAATTATGAAATTAATGACCGCGTTTGAATTTTAATGTATAGCTTAAAGAATTGGTGAGGAGCTACCATGTTGAGGCCAAATGGTTCATACAAGGATATTTACCACCCTTCGATGAGTATCTAAAAAATGCACTCATCACCTGCACTTATTGTTATCACACAACAACATCATTGTTGGGGGTGGAATCCGCCGTTGAGGAAGATTTTGAATGGTTGAGCAAGAAACCCAAAATGCTTGTAGCTGGACTTCTAATTTGTCGAGTCATAGACGACATAGCTACTTATGAGGTACAAAATATTATATGACTCGCACTGTTTTCCAAATTAAATTCTCACTCTAAAGAATCATTGAATTAATTTTCGTAATTGTATTCAACTTTAGGTCGAGAAGGATAGGGGTCAGATTGCTACTGGCATTGAATCCTACATGAGGGACAATGGCGCGACAAAAGACGAAGCGATAGCTAAGTTTTTCGAAATAGCTAATGATGCATGGAAGGATATAAATGAGGAATGCCTTCGGCCGTCCCCTTACTCGAGAGATGTTTTAATGCGAATCTTGAATCTCGAACGCATCATAGATGTTACTTACAAGGGCAACGAAGATGGCTACACTCAACCTGAAAAGGTTTTGAAGCCGCTCATTGTTGCTTTATTTGTCGATCCAATTAAGATGTAAACGATGAATTTTACTTGCACTTCTTATTTTGTTCTTTGACAACTTCTTGTAATTTGTTCTGATGGTGCTATCAAAAGATTGAATAATGCATACCGACATTATTTCCTTTTACTTAGTTATGTTAATTTTGGACATACCCTACTATTTGAAATTTATATTTTTTTAATCTTACTATATTTCATATTATATACTCCCTCCGTTTTTTTATAAGTGTCCTATTGAGAAAAAAAATTTGTTCCCTTTTAAGTGTCCTATTGTGGAATTTGAGGTTAAAATAATAACAAAACTCCTATTTTACCCTCACAATATTTATTGGAAAATGTAATTATTAGACTTTGAAAATAATAAATATGGGTATAAAAGTAATATCTCATGCTTCCTTGGTTTTTGTAATTTTTCTTAATAGGACACTTAAAACAAAACAGAGGGAGTACATATATAAATATCCGTATACATTGAATGATCATGTAAATGTAGATCACTAATTAAATATGACCAATAATTAATTCTGTGTTTTCTAGGAAAGGGGCTAGGATGTGGCATTACTATATTTGTAATCCATTCGAAAGTAGGACTACTCATTTAATTTGCATGTGCTTGTTTAGCTTTTCGAACAATTCTTTACTAGTATAAATTTTTAGGATAGTATATTTGAATATATGGTCAACCAACAAGGTGTAAAAGGTAATATAAGTTCTGAAAAAGAAAGTATAGTATACCCTATTTGGGAATCATAAATCCTTAAAAAAATGTGATTATTTCTATTTTTACAATTTATTTTTCTTTCTTACGTGTGTGGCCGGCTACACGTGTGGTCGAATAGTTGTATTGGAATTATATGCACGCACAACTTTGACTGCTCACAAACTTTAGTTAGACCATATCATTTATTTTTAGTGATTGGTAATCGTCCAAATTTTGGCTGTTGAAGTGAAGTCCATATCAAGAGATATTTTGAAATTTAAAACATATTTCAATACTTTGTTTTAATTAATATAATTATAATATTAACTAGACCAAATTATCTGTTACTGTTACATGAAAGTGGAAGTGGTTTTGCCTTTCCATTTTTCATGGGCGCGCTCGGTATCCAACTAAAATTGACTTTGGACGAAGTCTTTAATTTGTTAGATTTGTATCGGTTCCAACATAATTCTGTAAATCCTGATTCCATTATTCAATCGTCGGATGTTTGACAATTAAATCGACAGCACAATATGACAGTCCAGACAACGAGCTTTTAAAATCCTCAATCAATTTTTAATTTTAATGTGAGATACATGTGTGAATCTTACTCCAATCTGAGCTCACAGAAGAAATTGGGTAGATCTGAATCTCAAAGAATTATATATCAAGGTTGGATATTAAGTTGCAATTAACCCTTATTTAAATTCATTACTTTTACTTTTATTTTAGGGATAATTTAGTAATTTAATATATTTAGTTTTTATAAATTTGATATAAGTTATGGATTCTTTTATTAAAAATTATTTAGAATGATAATATAATCTATCTATCTTATATATATATTATTTAAATTCATTATTTTTATGTGCGTCGAATACCATCCTGGTAGTTTTTTTAGAGAACTCATCCCGCTAGATAAAATAAAAGGTTAATTATCATATGATTTTTTTTATTCTTTATTGCCAAGTGTTGAGTTGGACCGTTTATAAGTCAACTTGCGAGTATTTGCAACAAAATAATGTTTGGGGTTATCTTTGCACCTTTTTCCTTCTTTTTCATCATGGGATTGAATTACATAATTATAGCATATGACTTGTGTTAAATAATCTCAATATATCATGTATGTATAATTGTCCTTTTCCATACCTTTTGTCATAGCATATCACTAAGATCGATCCTAAATATAATTTATCAATTTCTTGGCCCACCATTCAATGCAGGTTATATTTATATTAGGTGTTGCATTGAACACGTTTTGTTATTAATTTGTTGTTTTTGTATGGGCATTTCAATGTCCCCAATGAGCTTTTTGTATATAATTAGTTTTAAGTAAATCTTAATTCATAATTTTACCAATTCAAAAAATTGGCATGTAAGTGATATCCTAACTTGCTAAAAAATGTAAGCTATACCCAATTTTAGGATGAATAGACTACTTTTTAGCTGAGATAGTGACATGTTGACTGAAAAAGTGAGTGCGAAGAATTTTTAGCTGACACATTTGACAAATTTAACTAACACATTTGAAAGACATTTCAAGCTTTTTTATTAATTTAAATCAAGTTTGTCTATTTATTTCGTATATTTAGCATTCTTGACTGCTCATCAAATAATGAAAATAATATTAAAAATCAAGGTCAGAAAAATACTCTAGAAACGTTTAATATTTTTTTTTAAATTTCCGGCCATGAAAACAGAATTCCGGCCGGCTGGAATTCTTACCGGTCTGCCCGGAATGTTTTTATTTTCATTTTTAGAATAATTATATTTTTTTATAAATCATTGATCTGACCTGTGCATGAAAAGAAATTTAATTTCACATGAATTGTACAATTTTAACTTATTGAAGCTTTTTTATTAAATTAAATCAAGTTTGACTATTTTATTTCGTAAATTTGGAATTCCTGATTACTTGTTAAATAAAAATAATAATATTAAAAATTGAGGTAAGTAAAACACTTTGAAAACAATTTTTTTTTAATTTTCCGGCCATGAAAATAGAATTCCAGCCGACCTTACTGGTAGGGCCGGAAATGTTATTATTTTTATTTTTGAACAATTTTATTTTATTTTTTACAGATTACTCATTAGACCTATGCATGAAAAAAAAGTAACTTTCACGCGAATTGTGTACAATTTTAACTTTTGAAATTGTACAATACTAACTCACTTGAACGAATTTCAGCTACTCAGTTCCTTATATAATGTCTTCATTCAATTGAATAAAAATCATGACAACACAAAAACATTTGAAACCCATTTAAATAAAAACACTCCACATTTATTTAAGTATATACATATCTCGTATTTCCTAAGTTGCAGAAAAGCTTAAATTTAATAGGTATATTTCGTAACTAAACCTTTTATTTAAAAAAAATGAAAACAATATTTCCGGCCATAAGTAATATTTTTCAGTCAGCCGAAAATTTTCCGGTCAACCGAAAATATTATTTTATGATCGGAATTCGTTTTTCAGTTACTTCTGTAATTATGTTTCATTCAATTTATATTATGATTATGTTATTTCTTTTGTATAGATGGATTGTGCTTGGAAATTAATCACAGTCTCTTATTGAGTATATATACATTTCGAGATTTCCCAAGTTGCAGAAAAGCTTGAATTTAAGAGGTATATTTCGTAACTAAAACTTTTATTTTTTTTTTAAATGAAAACAATATTTCCGGCCATAAATAATGTTTTCCAGTCAGCCGAAATTTTTTTTCCGGTCAACCAAAAATGTTATTTTATGACCGAAATTCATTTTTCAGTTACTTCTATAATTATGTTTCATTCAATTTATATTATGATTATGTTATTTCTTTTTGTATATATGGATTGTGTTTGGAAATTAATCACAATCTCGTATTGAGTATATATACATTTCGAGATTTCCTAAGTTGCAGAAAAGCTTGAATTTAAGAGGTATATTTCGTAACTAAAACTTTTATTTTTTTAAAAAAATGAAAACAATATTTCCGGCCATAAATAATGTTCTCCAGTCAACCGAATTTTTTTTTTCCGGTCAACCGAAAATGTTATTTTATGACCGAAATTCATTTTCAGTTACTTCTGTAATTATGTTTCATTCAATTTATATTATGATTATGTTATTTCTTTTTGTATATATGGATTGTGTTTGGAAATTAATCACAGTCTCGTATTGAGTATATATATACATTTCGAGATTTCCTAAGTTGCAGAAAAACTTGAATTTAAGAGGTATATTTCGTAACTAAAACTTTTAATTTTTTTAAAAAATAAAAACAATATTTCCGGCCATAAATAGTGTTTTCCAGTCAGACAAAAACTTTTCCGGTCAACCGGAAATATTATTTATGATCGGAATTCTTTTTTCAATTACTTTTGTAATTATGTTTCATTCAATTTATATTATGATTATGTTATTTCTTTTGTATAGATGGATTGTGCTTGGAAATTAATCACAGTCTCGTATTTAGTATATATACATTTCGAGATTCCCTAAGTTGCATAAAAGCTTGAATTTAAGAGGTATATTTCGTAACTAAAACTTTTATTTTTTTAAAAAAATAAAAACAATATTTTCGGCCATAAATAATGTTTTCCAGTCAGACGAAAACTTTTCCGGTCAACCAGAAATGTTATTTTATGACCAGAATTCGTTTTTCAGTTACGTTTGTAATTAAGTTTCATTCAATTTATATTATGATTATGTTATTTCTTTTGTATAGATGAATTGTGCTTGGAAATTAATCACAGTCTCGTATGGAGGAGCATGGCATGATTGTATCTATGTTGGTGGTTCTGAAAATGTAGTCCATATTCCCGTCCAACCGGTATCTTTTTACAATCTCATCTACAATATCAATCATTTGTTGCAATAAAATGAATTGATCACAGATTATCAATTATATTATCTATCGAGCTCACGAACGGGAAGGATGATTAAATCCTTATTATCGGATGATCAAACTCTCGCTCATTTGTGCATTACAGAGGCCTTTCCTAGGGTCTATGTAATTCACAATCATACAGAAGATGGTTTTGGAATTTCAAATGAAGAAACATATATGCCTTCTTTTGATCATTCTTCTAATCTGAGCCAGCCCCCACCAGTTTCATTTAATGATGAAATGGAATGTTTTCGGGGGATGAGTACATCTAATTGGTGTGATGATTCTTACGTTGCCAGTGAGAATTTTGCCTCAGATCCATGTACAGGGAACTTGTTATCTCAGAAATGCCTCAAACTCATTCTCGTGATCGTGAAGCCTCGTATGAGGAAGCAACTGTTGAATCTGATGCAGATGATGAACCTGATTATGATGTAGACACAGATAACGACGCCTCAAATGATGCCACCAATAATTCTGTTATAAATTTTACGTTTGCAGATTTTGAAGCTTGGATACGTAGGGAAGGCTGGATCACCATACTTTTGTCATTGCTCAACCTAAGTAATGATCGAAATGTCAGCCTGCATGATGCCCCAACAGAACTAAATAATTGGTTAGTTCATATGATTCCATTGGATGTTACTAAGTCTCTCGTGTCACGTGATCTAGATCCGACGATTGAGGAAGAGCTGTGCAAGGGGTCATATTACTACAGTAAAGATGACCTGGAGATTGTTGTTGGCCTATGGCATATGGTTCGAGGAGTTGATTACATTGTTCCACGTTCAGATGCCACACGTGTCTATTACAAATGCAAGCATTCAAAGACCTGTCAATTCGACTTGCGGGCCAGTCACCGTGGTGAAGTTTGGGGGGTTTATAAGTTTGTTGGTGATCATAATTGCCAAGGAGATCTGGACCATATTCCGGAGATAAAGGTCAAGACAGATGTCGTTGCAGCCTATTTTGCTCGAAAAATGCGCAATGATTGTGAAATTATTAAACCGAGAGCCATCATGGCGAAGTTGCAACGTGAATTTGGTGTTCACATCAGTTACGATGTTGCGCTGCGAGGACGAAATAATGGAATTGAGTTGATATACGGCAAACATGATGAATCTTTGTCAAATCGAAAGTTACTTTTTCGCCCGATCCGGCCTTTTGCATTTTTGAATGTTCCCAATTGAGATTAGTCTGATTAAGAATAAGTAAATCAAATAAGAGCCACAATCAAATTTATTAACTTTAGACTATAAAATTCAAATTAGTTCCGCTAAAATACCCCTAAATATATTAAACATAAAATTAAAACGGTAAATAGAAAACATAAAAATATAAATAAACTACTGTAATTAATTACTCACAAAGAAACCGGTGTGCAAGATAATTGTATTTATAGCATTAACATCCTTCACTACATTCTCTTTAGCCTCCAGACGTCTGCGCAATATCTTGATATACAGCTCAAATACCTGTAAAAAAGGTATTGCCTGCGACTATTTAAGGGAACAATATTGAGGGGGCTCGCCTGCGACCACTGTAGTAAAATAATTAATACAAAATAATGAATGTTTAGATTAAATCAAATTAATTATGTAATACCTCGGCTGTACACGCATCCGCCGTAAATTGCATGGGTGTTTTACCTCCAAAGAAATCTACAAGACCTCTCTGGCCAAACCCGTGTATAGAATGACGACTTGGCGCCTCCAAAGATGCAAAAGATGGATCACCAAAAATTTCAAAACCGAACGAGCTAGAAGTCCCTAATTGGGGCGTGGAATAACGAGGTGGCTCGTATGCAGACTGGGGAAATATTTGATCACTCGTTTGCACAGAAGTTTGTGGGATCTGCTCGTTCACGTCCTCATGCTGCTCTTGCCACTCATCATTCTGCTCGGAGGAGTGCTCATTATGCTCGTGTTGCTCGGGAGAATCACGATGAGGTGATGGCGGGCTGCGACGACGGTTGGGTTCGTATGCTGGACTACGACAGGACGAGGAACAACGGAGCATGTCAACCATATTATCAAACCACTTCTTGATTTGAGGCATCACTTCATTCTTCACCTCGTTAATCACTTCATTCTTCACTCTTGCCACAACTCTATCCTCTAACGCCTTTAAGTCCCTCCGATTAATAGGTCGTATGTTGTGGTCGCCTCCACTGCTCGATGATGATGAAGCTGTTTGTCGTGCATGTTTCCCCGTGTCTTGAATACGGGCTGAAAATCAACGATGTGGCTGCTCATTAAGTATTGGGTTATCAGACACCCCGACATCAACAGGAACATGTTCTCGATGAGGAAGTCTACGACGAGTAAATGGTTCTCCGGTCGGTTCCTCGTAGTGAACACCAAGAGCATCTCCATATCGTAGTGATTGCCAATACACTGACGCCTTTTCCATTTCGTTGGAAATCATCTCAATATGATTATCAACCTGAAATTATGAAATTAAATATTATTATAAATAAAATAAGATATATTTAATCAATATTAGACATACGGTGAAAACTGAAAAATATAGTACCTCTTGTTCGAACAGAATCTGAAGATCTACTGAGGGTTTAGTCTCCAATAACCATTTCAAGCATCTAGGCCTAGCAGTGGGCCTATCTGATGGTCCCTGAGCGGAGTCTTTGATGTAGAGGGGGAGGTGAATACACCAAAGATAAAACTTTTTAAACTTTTTCTCAAGTTAAAAATTAAGTGAGAGCTCAATTATAAATCCTGCTGACTTCTTAACGAAGATGGTCAGCTGGACTGATAACTCAGCCGGCGGTGCGGAATGTGGTGGTTTTAAACTTAGCTCGTGTACTTAGAAAAACTCAGCTTGAAAATGTTATCTTTAAGTTTTCAGCTTAGTCAAGTTGTGCAGTTTTTGAAAAACATAGTTGGCTGGGTCAAGCAGCTGGGTATGCAGTTTGATAAATATGATATGTTTGATGGAGTTAGTTCTTTGACTGAATACAACAGGAAAAAAAAAACAGAAAAAAACACAATATTTAACGTGGTTCGGAGAAACTCCTCCTACGTCCACGACCAGACAAAACTGGTAATTCACTACCACTTGGTTTAACGAGTACCAAGCAACTTCGCAGCTCGAACCTGAGCTGTGTTCTAACAGTTTACGGGCATTGTAGAAGCCTGAAACTTTCAGTTTCCGGGTACTGAAAAAACCTTACAAACACTTGAATTTCGCGCTTCAAGCTGGCGTAACTTTAACCTAACCTTTCTAGGTAAAGAAGGGGTTTGGTTTTTGGGGTTCCAACTATGAACGAGTTCTTACAATGAAGAACATTTAGTTAGATGAACTCGTTCAAGATTTAGGCTTTTGGATATACAAAGAATTTCTGCCTAGGGATCAGCCGAAAAACTAAAGTAGTTTCTAAAAAGGAAACACTTAAAGATTAAGTGTTCTTCGAAGGATTTGAGAACTGCTTGAGAGCTTTTGAATGCTTGAGAGATTTAGAGATGTTGAAAGCTTGTAGAGAGTTTTTTGTATTTGATCCTCTGGTTGAAGACTGGTATTTATAGGTAGAGATTCAAAACTAGCCGTTGGAAGAGCCGTTTGAATCTCACCTACTCTCTGATCTGCTCGATCTGCCGTTGGGCGTATCTTCACCTGTCTTCATCAGTGTCAGATCCTAGGTTCTATACTCTAGGATGTTGATTTGGCAATCCCTCATTGGTCGAGGTATAATGACTTTCTCTGACACCGGGATTTTTGACTTCAAACTGGTTTTTGAATTTGGAGCTGGATCTGAAGCTCTGACTTGAAGTGATGTCTTCAGAGTTGACTTTCTTTTGGTCTGTACAGCTGGATTGGTTCACCTGTGTATTCTAGGCTGTGACTCAGCTCGGTCATTCTTCAGCTTGATTCTGCTCAGTCTTGAACTCTGCTCAGCTGGAAAACTCCTCAGCTGATATTTGACTCCAACTGCTAACACTGCTGGATCTTCTGCTGTCTTCAACTTCTAAACCTGTAAATTTAGAAAATCTAAAGCTCAAACAGGTGAGCTGGAAAATACCACTTAGGTTGATGCAATCATCTACTCGGTTAGAGTCAGTTGGGTTTTGGTATCAAATCAAAACTTAGAATTTCCCAACAATTTCCCCCTTTTTGATGATGCCAAAACCTAACTGAGAAAAACACGAAACTTCTCCCTAAATCTAATAGCAGGATAAAGTCTCAGCAGATTAAATAAGTTCAGAGTTCAGAGCCTGGACAAAGAGTTATTGTCATCAGGGTGAGCTTGAGCGGAAAAAAAAATTCAGTTTTATCATTAACAGGAATTACAACGATTAAAGGATAAAACAAAACTAAAAAGAATTAAAACAACAAAACTTCAATTCTTCAATCCCAGCTTGCTGGGTCTTCACTTCTGTATCCGCTGCTTCCTTCTTCTTTCTTCTCAGAGAGCCATTGCTGATTAGTTTGGCTCTTCTGATGCAGCTCCGCTGTCTTCGTCTTTGATCCATTTGTCTTCCATTTCAGTTTCAGCTGGTTCCTCTGTTTGCAGCTCAGCAACAACATTTATCGCAGACTGAAGTGCTTGGACTTCTACTTCTTCAGTTACAGCTTTGCCTTTGCTCATCTTTGACGTTTTTAACTTCTCACTATCTTCTCCCTTTTTGGCATTATCAACAAAGTAGAGACGAACGACTGTCTTATTGAGCTGTGCAATTGCTTGAATAAGACTTCAAAGTGAAGTTTTGACAATAAGACTTCATGCTGATCAGCTCCTGGAGTTGGCTTCTTTGATGCCATGATCTTCTTCTGTAAAACTTGTTAGTAGAACGAATAATAGATATAGAAGAAGAAAAAGATATGTCGATATCAAAAACTTTTTAGAGATATGAAAGAGAGATTATGGCAAAGATTTGCGTATCTATGATATAAATATGAACTGCCATATTGAATGAATGGTCAAGATTGTGGCAGTTTGATAAGAAGATCTACGACTGGGAGTGATTCACGCATCACGTCAGGTTATCGTTCGTACAGTACGTGTGATTAATGCGCACGTGAGGTAGATGAATCGTTGTTGATCTGGAATTCCATTAGCGAGCTGGTTTCTAGCCAGTTTGTTAATTGTCTTGAAGTTGAGGTGATTCAGTCGTCTGTGCCACAACCAGCTGACTTCATTGTTGCTTTTAGATACAAGACAAGTTTCTAGAGGGCTTCTATTTCAGTCAGCAAAATACATATTTTCTTCTCTTTTCTCTCTTAGATTTCCCTGTGCTTCACTGTGCATCCCTGTGCATCAAACTTGACAGAAAAACCGTTGTCGCAGAATTGGCTAATGGAAAGCAAATTATGTTGCAATCCTTGTACATATGAAATATTAGTTATTTTAACATTGTTAGTTTCAAATGTACCGTAACCTTTGGTTAGACCTTTGGAGTTGTCACCAAATGTTACTTGAGGGCATGGACGCTCGATGTATTCCCGGAGTAGATGCTTTAGGTGAGTCATGTGCTTGGAACATCCACTGTCCATGTACCATAGTGTTCTCATCGACTCCTCAATGATGCGTCTTTCCCTTGCGACCTGTCACAGAAATCAAAATTTAGGTCCCCAGTTTTAATTGGGTCCTTGGGGATTAGTTAGTGTAATACCCCGCTTTTTCATAACCGGTCTTAGTAATTAATTAAAAGCTTGTCTGAAATAATTAAGCTGCGAGATTTTAAAATGAGAATAAATTCCGGCAATTAAAATTCTTCGGCAGCCCTAATTTGCCGAATTGTATTAAATTAAGAAATTTAAGAAAAAGAAAATTTTCTTTTTAATAATTTTTATTCGGCAACCTTAATTCTTGCGGTAAAAAGGAATTTAATTATTTTTGTTTCGTCTCGTTTAGCCTGAAACCAGGAAGAATTTATGTTAATCAATATGTGCTTACATATTTGATTTTAAGTTGAGAAAATTATGAATTTAATTTTCTTAAGTGAATTTCTTTTGTGATTAATTATCTAAGATGATAATTTTCATTTTATTTGGAAATGACTTGTTTTCCGTATTTTCTTTTGAGAACTTGCATTAGGGTTTGAGAGGTCCTAATTGAATTTTCTAAGTTGAGAATTTAATTATTTGAAGAATTAGCAGCATGATTAGTATTTAATTAATTAGTTAATGTATTAATTAATTAAGTAATTATTTAATTAATCAAGGGTACTATGCTTGATATTTATAGGGAATATTCCTAAGCGTAAATTATATTCCTAAGTATATTCTAATTTGACTTTTACTAACTAATTAATTAATTAATGTTATGTCATATATATATATATATAATTAGCATGCTTAGCATGCTAATCCTCTCATCTCTCTCACTCAAACACGGCAGCACACACACAACACACACTTAAGCTCTCAACTCCATTGATGTTCATCATCCAAGCTTGAATCAAGATCTAAATCAATTTCAAGTTATTAATCAAGGTTAGATTGTTGTTTAATTCAAGTATTAGCTCAAAGATTAAGACTAAATCATCCTATTTTATATCCTTTAATTTTCGAAAATTTTGAAGATGTTAGTAGATGATTATGATTTTTAATTAGCATGTTTAATTCATGAATTAGATGTTATTTCTATCATTAATTTGAGCTAGATCAAACCCTAATCCTAATTATTTAAAATAGTCGAAAATTAGGGAAAATTAGGAGTTTTTAATTGTGATGTTTGATGATCAAATTGATGGATTAATTCAGCTTAGATAATTAGTTTAAGCACGTTTGATGTTGGAAGTAATCAAAGATTCAAAACCCTTCTATGTTTTTGGTAATTACCGAAAATAATAAATTAAATTAGGGGTTTTTGATTTTGATGTTCAATGTTTAAATGGAAGATTAAATTGAGCTTATATGATGTTGTTGAGTAAGATTATGCATTGAATTAATAGATTGAATCATAATTCTCCAATTTTTATTTAATTTCGAAATTAGGGTTCTTAGAATTGGGGTTTTCGATTTTGAAGTCATATGTTGAAATTGATGATGGAATTGAGCTTATGATATTTATTTAAACATGTGGTAATTTTGTTAGAATTTTTGGAGACCAATTTTATATTTTTCGAAATTTATTTAATTTCTAAAATTGGGGCTTTTTAAATTTAAAGCATGAAATTGGTTAATTGATGTTATAATTAACCTATATAAATATAATTAAGCATGCTATGAATTGAATTGGAGAGAAAAATAATTTATTGCCCTATTTATTAAAAAGGCTGAAATATATATATATATATATATATATATTAGGTATTGATTTTTCTCCCATTTTGTAGCAGCCCGACTTAGAATGAAGATGACCAAGCCGGTGGGTCCCATGACGTACACAATTTATGATTAACCGAAGAATAGATAACGACCCGAGTTATCGAACAAGTACAGAACATACAATAAGTCATACTTTCAAGACAACCGAAGTTGAATCAAATATCAAACAACGGCATCAATACTTAGAAATAACAATTCATACTTTAAGTCCAAGTGAAAATAAACGAGAATGGCCAAAAGATTTCACCATCTCGTATCAGAGTTTAAGCAAACTGAAACCAAGGTTTACCAATTCTTATCATAAGTGACATAACAAACACGATAGAAACTGAAACAGGTTCAGAGTGTTGCAGCGGAAAAACACATTTTTGATTATATGTATGAAGACATATTACCTTGCTTAAGTTTAAATATTATCTCAAGAGGTCAACAAATAAAAGTCTATCCTGCACACTACATCCTCATCCGAGCTAACCTGCACATTTTAGAAAACAACATGCAGGGCTGAGTACTTTCGCACTAAGTGGACACATGCCAAAATAATTGAAAACTGATACTTAGAGCTATATATTGAATCTTGCCATAAAGCATAGCACAAGTAAACTTTCATAAAACAAACCTGTGCATGCTCAAATATTTTCTTTTAATAATAGCGATTCGCGAATTTTATACTTTTCTCATGTATGAACCAAATCTACTATCATAAACATTAGTGATGAGAAGTAGGCCTCCTTCTCAAACACTGGTAATCGTCCCACCAAAAAGGAAGGCTCCCGATTACCACATAGTGTACACAAATCCTATTTTACGTAGGACCGAATTCGTCCTTCTTCAGTAGTTGGTATCATACAAAAACATCAAACATTTGGCAAGTCAATCATTTAAAAACATCACATATATAATCATATATTCTCATACATCATTTATTTGGTTAAAAAGCCCACCTGGACTGAAGCTACTTTAACTACACTTTCGCTTCTCGGCTTTTCCCTCACTTTGCGGTCCTGCTCGATCCTTCATTTAAGAATTTGATTTTAACATAAGAGCGAGAAGAATTTAAACAAAGAAATAGGGATGCTGCTGCCATAATACGAATTCTCTACTTCGACTCGGCTTTCTAGGATATTCTCTCGGCAATGTAAAACTTAACTTTTCTAATTACTTTTTCTACTTCACTTAACTCTTTAATCGATAACTAATCGATCACAACTTTAGGAAACACTGAGAAACATAAAATCACATATTTCATCATTTAATCTCATACTTAAGCATATAAACACTTAATTAACATTTAAACTCATACTATTCACATCATTAAATATTTAAGCTTATCATATCATTCATAACATCATATCATAAAAAAAATAAACATTTCATTTCTTCATATAAGCATCTCATTAACCATTAAGCTCTTTCTTTATTTATTTAAGCACATCAACAATGCTTAAACTTTTTGATAACATTTAAACTTAACATTATATTATCAATATATATCTTTGACATATAAGCTCATTAATGACGTATCATTAATACTTAAACTCATCATTAACGTATCATTAGGAAAAATAGCTAACATTTTAACTTTTGAGTTTACGAAAGAAACAACTGAAAACAAGTTGAGCAAAGATCAGCTGGATAAATCAAGCTGACTGGAAAATCAAGCTAGCTGGAAAACTGAGCTAGCTGGAAAAACTGAGCTGGCTGGAAAAACTGAGCTGACTGGAAAACTGAGCTGGCTGGAAAAACTGAGCTGACTGGAAAACCAGTGGACAATGACCGGGTTCACTGGGTAAATCCAACGACCAGGTCATTGAGTAATTCCACAGTAAATCAAAACTGGCCGGATCCAATGACTTAATCCAAATTTGGGTCCAAATTTGTGTTAATCAAGCTGGCTGGATCCAGCTGACTTAATCCAGCAGTTAAACTCTAGAAACTCTCAATTTCAAGACCCTTAATTTCGAATTTCTTACAAATTAGGGCCAGGGAGTTTCAACTCATTTACTTCATGTATAAACATGCTCAAAAATATCATATAAACTCAAATTAAACATCAATTCAAGCATGTAAGATCAAAATCAAAAATCCTTATTTTTAGCCCTTAATTTCGGCCCTTTTTAAATTAATTAACAAATGATCAAATCTTGCTAAATTCAATCACTATACATTCTTATATACATCACATGAACTCATATAAATCATGAATTTGATCATGAAATTCAACAATCAAAAACTCCTAATTTATTCATTAATTTTCGGTAATTCCACAATAAATAAAAGGGTCATGAATCTTTGATTAATTCCAACATTAAACATGCTTAGAATAATTTTCTAAGCTCAAATAATCCATCAATTTAATCATCAAGCATCAAAAATTAAAAAGCCCTTATTTTTCCATATTTTTCAAAAATTTTGAAAAAGAAGATGGATTTTTATGCTCAATCTTGAGCTAAGAACTTGATTAGTGAAAGATCTAACCTTCTTGATTAATTTGAATGCTAATTTCTTTGATTTCTTGAGCTTGATGAAGCTTCTTCAATGAATATTGTGTGTGATTGAGTGTGTGCTGCCGTGTGTGTGTCGAGAGTTTGAGGGAGAGAAAATGAGGATGAAGATGGATGCTAACACACTTAACTAATAGCTAAGTCCAAATACATTGAACTTAATCACACATATGTAGCATGTTAATCTTGACTAATCTCTTCATCATCATTGCATGTTGGATAAGGTGAGGTGTCACTTCCTTATTAGTTAGTAATTTGACTTTAGTGTTATAATATCTAAATTAAGATATTATGAATTAAATTTAATACTAACAATATCTTATCATATATTCTCTTAGATATTGTTAGATTAAATTAATTAGAAATTAATAATAAAGCTTATAAGACAAGCTTTATTTCATAGGAATATTATGCTTAATAAATAAGGTTAATTAATTAATTAAATATTAAGCATATAAATCTTACTTTAATTGACTAATTAATTCTCTAATTAATTAATCAAACATCCAATAAACAATCATCACAGCTTTAATTAAAAAGCTTTCGAACTTATAAAAATTATTAGGGTTTCTCAAACCCTAATATAAGCTTTCTCAAGAAATTTTCGGAAATAAAATTCGTAACTAAAATAATTTGCCAGAGAAATTTTATGATTTCCGGAGAAATCAAATCTTCCAAAAATAACACATACTTCTCAGATAATATCAAATATATAAGCACATAATCATAGATACCTTCATTATCTCATTTCGGTATAACCGGAACGAGAATAAATCTTAGAAACTTTAAATTCGGCAAATTAGTACTGCCGAAAAATTTTAATTGCCGGAACTTATTTTCTTTCTAAGTTCTTGCAACTTAATTATCTTAGACAAGCTCTTAACTAATTACTAAGATCAGTTATGAAAAAGCGGGGTATTACATCCTCTCTCCCTAAAAATAAATTTCGTCCCGAAATTTGCTTACGTTAAAGGAAAAGCTCCGGATACTTATCTTTCATCTTATCTTCAAGTTCTCACGTTGCTTCCTTTGGCCCGTGGTGCTTTCATTTGACCTTTACTAACGCGATCGATTTATTTCTTAACTGTTGGACCTTTCGATCCAAGATCGCTTCTAATTTCTCCTCATAACTAAGGTCTGGTTGTAGAACCACTTCTTCTTGTTGAATAACATGCTTGGGATCGAACATGTATCGGCGCAACTGGGTTACATGAAATACATTATGCGAATTTCCAAAGCTTGGCGGTAAAGCCAGCTTGTACGCAACTTGACCTATCCTTTCCAGGATTTCATACGGACTTATGTAATGGGGCTTAAACTTTCCTTTCACACCAAATCTATGAATTCCTCTCGAAGACGAAAATTTTAGAAAAACTTTATTTTCAACTTTTAATTCTAATTCTGATCTTCGAGTATCCGCATAAGACTTTTGGCGATCTTGCACTTCCTGTATCCGTTGCCTGATTTGGCGAACAATCTTGATCATTTCTTCAATAGCTTCGAGCCTTCATACTTTTCTTTCACCTACTTCATCCCAATAAAGCGGGGACCTATATTTTCTTCCATAAAAAGTTTCGTAAGGCGTCATGCCGATCGTCATCTGGTAACTGTTGTTATATGCAAACTCTATGAGAGGCAAAACTTGCTCCCAATGGTTTCCTTGATCGAAAACAATATTTCTAAGCATATCTTCCGAAATTTGAATTGTCCTCACGGATTGACCATCTGTCTGAGGACGAAAGACAGGACTGAAATTTAAATTAGTACCCAATTCACTTTGCAGACTCCTCCAAAAATAGGAGATAAACTTTAAAATCTCGATCTGACATGATCAATTTGGGCAAGCCGTGTAGATGCACGATTTCACAAACATACAACGGAGCTAACTTGTCTTATCCATACGTCTCTTGAATTTGTATGAAGTGAGCAGATTTTGTCAATCTATCCACTATCACCCAAATAGCTATATTTTCTCTTTTAGACTTAGGTAACCCAGTTACAAAGTCCATAGTAATATCATCCCATTCACACTCTGGGATGTCCAACGGCTAAAACTTTCCATGAGACTGTTGATGCAAAGCTTTAATTTGCTGACACGCTAACATCGCTCTACAAATGAAGCTATAGCTCGCTTCATTCCTTTCCACCAAAATTTATACTTCAAATCTTGATACATTTTGGTAATTCCTAGGTGAGCGGTATGAAGCGCATGAGCTTCTCTCATGATCTCAGTTCTCAATTCTTCTTCATCTGGAACGCAAAGCCTTTCTTTAAATAAGAGAGTGTTATCTCCAGCTTAGCAAAAATCTTCTGCTTTTCCTTTGCGAATCTTAAGTCGCGAATTCTCTAACTTTTCATCTTTTCTTTGAGCATTCAAAATTCCTAATCTCAAGTCTGGAGTTATGTACAAATCTGCAATTAACTGCTTTGTAGATTTGTGGTGGTAAAACCACTTCTATTCTCATTTCTCCGAGACTTTTAGTAAGTTTTTCTTCTTCTTGAGTAGAAATCCTAACTCGGTTCTGCTCTTTCTGCTCAAAGCATCGGCTACTACGTTCACTTTTCTACGTTCGCTTTTCCTGGATGATAGGAAATTTTGCAATCGTAGTCCTTTACTAGCTCAAGCTATCTTCTTAGCCTCATATTTAACTCTTTTTGCTCGAAAAAGTATTTGAGGCTCTTGTGATCCGAAAAGATCTCACACTTGGCTCTATAAAGATGGTGTCTCCAAATCTTCAGAGCATGCATAACTGCTGCTAGCTTTAAATCATGGGTTGGATAATCCTCCTCATGAGGTCTGAGCTGTCATGACGCATAGGCGATAACTCTGCCATTTTGCATCAGAACACAACCTAGTCATTTCTTTGATGCATCCGTATAAATGGTAAAATCCTTGTCTGTTTCTGGTACTGCTAGCACTGGAGCAGTGGTCAGCTTTCTCTTAAGCTCTTGGAAACTTTCTTCGCATTTAGGAGACCATTTAAACTTCAATTCTTTCTTGAGAAGTTGGGTAATTGGCCTTGCTATCTTAGAGAATCCTTCAATGAATCTTCGATAGTAACCTGCTAGGCCCAAGAAACTACGAATCTCAATGGGGGGGACTTTGGCTATTTCCATTCTTGAACTGCTTATACTTTGGAATTATCTACTTTAATTCCTTCGGAAGAAACAACATGTCCTAGGAAATTTACTTCTCTTAGCCAAAATTCATACTTGCTGAATTTTGCATACAACTTTTCTGATCTCAACTTTTCTAAGACAATTCGAAGCCTGTTACTTATTGAATACACAAGAATGTCGTCGATAAAGACTATGACAAATCTATCCAAGAATTCATGAAAAACTCGATTCATGAGATCCATGAATACTGCTGGAATATTTGTCAATCCAAACGGCATTACCACAAACTCGTAGTGGTCGTACCTCATTCGGAACGCGGTTTTTTTTTTGGAATATCTTCTTGAAGAATCTTTAACTGATGATAGCCAGATTTTAAATCAATCTTTGAGAAAAAATACTGGCTCCTCTGAGCTGATCAAACAGATCATCTATTCTTGGCAAATGATACTTGTTCTTCAACGTCAACTTGTTTAGCTCCCGAAAGTCTATACACATCCTTAAACTACCGTCTTTCTTCTTGACAAACAAAATTGGTGCTCCCAATGGAAAAACATTAGGCCTAAAAAAACCAAGATCGAGCAATTCTTGCAACTGAATCTTCAATTCTTGCAATTCCTTCAGGGCCATTTTATACGGCGCCTTTGATATTGGAGTTGAACCAGGCTCAAGATCGATGGTGAACTTCAATTGCCTATTTGGGGGGTAAATCTGACAAAACTTCAGAAAAAAAATCTTTGAACTTTTGGACTACTGCTACGTTATCGACATTCTTCTCTTACTGTCTTTCTCTATTCTGAAGAATAGGATTGGCACTTTTCCAGGGGTCTAGAAAGAAATCTGTCTTTGCTTGCACAGAATGGTGGCAAAGTTCTAGGTTAACCAATCCATTCCCAAAATGATGTCTACGTCCCATTCGAATTAGATTCAGGGTTTTAGTTGACATCTTAAGGGATCCAAACTTAAATTCTAGATTAGGGCAAACATGCGTGACTGAGGTAGATTTACCTATCGAGGTCGATACTCTTAAGTTCTAGCTAGCTCTCTCTATTTTAAGGCCAAGAGTATCTACGCATGCACTTGATATATAAACACGAAAGAATTATTACAGGTACACCGATTATCTGACTCATACCTGCCAGAATGCCCTGATCCTTCACGCATACTTTCTGATCGATAGCAAAAACTCTCTGATGCTGATGTTGCTGTTGCTTCGGCTGAGGAACTCCTTCCATGGCCTTTAGATGCTGGGGCTGGGACCGATTAGGTCTTCCTCCACCAGTCTTTTCCTGCTTATTTGGGCACTGATAAGAGTAATGATCAGGTTGCCTACATGTATAGCAGTTGTTACTTCCTGCTCTGCACATTCCCTGATGCATTTTTTTTTCTGCTATTAGAGCATGGAGAAATTCCTTGCTGTCTCTAAGACGAACTGTTTTGACCAACAAAAAGCAGTCTACACTTTTCCAGAGTTAATTGCTACTGACTTTGCACTTGCCACGACTTTTTGCTAGATTGATTTCCAGCATTTCACTTTCTTTTTTTCTCTTTGAATTCTGGCCTTGGTGCGAAGATTGCGGGATAACAACCGCTGGGGCTTAAACTTTAAACGGGGAAGGCGCTTGAGTTTGAACTGGCTTTTCTGGCTACATAGCCAACTTCATATCCAAGGCTCAGTTTAACGTTTCAGCGTAAGTTAATGCACCTTGACTTGTTAACATTACTCTTATCTCTTGCCTGAGTCCGACACTAAAAATACTAGGACATCTTTTCATCTATATCATCCTTGTCAAGGGCGAAACGAGCTAAATTTACGGTCATTTCTGCCACCTTCTTCTTTTCTTGCTTTAAATTTACAAACTCACTTTCCTTCTGTTTACGATAACTTTTTGAAACGTACTTCTCAAGGAGGGCTTCCATGAACTACTCCCAAGTAAAATTCTTGAGCTGCTCGGGAGTATAAGTCTTCTGACGAGCTTCTCACTAATGGTCAGCTGATCTTTTCAACTGATAAGACATGCATGCGAGACGCTCGTGGTCATCACATCGAAGCAATCTAAAGATTTGCTCTAGCGCACGAATCCAATCTTCTGCCTCTGATGGATTTTTTGTGTCCGTCAAAAGTCGGGGGATTTTGTCGAAGAAAAAGTTCTTCGATTCTCCTTTCAGCTGAGGAGGTAGGGTAGATTCTTGCTGATCTTCTTCTTCTACCCTATTTCTTCTTCTAGGAGGCATTCCAATTAATATGCGCAAGGGATTACGCGAGAATTACTTTGTTCAAGACGTCAAGAATTTAACTTGAAAATTTCAGCAAATTTCTCATCTTAAACATTGGCATAAAAGCAATTACTTCATAGAATAATCATTCCAATCATGGAACTTAGCATTCAAGCAAATCAAATCTCATCATAACATAATCACTTTCATAACTTAACTTGATAATCACGCAATAGCGTAACAACTTAACTTCATAAACTATTCTCATCTTAGTAATAAATAGCAAAACACTCATCTTCATAAACTTTTCTCATCTTTCAAATAGCAGCAAGCTAACTTGGCTTATAAACTTAGCAATTTAACAATTGCCAAAACAATTAAATTTTCTTTCTTAACTTAGCTTAACTTTAAACATCTAACAAAGAAATCTTAACTTCTTTTATACCTTAACTTATTTTTATAAAATTCTCCTTCTTTACTTTCTAACTTCATCTCATTAATTAACTTCGTTATGGAGGCGGAAGACTCATATTACTGAGTTTCTAGCCATGTGGGTTGATCAGGTCAACATAACAGTCCGTCAGTCACATGGAACTTATGTCTCACTGGACGATCTTGTCATACGGGATTACAAACTCTTCAGGAAAAATGCAAGGTTCTTTTAGAGGTTTGCATGAAATTGCTACTCCCACATTACTTCCTGATTCCAAAGACTTCAGTAAATCGAGTCTTAACTTAAAATAACATCTTTCTCATCAAAAAGGGTAAATGGAATGTCTATACTTTACTCTTCATAAGGCATCAAAACTTCACTTCTTACTTAACATGTATCATTAAGAAAACATCAACTTAATTTAAATGACCGCTTTGGTCATTCTTTCATATACTGAAAAATTGCCTCTTAGAGGTCTTTCAAATAAGGGATTTATCAAAATTTACCCTATGTCGGTTGTGATGTCTTAGCATCACACATAATAATATCGACGGTACGAACTACTACTCCATTACCGAACCATCTAAGGTCATAATATGCATCATATATATTTTCATCCTTCACCTATTTTACCTTTACTCTTTATTTTATTTTAAACTTACTTAAATAATTACAACATACACATTTTCATATTCATACTACTTCATTCTTTACTTGCATACTTATTAATATTACCATTTTTACTTTCTCAGTATCCATACTAAGGCCGACTCCCCACTGGTCGTCCTCTGAAGGCTTCTCCTTTTTAGGATCATTCTCCTCATTTATAAAATTTTCAAAGTTTACACTCTCGTCATCTACATTCTCTTCTGGTGCTCATTTTTTTATATTACATCTTCGTCCAAAGTAAGCTTGACTTCATCCCCGGTGTCCGCAACCGGCATCAATAGAAAACTGGCCTCGAAACTCGACTTATGAAAAAGAATACGTTAAGGCTTGGTTAAACAAACCGTCACCTCGGTAGCTGGATCGTCGTCGAGGTCGTCATCATTATTCTACTGGCACGGTCGGGATAATTCTGCTTTAAGTTCCTTTGCTAGAACGAGATGGTGGAAACGGAAGAAAGACTCAAGGTTCGGAGGGTTGAGAATACGAAGAACCCTCGGGTACCAAAAAGAATTACCTCTGTATGAGGTGCTAAAAATGAATCAAAAACTAAATAGGAGTTGTAGACCAAAACTGATACATCTATCTAGGTACAAAGTGACAGAACCAGTAGATGGAAAAGTAGATTGGGTAGTGAAAGAACCCAAATCAAAATCTAGATCAATGAATTGGGGCTCAACAAACACTGACTCAAGATCTAATGGCATAATCAAGAAAGGAATGGGGTCGTCCTGAGACATCGGCCCCAACATGAGCCCTTCTGAGTGAGGAGGTGGTGAAGTTGAATGACACATGTAGTGAGAACTGATTTCTGTGATGCACTCTTTGCAATTGCCATAAAAAAAAATACTTTCCCAAGTCTGGGAGTCACAAACTGCTGTATGAGGCCGTCCACTCACGCCACTCTACCAGAAGTAATGAGATCAAAAGGATGATACCCTGTACTTCCGAAAGTCTCGTCTCAACATATTCATCTGAACACGATGGAAAACAGACTAGAAACTCTGCTAAAGTCTCATGATAGCTCATCCTATTGTGCTAGAATTCTCTCAGAACATAAGAAAATTTAAATTAATCATACTGAAACAAAAAAGCGTCTCCATGAATTCACAATCTTCACATATTCATCTTTGCCTCTCAACGGTGGTATCAAACTCACGTTACTTTCCAGAGACAAACAACCGACTTGCTTGCACGATTGTTCCAATATCTCACTTACGAAAGCTCATCACATAACAATCTCGATAGGATCTCAAGCTCATATCGACAAGCAATAATATAAATAAACATATTTAAAACTTTTCATTTAAGCATTTCTCATTTTATTCTTTATTGCAAAAGCATATACTGCACAAAGCAGTTACTTTAATTATAAAACTTAGCATTTAAGAAATTCACATCATTTCATATCATAGCATATCTCGAGCTAAATTCAAACTTAATTCAAACTTTAAACTTTTGAATACATACCTGATTTTTGCCGGATGAGAAGAGGTGCTGGACTTTTGTTGTTTAAGACTTAACTAGTCTAGGGATTCAAGTCTAGACTAGACTCAAGAGAAAAAAATTTAGACTTAGAGCAGACGAGTTGCTCTGATACCACTCTGTCGCAGCCGGACTTAGAATGAAGATGACCAAGCCGGTGGATCCCACGACGTACACAATTTATGATTAACCGAAGAATAGATAACGACCCGAGTTATCGAACAAGTACCAAACATACAATAAGTCATACTTTCAAGACAACCGAAGTTAAATCAAATATCAAACAACGGCATCAATACTTAGAAATAACAATTCATACTTTAAGTCCAAGTGAAAATAAACGAGAATGGCCAAAAGATTTCACCATCTCGTATCAGAGTTTAAGCAAACTGAAACCAAGGTTTACCAGTTCTTATCATAAGTGACATAACAAACACGATAGAAACTGAAACAGGTTCAGAGTGTTGCAGCGGAAAAACACATCTTTGATTATATGTATGAAGACATATAACCTTGCTCAAGTTTAAATATTATCTCAAGAGGTCAACAAACAAAAGTCTGCCCTGCACACTCCATCCTCATCCGAGCTAACCTGCACATTTTAGAAAACAACATGCAGGGCTGAGTACTTTCACACTCAGTGGACACATGCCAAAGTAATTGAAAACTGCTGCTTAGAGCTAAAGATTGAATCTTGCCATAAAGCATAGCACAAGTAAACTTTCATAAACAAACCTGTGCATGCTCAAACATTTTCTTTTAATAATAGCGATTCGCGAATTTTATACTTTTCTCATGTATGAACCAAATCTACTATCATAAACATTAGTGTTGAGAAGTAGGCCTCCTTCTCAAACACTGGTAATCGTCTCACCAAAAAGGAAGGCTCCCGATTACCACATAGTGTACACAAATCCTACTTCACGTAGGACCGAATTCGTCCTTCTTCAGTAGATGGTATCATACAAAAACTTCAAACATTTGGCAAGTCAATCATTTAAAAACATCACATATATAATCATATATTCTCATTCATCATTTATTTGGTTAGAAAGCCCACCTGGACTGAAGCTACTTTAACTACACTTTCGCTTCTCGGCTTTTCCCTCACTTTGTGGTCCTGCTCGATCCTTCATTTAAGAATTTGATTTTAACATAAGAGCGAGAAGAATTTAAACAAAGAAATGAGGGATGCTACTGTCATAATACGAATTCTCTACTTCGACTCGGCTTTCTAGGATATTCTCTCGGCAATGTAAAACTTAACTTTTCTAATTATTTTTTCTACTTCACTTAACTCTTTAATCGATAACTAATCGATCACAACTTTAGGAAACACTTAGAAACATAAATTCACATATTTCATCATTTAATCTCATACTTAAGCATATAAACACTTAATTAACATTTAAACTCATACTATTCACATCATTAAATATTTAAGCTTATCATATCATTCATAACATCATATCATAAAAAAAAATAAACATTTCATTTCTTCATATAAGCATCTCATTAACCATTAAGCTCTTTATTTATTTATTTAAGCACATCAACAATGCTTAAGCTTTTTGATAACATTTAAACTTAACATTATATTATCAATATATATCTTTGACATATAAGCTCATTAATGACGTATCATTAATACTTAAACTCATCATTAACGTATCATTAGGAAAAATAGCTAACATTTTAACTTTTGAGTTTACGAAAGAAACAACTGAAAATAAGTTGAGCCAAGATCAGCTGGATAAATCAAGCTGACTGGAAAATCAAGCTAGCTGGAAAACTGAGCTAGCTAGAAAACCGAGCCGGCCGGAAAACCGAGCTAACCGGAAAACCGAGCGGGCCGGAAAACCGATCGAGCTCACCGAAAACCGAGCCGATCGGAAAACTCGAGCCGGCTTGACCAGGATCGGGTTCACCGGGTAAATCCACCGACTAGGTCCACTGGTAATTCAAATTTGAGTAAATCAAGCTGGCTGGATCCAACTGACTTAATCCAGCTGGCTGGGTCCAGCTGTGTTAATCAAGCTGGCTGGATCCAGCTGACTTAATCCAGCAGTTAAACTCTAGAAACTCTCAATTTCAAGACCCTTAATTTCGAATTTCTTACAAATTAGGGCCAAGGAGTTTCAACTCATTTACTTCATGTATAAACATGCTCAAAAACATCATATAAACTCAAATTAAACATCAATTCAAGCATGTAAGATCAAAATCAAAAATCCTTATTTTTAGCCCTTAATTTCGGCCCTTTTTAAATTAATTAACAAATGATCAAATCTTGCTAAATTCAATCACTATACATTCTTATATACATTACATGAACTCATATAAATCATAAATTTGATCATGAAATTCAACAATCAAAAACCCCTAATTTATTCATTAATTTTCGGTAATTCCAAAATAAATAAAAGGGTCATGAATGTTTGATTAATTCCAACATTAAACATGCTTAGAATAATTTTCTAAATTAATCCATCAATTTAATCATCAAGCATCAAAATTAAAAAGCCCTTATTTTTCCATATTTTTCAAAAATTTTGAAAAAGAAGATGGATTTTTATGCTCAATCTTGAGCTAAGAACTTGATTAGTGAAAGATCTAATCTTCTTGATTAATTTGAATGCTAATTTCTTTGATTTCTTGAGCTTGATGAAGCTTCTTCAATGAAGATTGTGTGTGCTGCCGTGCATGTGTCGAGAGTTTGAGGGAGAGAAAATGAGGATGAAGATGGATGCTAACACACTTAACTAATAGCTAAGTCCAAATACATTGAACTTAATCACACATATGTAGCATGCTAATCTTGACTAATCTCTTCATCATCATTGCATGTTGGATAAGGTGAGGTGTCACTTCCTTATTAGTTAGTAATTTGATTTTAGTGTTATAATATCTAAATTAAGATATTATGAATTAAATTTAATACTATAACAATATCTTATCATATATTCTCTTAGATATTGTTAGATTAAATTAATTAGAAATTAATAATAAAGCTTATAAGACAAGCTTTATTTCATAGGAATATTATGCTTAATAAATAAGGTTAATTAATTAATTAAATATTAAGCATATAAATCTTACTTTAATTGACTAATTAATTCTCTAATTAATTAATCAAACATCCAATAAACAATCATCACAGCTTTAATTAAAAAGCTTCGAACTTATAAAAATTATTAGGGTTTCTCAAACCCTAATATAAGCTTTCTCAAGAAATTTTCGGAAATAAAATCCGTAACTAAAATAATTTGCCAGAGAAATTTTATGATTTCCGGAGAAATCAAATCTTCCAAAAATAACACATACTTCCCAAATAATATCAAATATATAAGCACATAATAATATATACCTTCATTATCTCATTTCGGTATAACCGGAACGAGAATAAATCTTAGAAACATTAAATTCGGCAAATTAGTACTGCCGAAAAATTTTAATTGCCAGAACTTATTTTCTTTCTAAGTTCTTGCAACTTAATTATCTTAGACAAGCTCTTAACTAATTACTAAGATCAGTTATGAAAAAGCGGGGTATTACATCCTCTCCCCCTAAAAATAAATTTCGTCCCGAAATTTGCTTACTTTAAAGGAAAAGCTCGGGATACTTATCTTTCATCTTATCTTCAAGTTCCCACGTTGCTTCCTCTGGCCCGTGGTGCTTTCATTTGACCTTTACTAACGCGATCGATTTATTTCTTAATTGTTGGACCTTTCGATCCAAGATCGCTTCTAATTTCTCCTCATAACTAAGGTCTGGTTCTAGAACCACTTCTTCTTGTTGAATAACATGCTTGGGATCGAACATGTATCGGCGCAACTGGGATACATGAAATACATTATGCGAATTTCCAAAGCTTGGCGGTAAAGCCAGCTTGTACGCAACTTGACCTATCCTTTCCAGGATTTCATACGGTCCTATGTAATGGGGCTTAAACTTTCCTTTCACACCAAATCTATGAATTCCTCTCGAAGACGAAAATTTTAGAAAAACTTTATTTTCAACTTTTAATTCTAATTCTGATCTTCGAGTATCCGCATAAGACTTTTGGCGATCTTGCACTTCTTTTATCCGTTGCCTGATTTGGCGAACAATCTTGATCATTTCTTCAATAGCTTCGAGCCTTCATACTTTTCTTTCACCTACTTCGTCCCAATAAAGCGGGGACCTATATTTTCTTCCATAAAAAGTTTCGTAAGGCGTCATGCCGATCGTCATCTGGTAACTGTTGTTATATGCAAACTCTATGAGATGCAAAACTTGCTTCCAATGGTTTCCTTGATCGAAAACAATATTTCTAAGCATATCTTCCGAAATTTGAATTGTCCTCACGGATTGACCATCTGTCTGAGGACGAAAGACAGGACTGAAATTTAAATTAGTACCCAATTCACTTTGCAGACTCCTCCAAAAATAGGAGATAAACTTTAAAATCTCGATCTGACTTGATCGATTTGGGCACGCCGTGTAGATGTACGATTTCACAAACATACAGCGGAGCTAACTTGTCTTATCCATACGTCTCTGGAATTTGTATGAAGTGAGCAGATTTTGTCAATCTATCCACTATCACCCAAATAGCTATATTTTCTCTTTTAGACTTAGGTAACCCAGTTACAAAGTCCATAGTAATATCATCCCATTCCCACTCTGGAATTAGATTAAATTAATTAGAAATTAATAATAAAGCTTATAAGACAAGCTTTATTTCATAGGAATATTATGCTTAATAAATAAGCTTAATTAATTAATTAATTAAATATTAAGCATATAAATCTTACTTTAATTGACTAATTAATTCTCTAATTAATTAATCAAACATCCAATAAACAATCATCACAACTTTAATTAAAAAGCTTTCGAACTTATAAAAATTATTAGGGTTTCTCAAACCCTAATATAAGCTTTCTCAAGAAATTTTCGGAAATAAAATCCGTAACTAAAATAATTTGCCAGAGAAATTTTATGATTTTCGGAGAAATCAAATCTTCCAAAAATAACACATACTTCTCAGATAATATCAAACATATAAGCACGTAATCATAGATACCTTCATTATCTCATTTCGGTATAACCGGAACGAGAATAAATCTTAGAAACTTTAAATTCGGCAAATTAGTACTGCCGAAAAATTTTAATTGCCGGAACTTATTTTCTTTCTAAGTTCTTGCAACTTAATTATCTTAGACAAGCTCTTAACTAATTACTAAGATCAGTTATGAAAAAGCGGGGTATTACACATTTATTTAAGTAATTAAGCTATAATTGTAGCTTATAAATTATTTTAAGATGTTGGGAAATGATTAGAATGAAATTGGATATTTTATCCTAATTTTATAAAAGGGCCGAAAATAGTTAAAGGAAATTAAATGATTATTTGATTTTTAATTAAGTAAATAATCATATATTTGAATTCTACAGTAAAAATTAAGTATTGTGAAATTTTTCAGAAATTAATTACCAAGTGTTAAGAATTTTCTATTTTTCGGCTATTTTTCCAAGTTGAAGGTTTATACGTATAGATGATCTTGATTGATGATATGATTATGTAATTATGTTTAATATGGTTTAGTAATGATGTGGAATTAAATTGAGAATTTTCGGAGCTCGTTTGTCGAGTCAAAAATGTTTTAAATTTGAAGTTATGAATAGTAAATAATATGTTTATATGTTAATTATATGATAATGATGAGTTTACATGTTAATGATGTAATTATAAGTTGATGATGAGTTTATATAATAATTATATACTTATATGTTAATGATAAGCTTAAATGACCTATGATGTGATTAGTATAGATATTAAATGTTATTAAAGTGCTTATATGATTAGTAATGTAATTATATGTATAAGTGTTTAATGTTAATATTTGTAAGTTAGATTGCTAATTAGAAGTTAAGTTTGAGATTTAGAAATGTTTAGAATTTCTAAGTGTTAGTATTAAATTAAGTGTTAGAGAATCGAGGTGAAATAGAAATTAAGTTGTTCAAGATAGCGTATCTCTTCGTCTGTCGTTGTTTCTCGCTCTGATGGTTGATAAACCAAAATTTCGAATGAAGGAATGAGCGGGAACGTAAAGCTGAGAAATCAAGAACGAGAAGAGTAAGATAAAGCAGCACTCGATAGGTGGGCGTTCTAACCAAAGAAATGATAAATGAGAATATATAATTATATATATGTGATGTTTTTAAATTGATTAACTTGTCAAATATTTTAAGTTTTGTATGTTACCATCTACTGAAGGAAGACGAATTCGGTCCTACGCAATGTAGGATTTGTGTACACTAGTTTGTAATCATGTGCCTTCCGAAAGGTGGGCCGATTACAAGGGTTTGAGAAAGAGGCCTACTTCTCAGCACTAAATTATGATTGTAGATCTGGTACATACATGATAAAAGTATATAACTCGCGAGTTGCTTATTCCGAAAGAAAATATTTGTGCATGCACAGGTTTGTTTTATGAAAGTTTACTTGTGTTATGCTTTATGGCAAGTTCAATTTATAGCTCTAAGAAGCAAGATTTTCATGTATTTTTGGCATGTGTCCACTGAGTACGAAGTACTCAGCCATGGATGTTGTTTTCTAAAATGTGCAGGTTAGCTCGGATGAAGATGGAAGTGTGATTGGACGGACTTTTGTTGGTTAAGTTCTTCTTGAAAGTTGTTTAAACTAGAATTTGGTTATATGTCTTCATACATGTAACCTAGTTATGTCTTCCGCTGCAACACTTTGAAATATGTTTCTGAAGTATGAAGTTTGTTTTTAAACTCTGAAGTTTATAAATTCTGAAGTCTTGATGTTATTTGTTAAGGTTTTAATGCTAGTCTGCCTTAACTTGAAATCAGTTATTGATTCTCCGTTGAGATCTTCTAAATCATACGACCCTTTTATTGTGCTTTCTTGATCTGATAAACTTCTTGTTGATACTGATCTTTTGGCATCGTTGGTCGTATGATATTATTTGTTGGTATATGGTTGAATCTGATTCCTTGATAAGCATGTTCGTTGGAAGTGTTTCATGGTATGATTGGTTTTGTTTGATAACTGAGTCGTTATCTATTCCTTGGTTAATCATAAATTGTGTACGTCGCGGGACCGACCGGCTTAGTCATCTTTACTCTAAGTCGGGCTGCGACAGTTAGAGATCCCTTTATGACCCAGATCTGCTTAATGACTCGTATTGGGTCATTTGATCTGATAATTCTTCCAGCTGTATCGATGTACACATTCTTTGTGTTCTTTTATTGTTGTTGCTGGTTGGGTCTTGGTCTCTGTAGTCTCCCAGTTTGATTTCTCTGCTGAGATCCAGTTCTTCTTCGGTTTCCAGCTGAGTAACTAGCTGAGACGTTCCTCTGAATGAATTCCTCAGAAATTGTGTCTGGGAATTGGTCGACAAACCTGAAGGAGTTAAAGTCATCGGACTCAAATGGATCTTCAAGAACAAGCTGGATACTCTTGGAGTCATCATCAGAAACAAACCTCGACTCGTTGCCAAGGGTTACACACAACAAGAAGAAATTGACTTCGAAGAATCATTTGCTCCAGTAGCACGATTGGAAGCAATCAGACTATTTCTCGCTTATGCAGCACATCACAAATTCAAGATCTATCAAATGGATGTGAAGTGTGCATTTTTAAATGGAAAAATCAAGGAAGATGTCTATGTTGAACAACCTCCGTAATTTGAAGTAGAAGGAAATAAAGTCTACAAGCTAAAGAAGGCGTTTTATGGATTGAAACAAGCACCTCGAGCTTGGTATGATACTCTATCAAATTTCCTTGTATCCAAAGGATTCAAGAAGGGCTCAGTAGACAGAACACTCTTCACCATCAAGTTGGGAGAAGACATCCTGGTTGTTCAAATCTATGTAGACGACATCATCTTCGGATCAAGATCAACATTCTTATGCCAAAGATTTGGAGAGATGATGTCAAAACAGTTCCAAATGTCTATGATGGGAGAAATGAGCTTCTTCCTAGGACTTCAAGTCAAGCAATCAGCAGAAGGGATTTTTATAAATCAATCCAAGTACGTGAAAGACTTGATCGCCAAATATGGAGTTCAATCCAGCAGAACGGTGAAGATCCCGATGAACACCAACTGGAAGATTGAACCCGGAACTGAAGGAAAGTCAGTTGATTCCAGCAAATACAGAGGGATAATAGGTTCCCTGCTGTATCTAACAGCTAGTCGTCCAGACATCTCTTTCGCAGTCGGAGTGTGTGCCAGATTTCAAGTTGATCCAAAGGAGGCACACATGCAAGCAGCCAAGAACATTCTCAAATATCTCAAAGGAACTCAGAATGTTGGGCTGTGGTACCCAGCTGACTGGATATTCAGACTCAGACTTCGCTGGAGATCGGTTGGACAGAAAATCAACTTCAGGAACATGTCAGTTTCTAGGAAGCAAGTTGATATCGTGGTTTTCAAAGAAGAAAACGTGCGTCGCAACCTCCACAACAGAAGCAGAATATATGGCAGCTGGAAGCTGCTGCTCACAAATTCGCTGGCTGAAACATCAGCTGGATGACTATGAAGTAAAAACTGGACAAGTTCCAATTTTCTGTGATAGCTCAAGTACTATCGCTATATCAGAAAATCCAGTACATCACACAAGATGCAAACATGTAGACGTGCGCAATCACTTCATCAGAGATCACGTGGAAAAGAAGGATGTGATTGTTGAGAAAATTCACACAGACTTACAGCATGCTGATATACTCACAAAGCTGCTGGTAGAAGCGAGATTCAAAATGCTGTGCGGATTACTTGGATTACTCAATCCAGACGAAGAAGCCACATCCAGCTGAATGGAAGCAGACCCAGCTGGAACTCAGAATCAACCTCAAAGAAGAACCTAGCTGAGAAGAACCAAGCTCAGCCTAAAGCCTAAGTTGAAGGATTATTCAGCTGAGGGGGAAACCAGCTAGATAAACGTTCACTCAACACAGCTGTTCATAACCGAGGTATCAGCTGACTACGATGATCAGCTGAGAGATTTGCAACATTATTACATACACCTATTCATTCTGTTTCAGATAGACTTTAGTCAAATCATATCATGTCATATCCAATCAAATTTAATTAAAAGTCTGCAAAGATCTGAAGCATGGGAGTTTTAAGGCAGAAGTCAAAACGCCTCAACCATCCTCACTCATGCATTAAATCGCATTTCCTGAACAAGAAACCGACATGACGCGAGGATCACTCCCAGTCGTAGATCTTCATATCAATCTACCAATCTGAATCGTCCATTCATCAAGAAAGATGATATATATGCTAGAAAAGATACGCAAATCTTCGCCTTAACCCTTAAAATTTTTGATCCGGCACTCTTTCTTCTTCCTCCCCTATATATATTATCTGTTCTACTAACAAAATTTGCAGAATAACATGGAATCTAGAAAGACATCTTCAGGAGCCGTTCAATATGAAGAATCTGTCAAAGCTTCACTTTGAGAGTTGCTTAACTCTCAGGAACCACAAGAAGACGGAGTACCAGAAGATAATGAAGCTCATCGACAGATCCGGTCTAACGCAGTGGGTGACTGCAAAGCCCAAGAACATCATTCACCAAGAAGCTGCAGAATTCTTCCTGGGAATGTCAAAGGAAAAGAACCGCCTCCGCCCTAATGTTTCTCTCAAAATAAAAGAGAGAACGGGACACACAACTCCCTGGGATGCGGAAATCAACGTCAACAAGATCCTGTCAAAGGAATTCAACCTGAGAGGAAGCCCAGTCAGATCTGGACGAGATGCTGATAAAGTTGGAGTCTTTAAGAGCAGACATGTCAAAGCTCTTGCTCCGCCACAAGAGGCAAAGAAAAAGATGCAGGAAACAAAGCAACATGCATCTACTTCATTCCCTGCTGGGAAGAGAAAACAACGTGAGGAGACAAAACAAGCTGAAGCACCATCTTCAAAGAGAAGACTCAAATTCAAGGTGCCCAGTCAGTCAGCCGAGAAGCCAGCTGACATTGTGAGAGAATTCGTAACTACTCTCCGAGGAGCAGAAGGCACTCAAGCGGTGGTTTCTTACGGTGGAGAAGAAGTTCATGTGCCAGCGTGGACATCATCATCGCCACCACCCCAACGACGTATTCCAGCTGATCAACTAAGCTTAGACCCCAATCAACTAAGCTTAAATCTCACAGCAGATGGAATACTTCAATCGCCTTCTCCTTAATTTCCTTCAGATCGACAGGGACACCAACTTCAAGATCAACCTTTGAAAGTTGGAGCTCAAGCCCCTGCACCAAGCTCAAGTAGAAAGCATCATCCAGCCGATGATCACTTGTAGCTGGATGATGAAAACAAGAGCTGAACCCCTTACCCCTACTTCAGAAGTGGAAGGGGAATAATTAAGTCCCTCAGGAGTTGCACGTGACGCCTTCATCTCAGAAAATGTCATCTCTAGAGCCAACTCATGCCTCCAAGCACTCAGCTAAAACGTCCCAGCTGAATAAGCCAAGGAAGCTGTGCTTGCAATCACAGCTGAGGCTACTGCTATTGAAGAAGAGCCAGCCAATACAACAGCTGAGCCACCAAGACTCCAGACTCCGCTGGATGAAAAATTTCTCAAACTCTCACACCAGCTAGAAGTCATCGATCACAAGAATCTCTCCTACAGCACGGATATTCACAAGATGTTCAACCTCCACAAAGAATTGAACACAACTCAGAACTCACAGCCGCAGCACAGCCGAACTAAACATAGTTTGTCTCTCCCGCCTTGTTGATTATGCCAAAAAGGGAGAAGATAATGAGACGAAAAGGCAAAGGCAAAACTGCTGAGCTAGAGGAACCAGCTGAAGGAGAAACGGAGTCAATAAAGAAGCAGCGAACGCAGAAGAGAAGACCCAGCCAGCTGGGATTGAAGATTGAAGATTTTTTTTTCTTTTTCTTTTTCTTTTAGATTTATCTCTCTAACAGCTGTAATTTCTTATATTAATAAAACAAAGTTTTTTTTCTGCTCAAAGCTCACCCTGATGACAATTACTTTTTGTCCAGGCTCTGAACTCTGAACTTTAGTAAATCTGCTGATTTTTTTTTACCCTAATTAAACGTAGGGGTAAGCTTCAAAGTTTGTCTCAGTTAGGTTTTGGCATCATCAAAAAGGGAGAAATTGTTGGGAAAATTATACAATTTTGATTTAATACCAAAACCCAACTGTTCTCCAACTGAGTAGATGATCGCATCAACCCAAGTAGTGTTTTCCAGCTCGCCTGTTTGAGCTCTAGATTTTCTAAGTTTACAGGTTCAGGAAGCAGAAGACAGCAGAAGCTCAAGACAGCAGAAGATCCAGCTGTGTTTACAGCAGGAGTCAACTATCAGCTGAGTTCTCCAGCTGAGCTGAGTTCAAAACAAAGCAGGATCAAGCTGAAGATTAATCGAGCTGAGTTCAAGACACAACTGGTCCAGCTGTACAGAACAAAAGGAACTAACTCTGAAGCCGTCACTTCAAGTCAGTTTACCCAATCCAGCTCTAAATTCAAAAACCAACTCCATAGGCAGAGATCCCGGTGTCAGAGGAAGTCAATATACCTCGACCAATGAGGGATTGCCAAATCAGCATCCTAGACTTCAGAACCTAGGATGTGACACTGATGAAGACAGGTGCAGAAACGCCCAACGACAGATTATGAATTTAAGAAGAGTAGGTGAGATTCAAACGGCTCCTCCAACGGCTAGTCTTGAATCTCTACCTATATATACCCGTCTTCAACCTCAGGATCAGATACGAAAAACTCTCTACAAGCTTTCATTTTCTGAATTCATCAAACCTTCAAAAGCTCATAAGCAGTTCTAAATAGTTCAAAGAACACTTTATCTTAAAGTGTCTCTAGTCCAGAAACTGCCTAGTTTTTCGTCTGATTCCTAGGCAGAAATCATTGTATATCTTAAGCCTAGATTTTGAACGAGTTCATCTAACTCTAAGTTCTTCATTGTAAGAACTCGTTCATAGTTGGAACCCCAAACCAAATCCCTCTTTACCCAGAAAGGTTAGGTCAAGGTTACGCTAGCTTGCTTGAAGCGCGAAATTCAAGTGGTTGTAAGGTTTTTTCAGTACCCGCAAACTGAAAGGTTAGGCTTGACAGTGCCCGTAAACTGTTGGAACACAGCTCGGGTTAGAGTTGTGAAGTTGCTTGGTACTTGGAAACCAAGTGGTAGTGAATTACCAGTGAATCTGGTCGTGGATGTAGGAGGTGTTACTCCGAACCACGTAAAATCTCGTGTTATTTTCTTTCTCGTTATTTTCAGTTATTGTACTAACTCCATTGGCACATTGCATTTTTATCAAATCTGCATACTCAGCTGCTCTCCAAAGACAGTTGTATCTTTCTGAAAATTGCACAACTTGATTAAGCTGAAAACGTAAAGATAATATTTTCAAGCTGAGTTTTTCTAAGCAAACGAGCTATGTTTTTTTTAAACCACCACTTTCCGCACCGCCAGCCGAGTTATTAGCCCAGCTGACCTTACTCAGCTGAATTCATAACTGAGCTCACGCACTCTGTTTTAAACTTAACAAAAAGTTTTAAAAGTCTATCTTTGGTGTATTCACCCCCCTCTACACCAAAGACCCAGCTCAGGGATCATCATTATGAATAAAAGTGACACTCCTTATTGATAAAAGTGACATTTTTTTATGAATAAAAGTGACACTTCTCATGAATAAAAGTGACACTTCTTATTTATAAAAATGATACTTCTTATGAATAAAAGTGACAATTCTTATAAACAAAAGTGTCACTCCTTATAAATAACAGTGACATTTTTTATAGATTTTTTATTCAAATAAATTATTTTAATTAATATTTATTTTACTTTCCTTTTATTTTCTTCTTTGTAGGTTTTTATAAATTTAAATAAAATATTTCAATTTATTAATCTCTTTGATAAAACTGACACTCTTTATAATTAAAAGTGACACTTCTAATTAACAAAAGTGACAATTCTTATGAATAAAAGTGATAGTTGTTTAATATAAAAATTATCGTTCTTATGAATAAAAGTGACACTCAGCATTGATAAAGTTTTTTCTTTTCTTATCTTTTTTTTCTAACTTGTTTTATTTTCTTTCTTTTTTCTTAACTTTTTCATAAATGTTTTTGTGTTAATTCTTTTTTTTTCTTAATTTATTATTTATTTCTTTCTTTTTTTAAATTATTTCTAATTAGAATTTATTAATGAATGAAAGTGACACTTCTTATGAAAAAGTGATATTTCATATTGATGAAAATAGCATTCTTTCTAAATAAAAGTGACACTTCTTATGAATAAAAGTAACACTTTTTATGAATAAAAGTAACACTTCTCATGAATGAATGTGACAATTCTTATGAACAAAAGTGACACTCTTCGTGAATAAAAGTGACACTCCTTATTAATAAAAGTGATACTGTTTATGAATAAAAGTAACACTTCTTATGATTAAAAGTGACAATCCTTATGAATAAAAGACACAATTCTTATTCTTATAGATAAAATGACACTTTTAATGAATAAAAGTGATACTTATCATTGATAAAAATATCGTTACTTATTAATATTGATCATGTTTTTTTTAATTAAAATATAATAAATAAATTTCTACAAATAAGAAAGTTAAAAAAAAGAAATAAAAATATTAATTCGATGTTTAAATAAGAAACCAAAATCTGCAAAAAAGAAAAATAAATATTAACTCAAATTTCTACATATAAGAAAGTAAAAATAAAATACTAGGAAAAACAAATATTAATTCAATGTTTAAATAAGAAATCAAAATCAATAAAGAAGAAAAATAAATACTAACTCAAATAATTTTGTTAGTTTTAATTAATAATAAATTTCAACTAAAAAGATTAAGAATTGTTAGAATTCATTAAATATTAAATAAATATTAATTAAAATAAAAAAATTTCTACATAAAGAAATGGAAAGGGAAGAGAAAAAAAAAGTTATGATTTGTGCGCCTAAGAAGAATTGAAACACGGGCCACTAAGAGATTCAAACATCTCTCAACCATTAGGCTAGGCGATAAGTTTGTTTGCTTTTATATTCATTATTGAATCCGAATGAACTAGGATCCGGTCGTACATACGGCAGGTCCTACTAGAGTCCTCCTCTATAAAATATAGTACATCACTACATTACATTCAGGCCAGATTCGAATCCAATGGATATAGTCCGAACTTTTGTTTTGACTTGTGAGGAACTGGTTAAATATATATACAAAGCCACGTTTTTTTAAGTCGGTCGATAAAATCAACTAATTGCACTTTCTTTTATGGTTTGTGTCGACGACTTTCCATGATCTTAATTTCCACAAATTAAATTTTCCAGTGATATAATGATCGACCATTTCTCTACGTTGCCGGATGAGTCTTTGTCGGAGATTCTGTGCCGTACTTCGCCGGCCGATGCCTCAAGATTCGCCGCAATTTCAAAAGGGTTGAAATCCGCCGCTGATTCCGATATTGTGTGGGACAGATTTCTGCCGTTGGATTTGCCGGAGATTGTTTTAAGATCAGTATCTCCGGTGGTTAGCGCCAACAAGAAAGAGCTTTACTTGAGCCTTTGCCACTCGCCGATTCTCATCGATGCCGGAAAATTGGTACGGCTATTCTCTCTCGTTCACCCAGAAAATACATAATTCTAAATTAAATTTTAGTATAATATATGGCTTGATCATGTATGATTTTTGTTTTGGCTTTCACTAATTAATTTTATTTGAGTCTTTTGAAATTGGATTAGGAAACGATCACTTTGTTTTCTATCATTGAATTTTCAGTGATTTGAGCAGATATTGAATTAGTAAAAGCAGAGACGGAATTTTCCTTCTAATAAAAAAAAAAGAAAAAGAAAAAAAGAGAGAGGGAGCCACCTATAGGTAGAGATTGGTAGATTGGTAGATTGGTAGAGATTATTAAATAAATTTATTTAAAATTTTACAATATGTATATGGATTATATAGATTTTTTATATATTATAATGTTTATATTCTAGATATTATTTCAAAATATCATCACATATATTTCAATTTTTATTTTGCGTTTATAAAAGTTTGATTTCCTGATTTTAATTAGAATATAGTTGTAATTAGCGAAAAGAATTTGAACCTCTTGTTCAAAGTTATTACTTCATCACGCATTGAGCAAGATCTGTAATTTCTCCAATCAAGAGAGATTGTGCAAATTCTTTCTTTTGATCAGTTTTATGTCTTTCTCATTTAATTACAAAAACCGATTAGTGCTGTAGTTGAAACGATTTAAAAGTCTTATGCAAAATTAAGAATTGATGTAAACTTTGTGAGATTTGAGACAATTAACTTTGAACAGAGCTTTTCTCTCGAAAAAAAGAGTGGGAAGAAATGCTACATGGTGGGAGCAAGAGAGCTGGGAATTATCTGGTGTGGCGATACCCCAGGGTACTGGGACTTCACAAATAATCCAGATTCAAGGTTGTTCATGATGAATAAATTGTACTCCCTTCGTCCCCCTATTAGTGGCTCACTTTTCTTTTTGGGTTGTCTCGCTATTAGTGGTCCGAATCCAAAATGACAAAAATTAATCCTTTAAAAAGTGTGGGCCCTATCAGTTTTCTATCTTTTACACCATCTTCTTAATTTTCATGCCCAAGAAGTATGAGCCACTAATAACGGGACAAATGGAGTATAAAACATCCATGTATTTTGTTTAAACCTGCACTAAATACTTATGTGTCTTTGAAATTGCATAAAACACTCGTGTGCTTTAGTAAATCCTGCACACGAAGCCCATCCCGTGGAAGTTAACCTGCGTGTGACTCATGCGCAGGTTTAGAAAACACATGAGTGCTTTATGCAATTCACCCTCTTCACAATACCTCGTTTTCGCCATCATTTTTCCATTGTCTCGCACGTGAAACACACTTTGAAGTGTGGATGAGTGATGATTTAATCATCATTTTGTAGATTCTCAGAGGTTGCTCTGTTAAAATCTGTCTGCTGGCTTGAAATCCGGGGCACCATAAATACACGAATGCTATCCTCGAACACCATCTACGGGGCTTATCTAGTGTTCAAGCTAGGCAAAAGATCTTATGGATTGGAATCAGCAAACGCGTTTGTGAGATTCACGAATGATAAAGTCGACGGTGAGGATGAGAGAAACGTTATTCTTGATCACTTCGGACAGGAGGCTGGTAGGGACCGCGACCGGCTAACTGGAGAGGTGCCGGTGGGAATAGGTGATGGATTGACGGAGATTGCAATGGTGCACTTGCAACGCGCTAGTGGATCTCAGCAACAAACTGGAAGACTGGCTGTGGTGAGAGGTGATGGATGGATGGAGATTGAATTGGGAAGCTTCTGTAGCGGTGGAGGCGACGATGGCGCAGTGGAGACTTGGCTGTTGGGGGCGGAAGGCTATCAAGGGAAGTCCGGCCTCATCGTTCAAGGTATTGAGTTTCGGCCCAAGCCATGATTTGTTAAGGATTGAGAGGCATTTGAGATACTTTGATAGGAGTTGGTTGGTTGTTGTTTCAAACAGAGCATGTAAATTGAATCTGTGATTCATGAGATCATGGTCTATATCTATATGAGATATTAAATAAATTAAACTTCATGAACCTAAGCACATTTCACAAATTTAAATCTAAATTTTTAAGTATGTTCCATTGTTGTGTCTGTTGGGAATTGACATTATTGTGCCTCATTAATTACAGTATTCCATTTGAAATTAATGGAAATAAATTACTCCCTCCGTTCTTTTATAAGTGTCTCCCACCGTCAAATTACACATACCAAGAAAATAAAGAAATTTACCTATATAACCTTATTAACTACCATCATTAATGTATACATACAACTAATTAACAAATTACTAGAAGCATTAAATAAGGATAAAATTGGAAAAATGTCATTAATTTACTCTCAAATTTTGAAATAGAACACTTATATGAAAACAAAAAATTAAGCTAAATAGGACATTTAAAAAAGAACGGAGGGAGTAGAGATTTAGAATCTAGGTTTTGAGTAGATAATTTTTTGTATTTAATTACTATGTTCCGATTTCAGATGAATAATTGATGCACATAGTTGACTACTTGTTGCAATTCCATGCACGATAAAATTGTGGTGCCTTAACTTTACCACTTTAACTAGGTCTCGTTAGCTTGCGAAATTAGAATTTTAAGATACATGGATTCATCAGTTTGGCCAAATTAGACTAACTTTATTTGATTTTGACAATTATAATAATGTAAAAACATGGCATTTCAGCTGGTGCACGTAGGGATGGCAATGGGTCGGGTTTTTACGGGTACCCGACTTTCCCAAACCCTAATGGGACGGGTTTGAGAATCATTAAATGGTTTTGGGACTGGTTTGGGTAGAAACATTCAAACCCGTGACGGGTTTGGGTCGGGTTTGGGAAATTAATTACCTACGGGTACCCGCTACCCAAACCCATTTATATATATATAGGATAACAAAATATTATATATATAATTTATACTATAATCATAGATATTAGTGTAAATATTATTAATTTTAGAATTTTATATTATTCTTTTTAAACCGCATACAAAGAATTAATAATTTTAGTAATTAAATATTTATATTATATATAATTTATATTAGTATAAATATTAATAATTTTAGGATTTTATATTATTCTTTTAACCCACATATATTTTAATTTAATGAAATTTTCTATTTATACTTATGTTAAAATTATATTTATAATATTTTGTTATTTCTACTAAATTTAATATTGATGTTTATGTTCTAGGACAAATGGTTTTTTAGCGGGTTTTTAGTGGGTATTAATTACCCAACGGGTTTGGGTCGGGTACGGGTTTTGAAATAATTTTTTAAACGGGTTTGGGACCGGTATGGGTTGAAGAAATTTTAATGGGTTTGGATTTGGGAAATACTTAATGGGTGGGTACCCAACCCATTGCCATTCCTAGGTGCACGTAACATTAATAATTTAGAGGTGGATAAAAAAAATTCGAAATGCCGAATAATCGAAAAATCATATCAAAATATGATTCACGAATCGGTTATTTAAATTTTGTTTTCAAATTTTAGAAAACTAGTAATCCCTATGTCTACCACCTATTTCTCTCAAGTTGACCGGCACATATTTTAGTAATTTCATTGACTTAACTGGTAGAAAGTATTGTGGGTGGAATAGGGCTCTTACTTTGATGTTCACTGTGATGTAGTTTGTAATGGAAATTAAGGGGGGTGTATTCAATAAAGACTATGTGGGAGTTTCAAAGAGTTTGGAAAGTCTGTGGAGTTTTGAAGTTGATTGACTCCGCGTGGAGTCTTGGGGAATTTCTGATGGAGTTCGCGTGGGATTTGGACGACTTTGTTGGAGTTGAAGTCGATGGAGTCCAGCGTCGGCTGGACCCCAGCGATCGCGGAACTTAATGCCAGCCAGCGCTGGCTCGCCGTCGTCGCTGGGCCACGACGGGATGAAGGAAAAGAATGATAATACGTGAAGTCTGGAGAGTTATAACTTGGAGACCTTTCAAATTCCAGCCGGGGCTGGGTTCCAGCCGAGGGCCGAATATAGCCCAGCCGTTTCTGGGAAGGCGCCGGCGCTGGAGGATCATGGAATCTCAAATTCTCGTGGTTGAAGGTCGGAATTCGTTCAGTACAAAAAATGCTTGAAATCAAGATAAATTTCACTAGAGTCAACAACTTTAAAAAGTCAGTGGAGTTTTGAATACCACCAAATTTTTATGGAGTTCAGAAAGTTGTGATTGAATACCACCAGATTTTTAAGGAGTTTGAAAAGTCTGAATTGAATACACCCAAACTTTCAAATTCCTAAAAAATCCCACAGAGTCTAGATTGAATACACCCCCCTAAGTGTGTAATGTGAGACTTATTACTGAAAATGAAAATGGCAAATAGTCTGTGAATTTACCAAAAAAATAAAAAAATAGAGGCAAATAAGTCATGGACGAAGGGAGTATAATTTTACAAGTATATAGCTTTCTAGCTCTCTCCGCAGACTCATTGCTTGTCCAACTAGTGCAAGAGTCCAATATATCCCCTTTTCACAAGTCTACCTATTTATCTATCAAAAGTAGGGGTGAGCAAAACAAACCGAAAAATCGAACCGACCGACAAACCGTACCGAAACCGTCCCGAAAATATGGTTAACCGAACCGACGGTTTCGGTTTATTTTTCTAATTTTAAAAAACCGAGGATAACGGTTAGGTTTTTATTTTTATATATAAAAACCGACGGTTAACCGAACCGAACCAAAACTCATTTCAAATTATAATTTTACTAATTATATATTATAAAATTATTATACCAACTAATTATATGTTATAAATTATAATATTAACTAACTTAATTTTACTACTTTGACTTGAAAACATGAGAGTGTTCATTTTATTATTTATACTTCTTTAAATGTATATTTCGAATCCACATTTTAAGATATGAATTTTTATTTTTCATGCTATGAATTATAAAAAAATTGAAAGTTTTCTTTCTACATGGTTAACCGTTGAATAACGGTTAACCGAACCGATTTTTAGGTTAACCGTTATAGTGGTTTTTGGTTTTTATTTTCTACATTTTAGCGGTTAACCGAACCGATTAAAAACCGTATGGTCGGTTTCTTTTTGTGACAAACGGTCGGTTAACCGAACCGTGCTCACCCCTAATCAAAAGTGCCTTTATTTTCAAAACCCGTGCTACTACTCTCATTGTACACAAAAAAATTACCACAATTTTTTTTAGGTTTGTCCAAAAAAATTTGTCATATCTATTTTTAGTAATAGACTCCACATCTCATACTCCATTATTTATAAAAAATGTCATTGTGGTTCTCATAACACTCCACTTACACAACTTTTTCTTACCAACTATAGTACTCCCTCCATCCCAGCGAATATGGCATGTTTTCCATTTTGGGCCGTCCCACCGAATATGGTCTGTTTCCTTTTTGGGAAAGAATTAGAGCTTACTTTAAGCTAAAAAGCACTTTAGCCGTACATTGTTGACCAAAAAAACACTTTATTAACTAAAAAGTTACTTTATTAACATTTTATTACACATAATTCTTTTTTTCTTAATCTCCGTACCGAAAAGAAATGAGCCATATTCGGCGGGACGGAGGGAGTATGAGATTCTTTTTCCACTCACACAGCTTTCCACCAGATTTTATTAAAATTTGTGTCAACCATAATGTGACAATTTTTTTGTGAACGAAGAGAGTATATTTTTTTGAAATCGTTATTTTGTCTTATAACCAATACTCATATGCTACTAGGTACGTACTTGGCTGATCAGCAGCCTGAGCCTGTATATATAGGCAACAAGGCAACATCCCATGCTGTTAACCGCATGATGAGGGTGTTTTTTTTTTTTAGTATTTATTATTTTATTATATTTTATTTTTTAACAATTAATTTTAATTAAAATTTAATTAACTTTAATTGAGGATCAATAAATTCTAATTGAGATTAATAAACTAAAATAGGATTAATAAACTCTAATTATGTCCTAATTGTTCCTAATTACCTTAATCACTTCACAATCCTCTTTAATTATCCCCTAATTACAACCAACTCTACTGTAGGGTGATTGTACCCAAGTTTTTGTCAAATATACACTATTTGTATGAGGATGAAACGAGAGGGATCTCATAAATTTAATTGTTCACATGCATTCAAAATTGTAATAGATGAAATAATTAATACATAATATTCATATAATTAAAATTGAATCATAGACTAATTTTCGATAAATAAGATAAATAAATAAAAATATTTAATAATTATTTCTAAATAATTGAAAATAAAAATATATATATAATTCCTCGTAGGCCGCACCAAACACCAAGTTATCACGCGTTTCGTGTAAGATATAAAAGTTTTTCCGAGATTGTAGAAATACATAAAGTTTTAACTTCTTGTTGCCATTATCCCTTATCCTTTTTTTCATTTTAGGGGAAAACAAAAAAATATATTCATGATAAAGTTAGATAGTCATATCTGCTAATTACAAAATGCATGCACACGGCTACGAATATGCCTATTCTGGGTAAAGAATGATAAATCTTCATGAGCAAGTCATTATATATCCCTTATCTTAATTGCCAATAACTTGAATATCTTCAATTGTCGTAGCAACATTTATTACGAGAAATTGGACTCTAAAGTGTGAACACTCTTATTTTCTTCTTTTCATGTTTGATTTCACCAACATTTTCTGGAAAAGTACTATAAATCTCTAACGACATTTTCTTTTAAAAAGCGAAGGAAAATTTAGACATTTTGCAAGTGAGAATGGACCCTTTTGCAACGTTGCCGGTGGAGACGGTGTCGGAGATTCTGTCGCGTACTTCCCCTTCCGACGCGTCAAGATTTGCGGTGATTTCAAAGGGGTTCAAATCTGCGGGTGATGCTGATTATGTTTGGAGCAGATTTCTGCCGTTGGATTGGCCGGAGATAGTGTCGAGATCAGTATCTCCGGTGGTGTACGCCACCATGAAAGAGCTTTACTTCCGCCTTTGCCACTCTCCGATTTCCCTTGATGAAGGAAGGCTGGTAGCACATTGTCCATTTCTTATCATTAATTAATTTAATTATAACTTTTTTATTTGATCACTTGATAAATTTTTTTTTTTTGAATAAATCACTTGAGAATTAACAATACTGAATACATGATGATTTCTCCAAAACAGAAAAAAAAATTGTTTTTGTATTTTTGTAAATTAACTAAATATATTTCGCAGAGTTGATATCTCTCCATCAATTGATACCTGCTAAATGTGAGAAATTTGATCAACCTTTAGAAGTGTGAGTAAATTACTCCCTCCGTCCCGTTGATCTTGGCCTAGTTCTTTTCGGCACGAGTATTAAGAAGAAATGTATTAAGTGTAAAAGTTATGTTTAGTGTAGTTTGTATATATTATTTTATTGACTTATAGTGTTTTTTATTAACTTTTCAATCCTGCAGTGTTTTTTATTAACTTTTGGGCTTAATTAATGTACTAATTGAACCATAATTTTGTCCAAAAAAGGAAACATGTCAAGATGAGTGGGACGACCCAAAAAGGAAAACATGCCAAGATGAGTGGGACGGAGGGAGTATATAATTTTCTATCAAGGACTTCTTATTTTCTAATACGTTTAGTTATGTTTAGGTAGTAGTTCTTGTGACAATACGTTTAGAGAGAGAAGAAAAACACACACACACAAACAGCAGTGGATATTTCCTTGTTGAAATTTTCTTTCATTTAAATCCTTGTTGTGTATCGACGTTTTGTGCTTCTACAAAAGATTTAGATTTTTCATTTTCGTTTCGACTAGAGCTCTAGGGCAAAAACTTATATACCGCTCACCGCACTGAGATTAGGAATAATTAGGAGATAATTAGGATTTATAAATCTCAATTATGATTTATTAATTTTAATTAGGATCTATTACTTTCAATTAAGATTTATATCCAATTAGGATTTATTGTATCCATGTTAATTAGAATTTATTAAATCCCAATTAAATTTGAGAAGTATTAATTAATTATAAAAAATAAAACAAAAAAGTAAAAACAAAAAAGTAAAAACATGTAAATCGCGCACCAACGTTACAGTGCGATCGCATATATAGGAGTGTTCCTTGACCTCTAGTATGTTTGCATTTAGAAAAACAAGATATGGCTCCAATAAAGAGAGATGCTATCTTTATTTTTTATTTTTTATTTTTTATTTTTTATTTGTTTTAAGGGAATGATATCTTTAAAAGTTAAGAAGTTTCACTTTGCTGCAAAGAAACTTATATATTTTGATGTTAACCCAACTTAGTCAGAAAATGAATACTCGTGTAGTCAAGCATTTACCACATAAATCAAGAAAAAAATTCGTTATCAACACATTTATTCAGAAATTTCATTGATTTTTTTTGTAAAGCTCATGTGTTCTGAATTTACACTTGATCAACTTAATTGGAAGCAGAGCTTCTATCTTGAGACAAAGAGTGGGAAGAAGTGTTATCTGATGGGGGCGAGGGAGCTCGGAATCGCATGGGGTGTTGATACCCCATGGTACTGGGAATGGACACCGCATCCCGACTCAAGGTCTTATAACGACTTCAATGGGGTGTTTGGCTAAGCTCCTTACAACGCTGAGCTTATAAGCTCCTTAAAACATCTTATAAGATATTGGAGCTTATAAGATGTTTACAATAAGCTTAGCCAAACACCCTCTCTCTTCATTTTCGTCATGAGCTATGCAAGATTCTGAAATGTGGGATTTTCATCATAGATTTGACCAAGTTGCAGAGCTTCAATCTGTTTGTTGGCTTGATATCAAAGGCAAGATAAACACGCGAATGCTGTCGCCAAACAGCACGTACGAAGCTTATCTGGTGTTTAAGTTGGCGGAGAGGTGTAACGGCCTCCGATCAGCGAATGCGGTGGTGAGATTTGTGAATGCTGAAACAGAGAGTGCAGCCGAAGAAAGAGCTGGTGTCGTGCACCTGCAACGAGGTGGCAGTAGAAGCGGATCCCGACATAGAAGTGGAAGAGTTGCTGTGCATAGGAGCGATGGATGGATGGAGATTGAAATCGGAAGCTTCTATAGTGGCGGAGGAGACGAAGGGGAGGTGGAGCCGCGGCTGATGGAGATCCAGCGCCAACACTGGAAGTCTGGTCTCATTGTTGAAGGCATTGATTTTCGACCAAAGGCTTAGTTAATTTTGTTGAAATCAAATATTTGGAAACGGGACTATTTAGTCATGCAATAGTTTTAATTTGTTTGTTACCAAAACTGTACGTTATTTGATTTCATGCAGCTCCCTTCACTCCATGCTTTTACTAATATACCCCTCCTTCACTTCTTGTTTTGTGTAGACACCCTCACACACCACATACCCGTTATCGTAATTGCCAGTAACTTGAATTTCTTGAATAGTCGTCGTATCAGCAACATTTATTACGACTTACGACTACGAGAAATTGGACTCTAAAGTGTGAACACTCTAATATTCTTTTTTTCAATTTATATGTTTGATTTCATCAACACTTCTAGAAAGCTAGGTACTAATATACAATAATTAATCTCTAACAACATTTTCTTTAATTTTAAAAGCGAAGGAAAGTTAACATTACTGCAAAAGAGAGATACTAATGGACCCTTTCGCAACGTTGCCGGAGGAGACCGTGTCGGAGATTCTGTCGCGTACTTCCCCTTGGGACGCTTCAAGATTTGCAACGATTTCAAAGGGGTTCAAATCTGCGGCTGATGCTGATTATGTTTGGAGCAGATTTATGCCGTTGGATTTGTCGGAGATCGTGTCGAGATCAGTGTCTCCGGTGGTCAACGCCACCATCAAAGAGCTTTACTTCAGCCTTTGCCACTCCCCCATTTCCCTTGATGAAGGAAGGCTGGTATATATGCATACATTAATTCTCCATTTCTCATCGTATCGTCAATTAATTTAATTAGAACTTTTTCATTTCATCATATATCACCACTTGATAATAGATACATGATGATTTCTCCATTTTTATTTTTTTTGTTTGTCTGTAAAGGTATCTCGCATCAATTGATACCTGCTAAACGTGGCAAATTTGATCAACCTTTTGAAGTTTGAGTAAATCACATTTGGTTAAGTTAATTAGATAGTACTAGTAGTTCTTGCGACAATCAATACGTTAAGACAGAGAAGAAACACACTTACACGCACTAAGGGTTAAGACGCAGTGGATATTTTTTTGTTCAAATATTCTTTTACGAAAAATTCTTGTTGTGTATCAATATGTTTTGCTATATACAAAATTAAAGGTTTGGATTTTCCATTTTCGTTTCTCAGAAAAACAAAATGTGTCTCCAATTAATAAAGAAAGATGCTATCTATAAAAGTTAAAGTTCACTTTGCTACAAAGACTTTAATGTTAGAAAATGAATACTCACATAATCAAGAATGTCCAACATATGCAGAAAAGAAACAGAGAAATCAAGAAACAAAAATTCGTTATCAACACATTTATTCAGAAATTTCATAGTTTTTTGTAAACCTTATGTGTGCTTAATTTACACTTGATCAACTTAATTGGAAGCAGAGCTTCTATCTTGAGAAAAAGAGTGGGAAGAAGTGTTATCTGATGGGGGCGAGGGAGCTGGGGATCGCGTGGGGTGTTGATACCCCATGGTACTGGGAATGGACACCGCATCCCGACTCAAGGTCTTATAACTACTTCAATGGGGTGTTTGGCTAAGCTTATAAGCTCCTTAAAACATCTTATAAGATATTGGAGCTTATAAGATGTTTAAAATAAGCTTAGCCAAACACACTCTTACTCTCTCCATGTTCTGAATGAGCGCTATTGAGTTATGCATAAGGTTCTAAAATGTGGGATTTTCATTTATAGATTCGAGCAAGTTGCTCAGCTTCAATCTGTTTGTTGGCTTGATATCAATGGCAAGATAAGCACGCGAATGTTTTCACCAAATAGCACGTACGGAGCTTATCTGGTGTTCAAGCTGGCGGAGACGTGTAACGGTCTCCAATCAGCAAATGCAGTGGTGAGATTTGTGAATGCAGAAACACATAGTGAAGCTGAAGGAAGAGCTGGCGTCGTGCACCTGCAACAAGGTGGCAGTAGAAATGGATCACAACAGCGAAGTGGACGAGTTGCAGTGCGTAGGAGCGACGGATGGATGGAGATTGAAATCGGAAGCTTCTATAGTGGCGGAGGAGACGAAGGAGAGGTGGAGGCGCGGCTGATGGAGATCCAGCGCCGCCACTGGAAGTCTGGTCTCATTGTTGAAGGCATTGATTTTCGACCAAAGACTTAGTTAATTTTGTTGAAATCAAATACTCCCTCCGTCCCCAAAAAGTGTGGTGCATATTTGATTTGTTGTGAGGTTTAAAATATTAGTTGAACCACACCAACCTGAGATGGAGGGCGTATTTGGAAAGGGTACTAATTAGATCATGCAATTTTTGTTATAGTTGACACATTTGAATAAAGTAGACTTTACATAGTTAATTCCTTCTGTTGGAAAAAATGCAATTGGACTTGCATATAAATAATATATAATGTACATGAAAATCCAATTAAAGTGATCTACTAACGTTTAATTTTGGACTATGGAATGTATCAAATTATCATAGAATATAATAAAGGAAAAATTATGCTAATCAACCAATCAGGCTGCGATCTTGATTATACGAGATATAGAGAGAAAGTATGTGTTTGTAGACACCATTTCATGACTTTGTACTAACTGTGTTTTGGTTAATCAATCTATGATTAGCCAATATTATACTAGATGAAGATCAATCTTCAAGTCATTCCAGACTCTCTTTTTTATGACGTGGGTAAGTTGCAGCTAGCCGCTATTCGAGGTTTACACTGAGTAAATCCCCGCTCATGTTCAATAGAAACTATAAACAGCCTTGTCGACGACAAGAAAGCACTTGGCAGTTGCATTTTCCCTTGTACTCTTGGATGTACTTGTCTTGCTACCACCATAGAGTCTTGAAGGTTCTTCGTGCTTATTCTCTCCCACGAAGACGACTCTATCTTTAGACACCTCAACTTCTTTTACTTCTTCTTTTATATCTGTAATAGAAGTGACTGGGGCTCCATTTGCTTTCTGTAATAAAACAGAAACCAAAAAAATGGGAGTAAGATGAATGTCCAGTAACAGCAAAATATGTTTTGATTCGTCGAAAACATTCATCGACCAATTAAGAGTTGGCAAAGTTTATTTGTTATGCAGAGTATGCCTCATTATGGAGAGAGTTGAAACATCATCTAACATATACATATATCATCTTCTACATTTATGAAGAAAGAAACAATTATTAAGCTTTCTTTATTGATTATTCTTCAGGAAGTAAAGGAAATGCAAGGAAGAAGGTAATTAATTTAGAAAGAAGAGAAATGGAGTGGATCATTAGTTTTAGCAAACATATATGAATGTCAGTCTGAACACAAAAATAGGCTCAAAAGTATTTGATCCCAGTCAATACAGTTGTAGCAAAACAGAATTCTCAAACTAGCAGCCTAGTAACACAATCATTGGACAAGAGAAATTCATATTTCTTACTCAAAAAAAAAAAAAGAGCAATGCATAACCAAAGCAAAGTAATTATGGACCTTGTCTGAATAAGTTGATTTAGATTGTTGGTTGTAGGCTAATCTTGAGCCACAGCTTTCAAATGATCTCTCCAGAAAATCTGCATCTTGAGGTGCTCCTAATGTGGCCTGCATGCGCCAAGAATAGATATATAATATGAAGGTGCAATATTATATATTTCTATCATCACACAAGATACAGATTGCAATACATACTTCATCTGCTTTGGATCCCTTTCTCAATGTCGCCGTGCTTCTTACAGTTTCCTTTGTTTCTGGAATACTGATTACTTCCTTAACAAAAACTTCGTCCTCCGTTATAGCTGCCCCAACCATTAAGGGCACAACACTAGTCCCACTATCAGCAATTCTGTTTGCATTGTTCTGAAAATTTCCCTCTTTTAGAACCTATACAAATTGAAAACTCGACATCTATTATAACCATCAAGATATTATATACTGTACTCCCTCTGTTCCAGGTTAGTGTGGTTCAACTAATATTTTATACCTCACAACAAATCAAATATGCACAACACTTTTGGGAGACGGAGGGAGTAATTGTTATTGAACCAAGAACTTCTGTCATGTTGTGTAGAGAAACATATCAGATTTTCCTTGATTTTCCATTAATCAGATTTATTAAACTTTAGTTGCAGCTATAATATATACCATAAAACTAACTGTAAGCCCAAATCACTTCCCAGATAATAATATATATATATATAAAGCAAAATACATATAATCAAGAATTATGCAGCTTTCCATGTATTCCCAGAATTAATGTTGACTTTACATAAAATTAGAAAAAGAAAAGAACATGTTGAAAAACACCAACCCTGGCATGAAGAATACTAATCAATATTAAGATGATGAATACGATGAGAAAATACACCAAATTAAATTGGATATTATCATATATACCTGAAGCAATTTCACAAAATTTGCATCACTTTCAGAGGAGCCTTGAATAGAGTTAAGCCGCTCCAGTTCTTGAATCCTGAGCTTAAGTCTGTTTATCTCTTGCAAGAACGCTTGGCGCTCGGAGTTCCAGCGGCACTCCTCCCTCAGCCACCGGCGCTCCTCCCTCAACCACCGCTGCTCCTCCCTCAGCCACCGGTCCTCTTCCCGGATGGGGGTCTGCTGGTGGTTCGAGGGAGGAAGCATCGTCTTGATCCATTCGTTACCCGAATAGTCCATATCATGACCTCGAAGATCAAGAGAGTGATCATGATCCAGCTGAGAAGTGGTGGTAGAGCTACGATGGCAGCTACACGACGAGCTAATGCTGGTGTTATCTCGAGAATGGCTGAGGGCTAACTGCCGGTCGAGCTCTTTACGCAGCACGGCCGCCACCAGCCTTTCCCAGTTGTCGTAGTGCTCAGACATCTAAAATTCAACCAAACAATCATTAATCAACTGCTTTGCTTCTCCATACACTCATATTCAAACACTCGTAGTGGTTTTGTTTTGTTTTGTTTGGGAACAGCTTAGTGGTTGCTGTCAAGAAAACGATGTCAAATAAATTTAGGAGTGAGAAAATAAATGATTTTATGAAGACTGAATTATCAGAATCAATAATTGATGGTTACGTAGCATGTCAAACAACGCGCGTGTTGGAGTCGATTGGCAAGAAGTGGAATTTAGGGTACTCACATTTTAATTAGGAGATTGATGGCTGATTAGAGGGTAGCTAAGGGTTATTAATCTCTAGTTAGATTTTATTAATTTTAATTAAGATTCATTAATTACGGTTAGAATTTATTAATTCATGTTTATTAATCTCAATTATAAAAATTTAATTAAGTCAGTTCGCCCCTTTTAAATGGGGTTAATTTTTAGAAATGAAATATGTTACAATACAATTTTTTATTTTTATTTTTTTGAAAAGTCATTTTTTGTGTAGTTGAATAGTTGTTGTGTTAAAAAAAAAATACCCCCTCCGTAATATTTAGGACGCAGTTTCCTTTTTGGGGTGTCCACCATATTTATACAACTTTCCTTTTCGGAACAATACTCCACACATATTCATTAGTTTGTACCTCGTACCAACTTATTATAGTGGATTCCTTTCTCCACTCAAACACTATCTACTTAACATGTATTAAAACTCGTGTCACACCCTATATGACCTATATTTCGTGAACGGAGGGAGTAGTAGTTGTGAAATGCAGTTGAATTATTGAAGCCCATACTGAAGTAATAAACTGGCCAGGCCCCAAAACCACAAAACAAGCCCAAACTGAAACATACTGAACCCAAACCCAGGCCCATGTCCCCAACTCAGAGAATTCTCTTTCTCTGGAGTCCTTCCCTTTGGAAGAAAGACAACGCAGTTTATGTTTGAATTCATATCGTCTGAGATATAATGGATTAAAATTCGTAATCCATGACAAATTGCAAAAATAATTATAATTTGAAATATATTTGGATATTTAACCTTTTGATTACAGGGATAGAAAATTATAAAAGACTACATGTTCAAATGCAACGTGCGTTGACCCCAAAATTCAAACCGTCGCCAAACAAGACGTACGGAGCTTATCTGGTATTTAAGTTGGCGGAGAGGTGTAACGGCCCTCCGATCAGCAAATGCGGTGGTGAGATTTATGAATGCAGAAACAGAGAGTGAAGTTGTAACAAGGAAGTAGAAATGGTGAGATTTATGTTAATTCACGTATTATTATACGTGTGATTTTCATATAATTGTAATTTTACAAATTTTTATATTGATGTTAAAATCCGAAAGGAAAGGCAAAAAAGTTAAAAAAGTGTTATTTTTTGTCTGTTTTTAAAATCGGTGCTATAATTAGTATTTTTATCTCTAAAAGTGTTATTATATCATTTGTCCCTAATTTGTTTATGTGAAATATTGTAATTGTTATATCATTTTAATAGTAATTAAGATAAACTCTAGAGTTTTTTTTTTTTTTTGACTTGGGGAATTGTGGAACGGTGGAATTTAAACCTTAGACCTCACACTGAAGCCGCACTGCTTGGATGTCCTAGGGGAATTTGGATAAAATGCAACATGTCCAAAGACTTACTTAAATAATTTAAAATTTTCTAAAAATTTTAATATATTTAACTATAATTATTTCCATAAACAAAAAATAACAATTTTTTGGATCCACCTCTTAATTGGTCCCCTTTAATGTCCCTTAAGTTGACGAAGACTCAACATGGGCCTAAAAGTCACCCCCACCATCCTCCTTCTCAAATCGGAATTCAATCAACTATATATTATATTTAGATCAGTTCCAACTTGTAAAATTTGCTAGATAACAATATTGTTTTGTCAAGATATCGATAATCTTAAGCCATACTTTCAAATCTTTGGATGTAGAGAGAGAGAGATGTCTAAGAACTACGACAACTGGGAGAAACTAGTAGAAACGGGAAATAAGTGGCTACGCACCCAAGCAATGCATTCATGGGTATCCACCGTACGCGTGGAAACTAATATAATTTGGACTTAAATTTTTTACATCCCTTTTTGGCTTTATTAAAATCAGAATATTCGAACCCTGATTTGGTTAGCACTTGCAGATGACAAATAAGTCAAAATAATCATTTAATTTACACTGTGCTGTGGGACCATATACTATTCAACTTTTTGTTTCTGCTTCTTTCTCATCGAGCTCCTCACCGAGCTGCCATATTCAGATATTCTCCATTATTTTCCGGCCATCAATCGTCACAACGTTTTTTCGATTCTTCAACGGAATAAGGTAACGGTACCGATTCAATCTTACTTTCAGGTAAAGCCTTATTCACGTGCAGGGGCTCAAGTTCGTCTTCCTTTCGCGAATCGATATGGTGACAGTACCGATTCAATCCTTGTGGTCTCTTTTTGAATCAATCATTACTTATCGATCTTTATGGTTTACTCTAATTGCTTCCTCTGTGCCTGTGTGTTTGGTTTGGATTTCATTTTGACTCGTTTCTTTCTTTATTCCGACTTTTCATTACAAAGATTCTGGTTAAATTTCTGTCTTTGCAGTTTTTTTGTTTATAAATTAGGCGCATTTCATGAAACAAGATCTTGTTTTTCAATTTCTTATCAGCAATAACCAAAGAGGGAAAACTGTAAATTGGGTAATCACTTGCATTTTTATGTGTTTCCATGATATGAGCGTCGAGGTCAACCGAGTCAACATCCTAAAACGTCGCGACGATTGATGATAATGGCCGGAATCAGTCAACATGCCATCGGAGAAGCAATGTTGTGGGACCGTTCACTGTTGATGCACTGTTTAGTAAACTTTTTTTTCTTACACCTTTTCTGCTTCTCTGCTTCAGCTTCCATGGCAAATTGTGCCCTGGTCTCTTTGAAACCCTTTGTTGCATATTTCACACACAAATTAGTTCGTTGCCATAAAGAGGAGAGAGTGGTAGCGTATGAGATCATGACAAAAATATCATCGCTCTTGCTCTTGTGTTTCTGGGATCAAAATATCATTTCAACTCATCAAGATTTAAATTTTCCCACTCAAATTCATAGTCAGTGTTATTGAAATCTCAGAATAGGGGGAATTGCGACGTGAATTTGCAGAAATCAGAATAAGCTAGGGCACTTCCATCTCAATCTCATCGATCCCCTTTTCCTTCGCAGCCCTCTGGGTAATCTCCTGATTCCATAATCTCTCTCTCTGTCCTATTTTTATGTTTATCAGCTCTGCCTGTGTAGTGATTTTTGCATAATTTGTGACGAAAAGTCGTAGTCAGAGTATTATGGGCAGTAATCGCACACATTGTCTCTAGGAGAGTTTATATTTGGCTTCTTTTATCGAAGGATTCAAACTTCTAAATGTACAGTAAGCGCAAACATTGTTTCTAATATGAATTAGTATGTTGGTTCTTGGAACCTGCTGTTTCTGTAAAGTGGTATAGGTTTATGATAGAAATGTTTGATCCAGCTTCATATTTTACCAGAGTTTAATCGTGTGAGTTATATGAGGACATAGATAACTGAAAACATTTAATTGTTTGGCAGGATGCAATTTTGCTCAAATTTCTGACTAGTTAATCATCTTGAACTTTGATTTGGGGGTTGGAGTATTTCTTGTACTCCAATTCTTTCATTTTTATAAAAATTCTTTTTACTGATAAAAAAAAATCATCTTGTAAGGTTAGAACTTGGAATCATGTCCAAAAGTATGTTGTCTTGACGTGCGCTTCTAGAGGCTAACTTTAGTTAGTGATATGTTGATGTTTTTGTATAAGAAGCAAATACAGAGAAAACAAGCCTGACACCAATATGTATATTAGTATATACACATAGGCTCATTATGTGTCGGATTAATATCTTTTGATAGACTTTATACATTGGTAGGATACTACAGGCTTTAATTAGCTTTTCTAGTTTAGATTGGTCTCGTGTGCATATATAGGTGCATTTATTCGGTATATGAATACACAAAAAACAAGTCGCAAATATGCTTCCACATATTGTTTTAACAATATGCATTGGGTCAGTTCAGGTTAATGCCACTGCTGCCATAGTCCTGCTCCATCTGCGTTGCTGCTTATGCCAAAGCTGCCATAGATAGAGCCTAATGCTTTTCAGCAGAAATGGCGCCAACTACCAGTATCTATATCCCAGGTTTATAATTTTATAGCTGCATATTTACTATATGCTTGTGATGAGTGTATAGCAATTTGGTTAACATGCTTAAAAAATAATTAACACAAATGGAAAAAAGAAAATACTCCTGACTAATATTTCAAGAAAAAAGAAAATACTGCTAAGCAAGAAGTTTTTTAATCTTTCCATTTTCTTACAATATAGAAATAATGATATATGCATCTTGTTGAGTCGTTGACACAGGTTTCACGGTTTAGGAATTATTGGTTACAACTCCCTCCCCCTCACACCTCGAGTTCTAGAATGAAATTTGCTTTCCTAATATGTACGTACCAGATACGTAGAGCAGAAGTCTCAATAATGCTGATTTTTTTACAACTGAAACCTGTATGGATCCACTCATATACAATTTAGAGTTCAACAATCTATTAAGATACCTTTCGATTTGCACTATACTGTCTTAAATTATTGTGCAATAAAAGGAACGAGACATACCCGAGACAAGTGTTTTCCTTATTTCTGATAGTTTTTAGATGGATCTCGTCCTTGAAAATTCTCTCTTGTTACGTCCCTAAAAAATATCCAATTACACTAATTTTCCTTACTCGAGGATCTCATATATGATACCCTTAATATTGTTTTTCTTTCAGGAAATTTCTATAGATCCACGAGGAGTGGCAGGAACGACAAATCCTCAGGCTCTTTCTCAGCATATGCAAGGCCACTCCATGAACTGCATAGCATCAGGTGGTCAAGCCCCAAATTTTAAGTTCATTTTCTTCGAACAAAAAGCAGAGGGATCGTCTGCTTATCTTGTGGAGCGTATTATTAACTCATCATAGTGTAAACTGCAACTCAAGATCAAAGCTGATGACCATACTACATCACAGACATTCTCTGAGTTGTTCCAGCCGGCGCTGTCCAAATTTGGTTTTACTTGGGCTTTAAAACGACGTTTAGTTACATTTTTGTGTAGAAGATCAAATGTTGTACAATAGAAGAGTCTAGTAAAATTCGATTTGTGTACAAGTACAACACAAGTAAATCGGCTCTCTATGTTGTCTGTTTAGCTTTCTCCAATTTGCTATTGGACGAATTAATTTTATTTTTCATGTACTTATTTAAATTGAAGAAAGCTCAGTTCTGGAAATAATGCAACTTTTAATTCGATAGTCTACCATTAGTTTTGAAAGAATTGGAATTTAGGGCAAACACTTTTGAGTAGTGTGACCAAAATGCATGCCTAAATAATGGATGGTTCTCTGAACTTCAATACTATAGAATACAAAGTTCAATAAACATTTTAAGAAAAAAATGTGATAAAGTAAAAAATATCGCCTTTTTCTTTTCCTTTTTGTTTACTTTTTAATTAATTAACATAAATCCTAATTAGTGATTAATAAATCATAATGAAGGATTAATAAAACTTAATTGGCATTCATAAATCATAATTAAAATTAATTAAGAAAAAACTAAAATTAAAAGAAAATTTAAAATTTAAAAAAAAAAAACAAGGGCGTGCATCTCATGCAACCGCCAAACACGCCTGGAGGGGCACTCCGGGGTCATGCGCGACCATACCATCTTGACCGTTTATGGGGCGCGCGAGTCGTAAATGCACTTTATCCACCAAACATAACAAGTTGACATAAAGAAGTTGATTACGGGCATGAACAAATCTGAAGTTGCAAACTGAACAGCATGCCATATGGCACCCTCCAAAACTAAGGCTGGGAGAAAATCTCTCTTCACATCTTTCTTAACATGAGCAGAACTTTTTACCCGAGGAAAAGCCAATGTAAGTGAAGAACACCAGTAAATCCAATGGCCCAAAGATTATACCATCAGTTGCTACTTTTGAAGCGATAAAACGGAAAGAATTTGGTCGTAGCTATAGCCGCACCCTAATGATAGCAGTCCAGCCCTTCATACCTGCACCACAAAAAAATGAAGACTGCCTCAGTACGTGCATGAATAATACTATATCATGCATCTAACACTTTGTTGCTGCTGCCACAAGTGTTGTAGCTGCTATCGTTTACTGGTACCAGCCATAGAGATGAGATATAGGATACTACTTTTATCCTCAAATATTTGGAAGATGATACAAAAATATGCAATCGGTGGTTTCTCGTTTTTGGTCATACATTTATACTAGTTAAATAAAAGTTCAGCAGCATAAACCTGATAACATTAAACACTAAAATATTTTCCATAATTATCACTCAGCTAGCACTCACATTTCAATATTTTTCTTTCAGCAAATCGTAACATAAAATAGTTTGCATCTTTTTAGTATGCTAGAATTAGAATGCAATAGAAACATATATGATTAAGTTTTATGCTTTTGTCATTAATGGTTGGCCATATAATTGAAGTCAATAGAGTATTTTGTAGACCAGTAAGTCCAACCCGAGCATAATGTAGATATAGTTCATACTTCATATAACCATGTCTAATGGCAATTACAATGTTCGAGCCCATATTTTTGCCGTGACGTGTCAGAGTATAAAAAACATCTAGAGTGTAAAGAAATAGTGGAGTAAAATATAAGGTATAAACCGGGCAGAAAGATATCAAATACTATACTAAGACTCGGTATAAGAATACTAACCAGAAGTGGCCAACAGGACCAACAAATCCCAGACCAAATAAGGTTGGTGGCTACTCTTCTCCAATTGATCTTTAGTTCTTTATGTTCATCCTGGAGAGAAGAGCAAGAAAACCATTGTTAAATGAAGAATAAGGGAGCCAAATTTCCCAAAGTACTCAAAAAATATATGAACCATAAAATCAAAAACCAAATTTTAGAAGCTTGCTCATGCTATCGTATTTAAGAAGTAAGGAGGACGGAACAACTCATTTATGAACACGAGAACTATGAGCTCTCTTCATTATTCTCTGCTGAGAGCAGCTTAATACCTATGAAGAGGCACTAATGTGTGATATTACTGTCCACATCGTTAAGAGACACATGGGTGCTTTCAAATTGTGAAGAAACACTCAACAACTTGACAAGTTTTCACAGATTACTGAGAGCATCATAAATACTTAATGATCCATTGCCATGAGATAAGACATAATAACATAAAAAGGAAGGGAGCATTTAACATAACAAAATTCATATCCACTATCTTCATGCATAATACTAAAATCACTAGCAGAAGGCATTTCATAATGCACGCCTTCAGGCTTTAGCAGCAGAACTCTCCCACAACATCGACTCCAGTGTGGACATTATCCGTCAAATAACATGAAGAGCATAATTGAACAAGTACCAGCTGACGAGGAAAAAAACCTCCAAATAGAGATACCCCATTGCCTCACAATCATAGATATGTTGTCTAACAATAGCATTCGTGTGCATTTCCAATATATATAAATTAAGAAAAAGTGAATCTCCGTTAGCAAATGTGAAAACAACCTGACATAGAATATTCTTGAGAAAATGAAATAACATAAAAAAATAAAAAGAAACAAATCTTGAGAAAATGAAAAAAAACATATCAAAGAAAAAAAACAAAGCATACCCACAGATGGTTCTCCAAGAATCTTGAAGGGAGTGCAAAAATTAATGGATCCGTGCAAACGCTTAGTGTTCATCCGCTTAGGGAGCATTAAAGCACCATGCATTGCGCTTATCTTGCTTTGTCTGAAACTGAATTACTGCCGGCCTTCTGGATGTTGTAGTCGGGGAGGGTGATGCCGTCATGGTGTTTCTTTCTGGCGAAAATGAGACGCTGCTGGTCCGAAGGGATGTCTTCCTTATCCTGAATCTTGGCCTTCACACTGTCGATGGTGTCGGAGGATTCAACCTCCTGGGTCTTGACGAAGTTCTGCATCTTCGCGGCAGTGGACAAGCTATAGCTCGGGTTTGGTGCGGGTTCGGTCCAAACCGAACAGAAATGGGCAATAATGGGCAGTAGCTTTTCTCCTGTTTTGCACAAATTTTCAGCATATATCCCAGCCGACAGCCACTGATTTCTGGAAATAAGCAATAATTCATCATGAACTAAAGGCACGTGGATTTATTGGTCATACAACAATTAATCATGAACATTACCTAGAACTAAAGCCAACAACAAAAAAACCCATAATCTGACCCAAATTCGACTAAAATTTTGAAACCAAACAAATTAATTAACGACCATACAAAAACCATAAAAATTACATAAATAAGGAACCATGATCGTTCAGACCCAAATTCGAGCCCTAATCTGTAAAAAATCCAAACTAAATTCGATTTAGGCGCGGTTGGAGTCGGACGGAGAGACGGCGACTGACGAGAGGCGGAGAGATGAGAGCGGAGGACTGTGGAGGTGGGGAAGGGGGATGTGAGATCATTGAGATGTGCGACGGGGGAGGCAGGGTCGGTGTGGCGGCGCACCGGCGGCGGCGCGGTGGCAACTGGCGAGAGGTGACTCAGGCGGTGTGAGGCGGCGGGAATGCATAGTAGCGAGAGAATTAGGGTTAGAGTCTTGAGGGAGAAAAATCAGACAATGAGGTGAATAAAAACAAAAAAGAAAACATATTTTATAAATAAAAAATATATATTTAGGAGTAATGTCTCTGGGTGCAGTTTGGTTGGATAATTTATATTTGTGTACCGCTTGATAATTATATGTGCACGGTCGGAACAATTTTTTTGCGGTCGGTACATTGTCCTTTGTGACTTTCTTCTTTTTTAATCGTAATGTATCTGGGTGCAATTTGATTGGATCTGGATCCGAAAAGATGTTCAACTGTATTCTCCCAGGGTTAACACGTACTACAGATGTGAGATAATAACATATATTAGGAGTAAATTATTTCTAGGCAAAATAATGTTTTTCTCTTTTTTCTTCCTTTATCTGTTAACATGTAACTTAGCCGATGCAATTTAAGGTTAATGATTTCAAGTTTAGAGATATATATGAGTTAAAGTTTAGGAATAAAAACTTTTCCGGCAGCCACATCAGCATCAAATTCGAGGGAAATCGATCCGGTTGCAAAATCAGAAGAAATTGATAAAAAAATTAGTGGAATTAATCATTATAATCCTAATTCGCTCATTACTTTTGAGTGAGATTGTTAGTATTTCGATAAATCAACACGGATTTACAAAATCGTTGTTCAATTAGTGGAACTAATCATGGTAATATCAATTCGTTGATTACTTTATGATTGAGATAATTAGTTTTTCGATAAATTAACACACAATATAGAAAACAATGTTCAATTAGTGGAACTAATCGACGTAATCTCAATTCGTTGGTTACTTGTGAGTGAGATGGTTACAATTTCGATAAATTAACACAAATTAACATAAAATAATGCACAATTAGTTGAATTAATCTCAATTCGTCGATTATTTGTGAGTGAAATTATTGGTGTTTCGATAAATTAACACAAATTATAGAAAATGATGTTCAATTAGTGGAACTGATCGTCATTTTTATCCCAATTCGTCAATTACTCGTGAGTGAGATAATTAATGTTTTGATAAATTAAAATAAATTAACAAAAATCAGTGGTTCGTTAGTGGAATTAATCATTATAATCCCAATTCGTTGATTACTTGTGAGTATTATGATTATTATTTCGACAAATTAACAACAAAATTAGTGCTCAAATAGTGGAATTGATCGTCATAAGTATAATTGTACGAGACTAATTAGTAATCAATTAAGCTCCAAATGCATCAATCAGTTTATATGAGAATTAATTTGTGACCAATTGAGCTGAAATTTTATGAATCAAATTATGTGTGAATCAATTAGTGACCACATATTGAATTGATCGAACAACAGAAACTCAATTTGTGACCAATTAAGCTTTAATTGATCAACTGGACGATATGAGACTCAATTGATCGATCTTAAAGCACCTAAATAATAAAATTTAAAAAATTAACAAAATTGACATGCGACCAACACAAACTATATATTTTTATTTGAAATTTCACATTCATATGATGCCACCACTATAAACCCTAGTACTACCTCATACATGGAGGCAGCAAAGTTGAGACTTGAGCCCTTTCGACTACGAATAACGACGATGATTTTGGAATTAATTCCGAAAAGAAAAAAAATACTTCACAAAAGTCATATGATCAACAAACTCATCGGTACAATGAGATGGATTAAAATATAAAAATAAACAATTGTACAATAAAAAAATTACTCAAATCATGCATAATAACACCATCAAATTATAAAATTAATAAATAAAAAACTCACTCCTTTTATTATATAAAAAAAGTTTGCCTTAATTAATACTGCAATTTGATGTGTATTTCACAAATATTAAATAATAACTAGAACATTGGATTTATAGAAATTTATTTTATCAAAATCGAGCTTCTTTTAAATAAGCACACAAACAATTTTTTTTTAAAGTGCACAAACAAATAAGTTCTAGACGTCAATAAATAGAATATTTCATACTGAAGACTTAACGATCTCGACATTATTATGAAATCAATATATTTCTTAATGCTAGAGAAACTTATCGTATCCACTGGAAGGTGAAAGTTCGTTCTTCCCCACCATTATACACATAATCGTCTCATGTCCCGTTGTATTTAACGATGAATCTCCTACACTCCATCTGCACAGAAACAAAATTATTAGGAAAAAAAATAAGATTACTAAAAAAAAATTGTACCGATCGGTACAAATATAGTACCGATAGAGTGTTTGTTCGTACCGATGGTGACTCCACTGCACCTATCGGTACAACTCTTTTTCGTGCTGGTACTTATTTAAAATTTTATTTGAACTGACATTTTCAATCCCATATGAAAATTTCTTCTACACAACGAAATATATCTTGATTAACCCCAAGTGAAAATACCGGTACGTGTATGACTTCGTTTCTACAAAACAACGATGATATGGTTAAAAAAAGCATAGAATGAAAGAGGGTTGAATGAAATAATGTGTGTGGAGAAAAAAAAATATGTACCACCGCTCGTGGTTTTACTGTACCGATAGGATATATATATGTGCATGATTTGAGTAATTTTTTACCTTACAATTATGTGTTTTTATATTTCAATTCATCTCGTTCCACCGATGAATTTGTTAATCATAGGACATTTTTGTAGTTTTTTTGCTTTACGGAATTAATTCCGAAATCATTGTCGTTATTCGTTTGCTAGAGAAATCACATAGCATAAGACATTTATTTTGCGAAGTTAGTACAGTAAAACCACGAGCGGTACAGTAAAACCACGAGCGGTACAATATTTTTCTCTTCGATACCATCATTAAAAATAAATTTCAACTCACCTATAATAACTTCGCAAAATAAATGTCTTCTGCTATGTGATTTCTCTAGCAAACGAGACAATGATTTCGGAATTAATTCCGTAAAGCAAAAAAACTACAAAAATGTCCTATGATTAACAAATTCATCGGTGGAACGAGATGAATTGAAATATAAAAACACATAATTGTAAGGTAAAAAATTACTCAAATCATGCATAATAACACCATCAAATTATAAAATTAATAAATAAAAAACTCACTCCTTTTATTATATAAAGAAGTTTACCTTAATTAATACTACAATTTGATGTGTATTTCACAAATATTAAATAATAACTATAATATCGAAATATTGGTTTCATAGAAATTTATCTTATCAAAATCGAGCTTTTTTAAATCAACACACAAACAAATATTTTTTTTTAAAGTGGCCAAACAAATAAGTGATGAACGTAATTACAAAATATTTAAATTAAATTGTGCTATAATAATTGTGTGCAGGATGATGAAATATAAAATATAATATTAAAACATAATTTTTAACTAAACAAATTATTTTTATCAATTATACTAATATTATAAGAAATGTTACCCACTATAATAAAACAGTAACAATTAATTTCATTTCATTTCATTTAATGACAAACAGTAGCAATCAATACTCTGCAATTCTGCAATCCTCATAATTCGCTCCAAATTATGGTTGTGTTACAATTAAATTAATTTCATTTTCATTTATTTTTCTAACTCCTGTTTAGAAATGCCACATGGCAGCAGATTAGGACATGGATGCAATGCTTGGGTGCGTAGCCACCAGGCTCCCAGTAGAAACCGTGCTGAAGAGAGAGAAGCTCAGGCAACTTGCTCTCTCTCACTCAGTAAGTTGCAGCACCATCAGCGACGACGTATCATTATTTGATGAGGGCCAGAAAATTCAAACAATTTCACTTTATTACGACGCAACGGATGATGTTTCCATTTGGGGAAAGTTCCATCTCTCTCAAGAATATCACCCAAACACTGTTTCAAGATCAGTATACGGGGTAAGTAACTAACTATAAGACCATTAATATTAATTACCATATTTGGAAACTTTCTTGAATTTTATTAAGAATCAAGCTTCAATACTATTTTTTCCTACTTTTGGTGTCCACGCGTATCCTACTATTAAGAATTTTAGTTTTCTTTCATTACTTTCTTCTATTAATTCATTCTCTTGTAATTTAATTTTATTTTACAGTTATTAATTAGTGTTCATCGATATTTTTAGATTTAAATTGTAGTAGTTTTTAATTAATAACTTATTAATAGGATTGCTTACTCGATAATTAATGACGGTATATACTTTTTAAACTTAAATATTAATTGTGGTTCATAATATATTTATCTTTCTTTAATTTTGCTATTACTAATTCTAGCGCCTTTGGAAATTTTGAAGAAGGTCGTTTTTCTTCCAGTTGAAGCTAAAGAATTTGTGATTCAGACTGAAGATTCTCCCGCGAACTGTCTTCATTATTCAATCCACTATTTCAGGTCCTTCATCGATCAATTATTATATTTCTTCCACATCTTTCACCACAAATCGAAATCTCAAATTCATTATAAATTCGGTTAATTTATCTACTATATGAAATAGTCTTTACTTCTTTCAATATAAATTTTGTCTCTTTTAACTCTTTTATTATATGTTTAATTTAACGATAATATTGTAATATAATATTATGTATATTGATGAGGATTTTAATAATTTATATGGATTTAGTTTAATTTTTTATATGTTATCTAGCTGATAGTGTTGTATCCTCCTTATTAGAATTCTTTATTATAATTAAATATATAGAATATAGATATTAAGATTTATTTGATATAATCATACTTTTTCAAATTAAAGCTTAAAGTGTAACTACCATAATTTATAAAGTTCATTTTATATGAAATAAATTTAAATGTCATGCTAGAAATATGTGTAAAGTTCATGAGATCATTATTTGCAAATTTTTAATGATGGCATTTAAGTCGGTTCGATTAATCTATGAGTATTATTCCGGCATCCACGTCCACCTTAATTTCGTCCAATTTTGATGGATGTTGTAAATCATACAAATTATAAAAGCCATATTTTTGTGCAAAGATTTAAAACTTATGAGTAAAAGTTGTGTTATTTTATATGCAATCAATCCAAACTTATTTAATACAATCATATTTTTTATATGGGACCTACTTACTTTTTTCTTAGCCTATCTTGAATGGATTTTGACAAAATAAACCACGAACTTTGGTAAGTTTACAATTTCGACCTAACTTTTTACAACTTTACGAATTAATGCATGAACTTTGTAATTTTTATAATTGGGACCTCCCCAATTTTTCCGGCGGATGCCTGCATGGACTAAAAAATATGATGTGGATGCCAATACTAAAGAATACGAAAAGGTATCGTTTTGTGCTTACAATACGCTGAAGAATACGGAACGAAGTCATTTTTAAAATCTAGAAATACGTTGAGGAAGGTTCAAATTTGGGTTCTCTTGTAAAGAGGTCAAGATCTTTACCACCTCTATTAACAAATATAAATTATCAATATCAATTGGTGTCCACGTCGTCCACGTCATCTTTAACCTGCCGCCGGAGAAATTGGAAAGGCTTCATTTGCGAAAAATTACAAAGTTCATGCATTAATTCGCAAAACTTTAAAAGTCATGCTGAAATTTGAAAACACCATAAGATTGTGACTTAATTTGTCAAAACTCCAATCTTAAACTATTGAATGGGCAGGTCTGGATTTGAAACTGTGAGGGTCGACTCTTTTTTGCCGGTTGATATCAGAGGGAAGATAAGAACACCAGTACTGCTGACCTCAATGACCATATATGGGGTGTATCTAGTCTTTAAACTATGTTACAAGTCGGGGAGGGTAGCGAAGGACATGAATAGATTTGTGGATGAGAGAGAGAGGGAGAGAGAGAGAGCAGTAAGCCTTGGAGATTGTCACAAGGTTTTCTTGTACTAGAATTTTTCGCCTTGTGCGGCGCCGGATTCCCACAACCCGACCAGCCCTCACCCTCACCGACACTCGTGTTTCCCCCACACGTGTATGAGCCTCACGGATTTGTGTTGCAAGCACACTCAAAGTTCACACGCAGCGGAATTCATCGACATGAACATAAACGACACAATCATATACGGGAATACCACACTCCCAACCTTATATTATTACCACAACAATACAAGGAACTATGCTCAAGGCTCGCACACAAAATTCGTCCGGCTCATGGCCGAGTACACACCTATTTATATGTGAAGGACATCCCCCTTCACTAGGATTATCGAATTCTAGGCGTTGATCATTTTTGGGGCGCCACTTGTCGCACATCGTGTCAGCCAGCACTACTTGGGCGGTTATTCTCAGCAATAACCGTCCAAGTAACTCCCAAAGCCCACAAAAAAAAAAAAAAAAAAAAAAAAAAAAACTAAACTCCCAAAGCCCACAATCCTGCTTGAAGTAATCGTCTCCCAATAACCGCCGCCTAGGGCTGACTCGCATCGCCCGCCCGCACTGCTCGTCGGGTGCCCGAAATTCGGCTCCCGTAACTGCCGTTCTCGCACAGCGCACCACGCCCGTGCCAACGCTCGTGTCAGACGCCCGGCACTGGCGCCCGTCCACCAAGTCCCGTCCGTGTCGCCCAGCCCGACACGCACTATCGAGTCACGTCACCCATCTCCCGTGCCATCCTCGCATGTCACCGAGCAAGTCTCGCTAAACACCGAGCACTTCTCGTCTAACATCAAGTTCTCGTTTGTTTGTTTAGTGGGTTGATGATCTCTTGAAAGCAATGCCGTTCTTGGAAGAAATGTGCGAAAGAGAATTCTCTGCAGATGCTGGTACTTTATCTATGTGACTAGATCAAGATGAGGGGTAAAATGATGATGATACTGTTTTTACAATGATTAAGAAAATTGTGCCAAAAGAACTCGGTGAAGTATGATAGTAATTGGAGTCTGAGATTGAAGACAGCATTGGTACTATCTTTCTAGGAAATTTCTTTCATACCCATTGGAATTTGATCTCACAAGGTGCCTATTGTTTTCCTTGTTTATTGCAGTAATTAATTCTATGATCACATTTCTCTATGTTACAGTATAATATTTCTGGTCAATGATGGCTTATTTGCGTGACTAGTGCAAAAGGGGTGAAATAGAGATCCTAAGTTCCCAACACAAACCGCGTAGACGACTCTCATAATTTAATTAGGAAATTTGGCATTAGAATATGTGAATAAGTCAATCAGAATACTTTTAAACATGTCTTCTGGTCTATCTCAATAGTAAACGCCTTGTTCCACGCAAAAGAGAAGTCTGATGAACCATATATTACTCTCAACTCCCATTTTGCTAGGGTTGATGATTTCCTGAAATCGGGATGTCCAAAAACTACGACAACTGGGAGAGGCTAGTGGCAGCTGTTGTGCAGAGGGAGCGGGATAAGCAAATAGCCTTGGCTCATTCGAGGGATCCCAGCATTGGCTCCACATCATCTAGTCTCGATCTAAGTTTCAGCCTCACTTCTCAATTCGATCATCATCATTCACTTGTGCTTCGAGACAGAAATGAATCGCCTATGGACTTTTCAGGTTTAAAGACCATGCTGCCAGATAAGCAGGAAGTAGTATGGATATCAACTTCTATGGTAAGACAACCCTTTCTTGATCCTTTAATGATGGCAGTTTTCTAAATTTTCGAAACAGAAATTTTTTCTTGACAGGACGCGTAAGAACTGTTTCTTGCTTGGAGCGGGAGCTACAAACCTTGGTAGATCATCTGTATATGGATCTGAGCACAAACCTTACCCGAATTCCAGGTCCCTCGTCATATTTTTTTACATTCTTGTTTGAAACCTTATTAGTCAGGGCGCGTTTACTTTAGGTATAGCTTAGATAGATAAAAAATAATGTAGGTAGTGTAATGTCAATCTAATCCATCATCACCTAAAGTAAACGCCCTCTCAGAGGATATATTTTGAATCTTTCGTCTCGTGTGACGAGCCTGTGCAGATACTCGGAGATGGCTCAACTTCTAGATTCATGGAAGCAATATATGAGAGCCAGGATCCAAAAAAATAGGCTTTCCCCAGAGACATTATATGCGGCATATCTTGTGTTTGGATTCAATGAGAAGCATGCAGAACTGCAAGAAGCGAAATCAACCGTTACAATCTTTTATGGTGAATCATATTGTTACTTCAAGAAGCAAGATCAGATTGTGAAGTTCCAAGCAGACAATCGCAGATCAGATGGATGGTTTGAAACACAACTGGGAGATTTCTACCTTGATCTCGACACAACAGGAGAGGTAATTGTTGAGGTGAAGGACACCCGAGAACGCAGTTTTAGCGGCCTCATTGTTCAAGGTATTGAGTTCAGACCTCTAGAAACTTGAGGATTTCTTGTTAGACGATGAATATACACGCACCTTACAGTTTCCAAAATCACTCATAGTTGAAAGTATTTGTTTTCATCATTCCTAACTGTATAAGATATTGAAAGTATTTGTTTTATCTTTCAAATGATTTTATCTATATCTCTATGTCGATGCTACTGATCATGTGCAGAATATGTCATCAATTATGCTATTGGCATCAGCATCATAATTAGTTGCAAGATTTAGCTAGGAAATACTGATATTCTATCCAAAGAGGGATATGTACCTGTATCATAATAGCCTTGATTTCGGGTGAGATTTCATTTTCAAGTAATATGCAGACACAACATTTGCCGCTCCAAACAAGAAACAGTTATTTCCAGTTCTTTCCAGTCCTTTAATTGGTCAAGAAAAAAGCTGAGAAATCCATCACCATTTTCCCTCCATTAATTGTAAAGAATCAAGAAAGTATCCATATGCAATCTCTCATCTTCTATTACAATATCAATATAAACACATGCTGTTTTACCAAAGAAACTAAAATAAAGTAGCATCATTATGCATATGCTTTCTACGGAAGATGGATCACTATTTGAGATTAGGCATCATCAACAGTTTTTAGTCTCAATATGTCTAAACGAAGTCTTGTGTGATATCGTCTCATGAATCAAGATGCGTAAGAGTACTGTATTCATAAGTAGATCCTTATACAAATTACAACCAATATAATAAAGAGGCACACTCTCATGCGACAGGTTGCACCATGTGACCGGTTGCCATATTTATATATATATATATATATTATAATATAAATCCTAATATGAATTAATAAACCCTAATTTGAATTAATAAACCTTAATTGTGATTAATAAATCATAATTGAAAATTAATTATAATAAAAAATGAAAGAAAATATGGCGGGTGCATGCATCAAAATTTAAAAAAAAAATTAAAAAAGACGGGTGCATGAATTTGGCCTTATGCGCCCATCTGAGCAGTCAATTGTGGCGCGTGAGAGGCACACGCCCGAGGCTCGTATCAGAAATGTAGGACTGGTCGCACATGAGTTTTTGTGTATATAATAGTAAAATAGTTTATTTGTTTAGTGGGTTGATAAAGAGACCAATAACGTTGACGAAGACGAAGACTTTAGCGTCGACTTAATTGTGCACATGTACTAGTTGGAGTCGACTTAATTTCCACTACATTAATTTCCTAGAAAATTTCGTTGCAATATTTTCTCAAACATAAAAGATTTTAAGGGAGCATGAAATAGTTGAGATAAGTTTTGATTGAATTGGGAATTTGGGATGGGTAAGAACTACGACAACTGGGAGAGGCTGGTGATGGCCGTTGCGCGCAGGGAACGCGACAAGCTATTAGCCTCGACTCATTCCATCTCCACGTGGTCGTCGTCGTTGTCATTATCATCTTCTGAATTTAACAAACTTGATCAATCGCCACTTCCAAGTATATTACCAATGGAATATTCCGATCTGACGCTCGATCGGAAGGACTGGAAGGCGATGCTGCCACCTGGTAAACGGGAACTAGTATGGAGATCATCGTTTATGGTATTTCTGTATTTCATCATCTTTTTCTTTTATTTATTAGTATTGTTTAAGGTAAATTATAAAATAGTGGAATCTTACAAAATTGGATTTGCCTAATATATCCCTATTATTATGTTTATTTTAAGGGCAATAGTGTAATCTATATATTAAATTTATTATAAATTTAATAAATTAATAATAATCATACTCCTACTATAACTCAACTTAATAAATTAATTAATAATATTATTCGTACTATAACTCAAAAGTGAAAGAGAAAAAATAACATATATGAATTTTGAGAATTGTGCTAAGATTTATTGAGATATTAATGTAGTTATACATTAATTTTGATAAAAGTTTATATTTTTATTAAGTTAATAATAATTTAATAATTATTATCTCTAAGAATTAACATGTCGTTTTTATTATTAAATTTCATACTTTATATTTCAATTTTTTCTTGTTATCATTGAAACATCTCTTCACAAAATTTTATTTATATTTAATTTATTTAATTTTATTTAATTTAATTTATGTAATTTGTTATCTTTTACAATTCTTATTTGTTGATAATATTTAGTCAAGTCAAATTAAGCCGAGCATCATCAAATTAAAGCTTAACTTATTTATTAAAGACTTCATTCAAGTTTAATTGTATAAAATAGCTTACTAATAAAAAAATAAAAAATAAAACGAGGGAGAGGCAGAAGGGAGCGGGCTGGTAGTCCCGACTGGTTATACTGGTGGTGGTGGTTGTGAGTAACCCAATAGTAATTGAGGTCATCATAGTAATTGCCTATAAGATTTAAAAATTGAAGATATAGCAGCTTAACAACACTGTAATTGAAAATATATAATATGTACTTTTGCTTCTTCTAATGTCACTAAATTAATTAGAGGGCACTCTTTTTTTCTACGGGATTTTCGATTAGGATAATTGTACATAAGATATGATATAAGATGGTTTCATTTTTTTTCATACACATACTTGCTAACATTTTGTTGAAGTTAATAATAATAATTAATATTTTAACTTTAAAAAAAATTGTCATCAAATATATTTTATTTATAATAAATTAATCATGTTAGATGAGAGGTTATACGTGCAACGGACGTAATCCCCTGCTAGTATAATTAAAAATTATGTGACGTTTTACTTAAACTTGATAACGTTACAGAGCTTTTTTCTTGACGGAAGGACCGGAAAGAATTGTTTCTTGCTGGGTGCCTACAACCTCATGATGACGTCAGGAGAGCTTGGTTGTTGGAAAATTATGAGCCATCCAAAATCCAGGTCCTTGCTATAAATGTTATATTTCGTAATTTTATATATAGAAACATTGTGTTAAATGTTGATGTTAAATTCTCATTTTTACCTTTGTCGTCGATACAAATTTTTAATTATTTGATTTTCCATGCAATAATTTGAAAAAAAAAAAAACAAAGTAAATTTGTCAGCTTCCTTTGTGGACACTCCTTACAATTTTGTTTGTTTAAAAATAGAGAAACATGACAGAGAGGCATGCATGTTTGCAGATTCTCAGAGGCGGTTGAGCTCATAGATTCGCAGCATCTTTACATTGAAGGCAATATAAAGACAAAAATGCTATCCTCAGCGACTTGTTACGCTGCATACCTAGTGTTTGGATTCGCGGAGACAATTCAGCAGTTTCCATCATTAGAAACTTTTACCACGAATCAGGTCATCATCACTAGCTACTTTATTTAATTTGTTTTGTCATATTTTAATTAAAATTCTAAAAAGATATATGGGCTTGAAAAGCAGGTGAAGGTTATCCAGATGAGCAAGCCAAGATTGTGAAGTTTCAAGAAGGAGAGAGCAGAAAAGATGGGTGGATGGAAATACAGGTTGGAGAATTTTATGTTGATTTTGAAGAAAATGGTGAGGTGCAAGTGCAGTTGCTGGACACGAGTGGGAACAACAAGAATGGCCTTATTGTTGAAGGCATCGAATTTCGACCTTTCAACTCCACAACATAGCAACCATGGAATTAATTATTTCAAGCTACCTTCAACCAACTACTCATTCACTAAAATACATGGCCATGTAATTTATCACATGCCTGCCGTTTTTTGACGTGTACAATAATATGGCCATAGAGTTTGACGTGTACATCCACTTAATCAAGAAACGACGCTGGAATTACAACTCATGAAAAAATTACAAAGAAATCTTAAGTTCGTGTATTTGTAAATAACTTTTAAAGGTCATGGAAAGAAATAAAAACGGGATAAAGTTTGATCGTGTATTTTAAATCTAATTAGCCCTATAAATCCACACTAGATGGTAGTTACATTAGGGCTCAGCAAACATTAAATCTTTAAAACTTGTATCAAGAAGAAAATTGTGACTATAATCAGATAAGTAATCCTTGAATGAGACAGAAAATTTTATTAGTTTGATAGTATAATTATGTTTTATTTGTACAGTATGGGCTGTAAATGCACCTGATGGTGAAGTAACTCGTACCTGAGTGAGCTTGCCCTATAAATAGCAGCATCTGGCATTGCATTTTCCACCTTTTTTCTCCAGTTCGCAGGAGCTCGTCGGGTGATACTACAGCCGTCGAGACGAAATCATTTTACCTTTGGAGATGAAATGTTGAATTCGAGAGCACTACCGGGGAGTTCTCCTTCTTGTGGGCAGAGATCATCTCGACTTGGCTAAATCTGAGTTGGTTATTTCAATTTTGTACTTTCACTTTTTGTTTTCTTGTAATTTCTGATTATCTTCTTTCCTATATAGTTCAGTTTCTGTTTTATTGTTCGTTCCTTTGTAAAACTACGAACGTGTACCCGTTCTCTAACAGATTCAGTTTTGAAATTCCACATTTATATTTTGATTTGGTCCAATATATACAAGAAACAATATTATAGTATATCCGATGATATACGTATATATGTTTATCATAAAGGAAGTTTAGATTCACAATTAATTTGAGGCGGCCATGTTTATTTGGTAACAGATGATAATATTCTCTGAAATATATATTACATCTGCCCAAATCAAATTAACCTAGGAAAAAAAAAATTATATACTAGTCGACGATCATCATCATCATCAACAAGCATGGACCGCCGCCGTAGCTTTTGTGAAGTGAAAACAGTGCGGCAAACACGAGTGCAATATTGATGATATATGGTGGTGGTAGTGGCGGTGGCAGTGGCAGTCGCCGTCGCCTATCTTCAGAAAAGGATGATTCAGTAGACTCTCCGCTTTCCATCTGCCCCTCGGATCCTTTACAAAGCATTTTCTCAGAAAATCCTTCGCCTCTTCCGAAACCTTCTTCCCGGTCGGGATCTCCGGAATCTCATCGCTGCAGCCAATCTTCATCAACACATCCATCGCCGCCGCGTCCTTGCCGAATTTCCAAGGCGCTTTTCCGGTCAGCATGTGCAGTACGGTGCACCCCAGCGCCCAAACATCCGACTCCGGCGAGTACTCCTCCCGGGCTATCGACTCCGGCGCCGCGTACAGAACGGTCCCCCTAAACCCTTCATCCTCGTCGCCGTCGCCACCGATAATCCTTTTGCAGCTTCCGAAATCGGCGAGCTTCGAATCTTCGCCGACAAGCAACACGTTGTGCGGCTTCACATCGCAGTGCACGTACCCGAGTTTGTGAATATGAACGAGGGCGGTGACGAGGGATTTGGTGTAGTGGCTGACGGCGTGCTCCGGCAGCCCTTTGCCGCCGGAGGTGAGGATGCGGTCGGCGAGGCATCCGTCGGGAGCGTACTCCAGCAAGATGTTGTAGAGCTGCTGGCCGTTCTCGGTGGTGATTTGGTCGCCGAAGCAGTGGAGGATGCAAGGACAGGCGTTGAACTTGTTGAGCAACTCTTTCTCCTTCGATAGAGATTTCGACTGCGAAAGCTTGGCCGATTTGACGGCGACCACCGCCGGAATATTGAGATCGTCGCTGCTTTCTTTGTGAGTTTCGGCTTTGGACACAAAGCCGAAACCGCCCTCTCCCAGGGTTTCTCCTCTAACCCAGTGCATCTTGCAAATCTCTCTCTCTCTCTCTAGATAATCTCTCTCTTGAATTTTTTGCCTGTGATGGAATTGAAGATTCGCGCGTATTTAAGAAGCTATAAGAGGAATTATAAGTAGTGTAGAATTCTAAACATATGTGGAATCAAATTGAAATTAAAGCCCATAAAATCTAAGGTAGGATCGTATAATAATAAATCGAGAATAATCTTTTTAAACTTTAACAGATTCTTTGATGTTGTTATATCCGTATCTTTTATTGTTTGAAGTACAATTGAAATCTACATATATATATAAATTTAATAGCAAAGCTATATTGAAATATTTTTAACAATACTTCAATTTTTATGACAATAAAGCAACTTCGAGAAAAAATATGAATATAATTTAATTATTTGGATATTTACATTCAAAATCTGATTTTATCGGGTTCGGAATCTCTATCTCACATAGTCACACTATTTCTTATTTCATTCGTATTTCACTATTAATTTTATTATTTTAATAATATTTGTTATTAAAAATTACTCCTTCCGTCCCATTATTCTTGTCTTGTATTCTTTTTTGGGCTGTCCCGTTATTCTTGTCCTGTTTCCATAAAAGGAAATATGTTTCTCTCACAAAAAGTTATGGGCTCCACCACTTTCTATCTTTTTACCCTTTAAACACCATTCTCCTTAATACCCGTGCCCAAAAGAAATGAGACAAGAATAATGGGACGGAGGTAGTATTATATAATGAACCCTAATTAATGTTTATTACTCCCTCCACCCCTAAATACGATTACTTAAATTAATTCATTATTTGAATTAACAAAGTGTTACGAACTTAAGATAAAACAAGCGATAGTAATCTTCTATTCATTTACCAAACAACAGACATTTTATTAATCATCTGACAGAGTTCTAAAGATACAATATGACGAAACCTTAAAGATAACTACAACAAAATTATCTAGTAGTGATACGATTTTAGCGACAACAAGAATAGTGTTATAAACATCTTATTATAAAAAAATTTATTATCCACACATGTATCTATATACTTTTTTAAACACAAAAATATAATTAAATTTTGTTGCATTTAGAAATATAATAAATTAATTATACCCTCAAATATCACTAAATTTTTGTGACATGTTTTATTTTTGTGACACGCATAATAGCCACTCATTACAAAATATCATAATTTTATCCATGGATATTTATAAGTTATAATTCTTTAAAAAGTTATGTTACTAACGGAACATTTTGCTGTAGTGGGTGTATTAGAACTTTAGAAGTCAACTTAACCCTATCAAAAATAGATGTGAACGTCTCCAAACAGAATTAACTCTCTTCTCCTTTACTAGAAAGTAGAAACAGAAATGGAGATCACATGAATCAAAGCAGAAAAAGAGATAGATGCATCTTCTGCTCATCTTTGTTTGTTAGATTAGAATATATTTATGATAAACGGTATATTTACATGTGATGACAAACTTGCATCTGAAATGGTACAGTAGTTATGTATGAACATGTATATATATATGTTTTGAGCATCAACTGCCCCCACAGAGATCGCACGTTATGTATCCAAGTCCTTCACAGTAAGCACACTTGGCTTCCCCTTCATCAACCCATTCTATAAACTGCACCACACAACTTCATCAATGCACGTTATAATATTATCACTTGTCGATCACCAAACAACGCCAACTCACGACATTCTAAAAAGGTGTTAGTTGCATCCATGAAATCAAGTTTGAGCTCGACTCGTGCTAGCTAGGGGAAAAACAATCAACCACTGAAGCCACATCTAGAATAGAGAGAGAGAGAGAGGGGGGGGGGAGGGAGAGAGTATGTGGCTGTGTAACACCATTTTATGATTTTATACTGGGTAATTAGTCTATAAGAAGAGAGTTCCATAAATCATAAAAATCAAAGTAGATGGAGATCCATATGTGAGTAGGAAATATATATGAAGAACAATATAATAGCTAAAATATGTCCTCTAACCTGTGGCTCAATATTTGGCTCTCCAGTTCCATCACATTCTGCAAGAAAACCAAAATATATTAGCACGATACGGAGAATTTTTTCTGTTCTAGACAAGCAAAGATAATGGAAATTATTGAAATCACAGTGCCCAATGTGATCACTGTTAAAGCCCTTATAAACCTCATTAAGCTGAACTAGCAAAACTCTGCATTGAGGTATACTTGAATGAATTTAGAGAGAGTTTTTAACTTTTTGGCCCTCATATTATGTGGCATTTAGGAGTATAATGTAATAAATGTAAAGCTAATGTTTCCAATGCTGATTAAATATATAAAGAGAACGCATAAACTTTTACCCATGCACAACAAACGGCCTTCTCCACGACAAGTAATGCATTTGGTAGTTGAACTTTCATTTGTATTCTTGGCTGTCTTTTTGCTACCTCCAGAGAGCCTTGAAGGTTCTTCCCACCTATTCTCTCCAAGAAGAAAGACTCTAGGTCGAGTCGCCCCAACTTCTGTTACACCTTTGTCTGTTACAACATTCTGCCGAACTTCATTTATATTTTTTATAGAAGTGACTGGGGCTCCATTGGCTCCCTATGAAAAAACAACCCAAAAAGTAAAAGTGTTAAACCATACAACAAAAGATGGATACTCAGTAACAGAAAAACATGCTTAACAACAAAATATACTTGTGGAAGCGACAGAAAGGAAATACAAAAAATGGAGCCAAATAATTTTAGCAATCAAGAAAGAATATCGTATGGTATAGTCTTAAGACTGATTAGATCCAAAAGCTTTTGAATCTAGTCAAACTATTGGAGCAAACTAGATTTCTCAAACTAGCTGCCTAGAGGCGGTAAAACAAAAGGATTGAAATCAGAATTACTTTCTCTGGCTCAGTTGATTTACGTTCTTCATCTCTGGTCAATCTCGAGTCAGAACTTCCAAATAACCTGTGCAGAAGATCTGCAGTCATAATGCCATCTTCTGGTGCTCCTATTGTGGCCTGCCAAGAATAGAGAACATAAGATGACAATATTTCAATCATCAGTCCCATTCTCAATTGATTCTAATGAATTGAGTTGAACCGGTTTCGAGTCCTATGTATCGTTATATGCTACGTACTTGCCAGGTTTTTACAGCACGCTCAGTTCCACTTGAGAAGAAAGAATATTCCATGTCCTCTTCACCAGAGTAAAACCCAAGTTTCTGCAAGGCTTCCTATCGAAGACAGCATGAAAAGGACCAAACAGTACTGAGTTTCACAAAAAAATATGAATCAATGGTCTAAAAGACATTTCAATTATAGGAACTATATGTTACATGACAGAACAGAAGAAAAATATTCAGAATTAAGTACTTGAGATAATGAATGACAAAGCATCCATGAAGCAAATGAGCTTAGTCATGTAACTTAACAGTTAAATAAGTGTACAAGGGAAATCTCATGACCCAAGTACAAACTTGACTACATGTACAGCCAATTTGTTAATAAACAATTGCAACACATCCTAAATGTGTCTGACCATTACAGACCAATAGAAATAAAGTATTGCGTACCTTTTGGTCAACTAAACTAACGAAAGATAGTATCATAGTAAAACGAACATTGGAGAATAAATGCGATGAATGTACTGTTCGTTCTACAAAGTTCCAGTCCTTTGTTTTCTTTTTTTTTTATGGGGGAGCGGAGAGAGAGTAGTGGGAATTGAGCAGAAACCTCCCCCTTCACACAAAGGAGTACCACGGTCCACCGGTAGAGTGTCCCCAAAGGAACAGTTGGAGTCTTTCTACAAAAGCCATTATATTAGTACTTTCTGTTCACTTCTCCAAAGATCAGTCAATCAAGATACTTCTATATTGAATATCTAAGTTTCATATAAGTGTGTATTTTAATGCGATTCTAGTGATACTCACAGCAGGAAACCAAAGGCCATTCTCAAACGCCTAATGTGATACAAGCGAAATACTGAATAAGGTCAGGTCATTGGTGTTTATGGAGAAAAATATCATTAACATCAGATTTTAGATTACAACCCACTATCAAACTGTAAACTGAAGCTCCTCACCCCAAATTTAGCACTATGGGAAGATACATACCTGCATTGCCTGTACTTCATCTCCTTCTGCTCCTTGTCTCAATGTCCTCCTTTTTACAGCTTCCTTCTTTTCTGGAATACTGATTACTTGCTTTACGACAATTTCCTCCTCCTTTGTAGCTGCCTCAACCACTAACGGCGCAGCACTACTTCCGCTCTCAGAAATTCTGTTCACATTCTTCCCTAAATCTCCCTCCTTGAGAGCCTAAAACAAAAACTGGACATCTATAACCATCAAAATGGTTATGTAAAATCGTTATTGAACCAATGTTGTCTTGATGTGTATAGTATAGAAACATCACACACTCACAAAAGCAAGCAATAACACAACAAGCTACGTGAAAGAATGCATCTTTTACAAACAAAATTGAAATACACGAACCTTCCCTTCCGCAGCTTGTAAATAAGGTAAAATAAAAATAAGCCATCCTAATTTCCATTAATCAGAAAATGATTATTCTAAACTTCCCAATATAACAATCGATGAGAATTATTCCAAATTTCCAGCCCTAGTAGTTTTCCAATTGCAGGACAGCATTATCTAATTTTATCACTTCCCACATAAAATAGAATGAAAAACATAATAATGTTGAGATTAAATGAAAGAGAAAATGTAGAAAACAAAATACACCATTATCGGAAATCTTATTTATACCTGCAGCAATTTCGCGATATTTGTAACAGTTTCAGAAACAGAGGAGCCCTGCTGCGGAGAGTTGAGGCGCTCCAACTCTTGAATTCTGAGCTTAAGGCTGTTTATCTGTTGCAACAGAGCTTGGCGCTCGGCGTTCCACCTGGACTCCTCCCTCAGCCAGCGGTTCTCCTCTCTCAACCACCGCTGCTCCTCCCTCAGCCACCGGGCCTCTTCGCCGATGGGGTCTTGGTTGGAGGGCGGAAATGCGAAGCATACATGAGATTTGGATAAGGGTCTGAAGTAAACTGCACTGTGATGGGGTTTGTGAAGGAGAAGTAGTCTGGGGTTTGGAGTTAGAGGCAGCGTCGACGCTAACATTTTGGAATTTGGATGATGGCTGCGAGTTTCTGCAGATTCTTAATTACGGAGCTACGAGATTTTGAGCGGACATGGTGATGACTGATGAGTGGTTTAAGGAGAAGATATTTCTAAAGGTCATTCACAGTTTGAATTGCGGTTAAACTTCGGTAGTTTTCTTTTTTATTTATTTATTTATTTTTTTTTTTTTGAGAATATTTTCTTTTGTTTTTAAAAAGAGGTTAATGTTGTACTAAATCCATTAAAATTTTTATTTTTCCCATAAATTAAGAAATTGATGCATTAATACACGAGTTATTAATTTTTTCGAAATTTCCCCCTTCATGGGCAAATCGAAAGTTGCAACGTTGTCTTTTTCCTCGCCATATCAGTTTAGATTTAGCTGGAATTCAGTTTCGAGAGAAAATTCGAAAAAATAATAGTCCGTGTACTTAGGTTAGCCATCTCCAACGCTGCTGGAGATTGAAGCTTTTCTTCAAAATGGCACACATATGTTGCTCCAGCCTACGGTATATTTCTATTGTATTTTAGAGTTTTGAACAGTATTGCAATAACTTATGTAACACTGGATGTTTAAAAAAATTAAACAAAATATTTTAGAATATTGTATTTTTGTGTAAAATATAGAACAAACTGCTGGAAATAACTTGTAGTTTTTGTTGAATTTTGGATTTGTTTTTGCTCTAATTTAGTGCGAACCATTGGAAATGTCTTAGGCACCAAATTAACTCTAAAAACCCAAAAAAAAATTGGTAGTTTTCTGGATATGTAATCATAGAGAATTACAAATTATATTAGGGAAAGATGGTATAGATTGTTGCTCCCTCCATCCCATTTGAAGTGGCTAGTTAACTTCTCGTGTGTTTAGTTAGCACTAGATTGCACCCGTGCGTTGCACGGTAGAATGCATTTTAAAAATATGTAACATATAAATTATCAAATCACATAAATAATGAGTAAAATGTAATGAGTCTCTTTTATTCACTTAACAAATAATCTACAAATATTATAAAAACTCGTGTCACTAAAATTGTGTTATATATTTCGTGAATGGAGGGAGTATTACATTTCAAACATTATGAAAATTTTATTTTTATACAATAGTTTTTAAGAGTGTTCCTCATTACCACACACCAATATCTTCAAACCTTTTCAATTTGCAACTCTTGATATATCCATAAAATGCAGTAATCATCTAATATGTTAATTATGGAATAACACAATAAAATATAAAATTCATACATTACATCAATATTTTTTTTTAAAGAAACATTCAATCCAAATAACATTAATAAATATGGCATGTTAAATTTTGTATTATGATAGTACTTCTTTGTACATAAATTTAAATACACTATTAAATAATTAGATATAAACATCTAAATAATATTTATAAATTATAAATAATCCAAATATAAAACACAAAACATTTAATTACAATTTAAGAAATATATTTTTTTTTATTAAAAATAGCATAACACTTACCTTCTAAGCATCTCTAAACAATCATTTTTTTATATATTTGAAAATATAATTTCGATTAAAACCATTTCAAAATGCTATTAAAGATGAACAATCATTATAAAATTTCAACCAATTTTGGCATTTATAATAATTCTTCATTTTTGATAACTTCCAAACATCTCGAAATATATATTTTAAATTAATAATATTATTTCACTATTATATTTTTTAAATATTTACGAATCTAAATAATAAAATTATTTTGGCAACCATTCATTGTGCTAATTTTTTTTTCAAAATTAAATATCTTAGTCAAAATAATGTGTTAAATTAGAATATTTAGTATATAAATAATAAATATAAAAATTAGAAAATTCAATTACATAATCCCAAATAAGCCAAAATTCATAATCATTCAATTTTGTTAAATAATTTGATTTTTTTTAAAGCTCAAACATGATAACCAAGAAATGAGATGCATAGAATTAACGAACATATATTATTCATCATTCATGAAATAACTTAAAGTTCAAAACATATTATCCACTAAATTGATTTTGGAGAGAAAATGGCAAACTTGTTAATATAGTTATAACTCTCTTATTTAGTATTAGTATAGATTTGTTTTTTTGGAAATAATATTGAAAGTTCTATTAATTATTTTCCAAAAAAAAAGACAAATTTTGTGATATAACTTTATATTTATCCAAATTAAACTGCTTAACTTATTTTAGTGGATTCATGATTTGTCTATCCATAAGCACACACCTTATTCTTTCATTATGGACTAATTTCTAATAAAGAATAAACTTCCATTTGTTTCGATTTAGATAGTTACAGGTTTATACTTTCTAGTATACTTCCACTAGAAGAAGCCATATGAGCGACAGGGGGAAAAAAGGTCCATTTTATTTACAGAAATTGATTAAAAAAAATTGATATGATCTAAATAAAACCTCCATTTTGAAGTGAATCATATTAGTAACTAGACCAATACTATATTATTAGGGACACCAAAATCCCATGGGCAACCACCAAAACCATGCCCAACTCACATAACTTGAAACTCAATTTGTATATCATGATTCTTTGCAAAAGGTCGTGTCATTCTTAAAACACGTTCAAAAGGTCACACCATAAACTATAATTATCCTATTCCAAAATAGGGTTTTCTTTCAACCATATAACAAACTGAAAAATCAAACGTTACCCAAGAATATTCAAGGAGCATGAGATTCATGCATTTATTGTTTAGACGGATATAAATATAATTACATAACCAAAAGAAAAGAGAGTTGTTCTCCAAACACACTGTCCAGAAACGGTACCTTACCGTAGCTCATCGTCTCCGATTTCTACATACCTCAGGGTCTTGAGCTTTTCTTTTACCTCCAATAGGGATAGATACATTTATGACAAATTTAAGCTACCCCACTAAATAATAATCAATCAAAAAAGAGCTTGTGAAACTGCATAACAACAAAAGAAATCACAAGCAAAAGGATGATCTGCACAGATAGTCATCTCATCTGTGCTTCAGGTTTCATCGCAGAAAGCACCTCCGTGTATTTCAGTGACAAATGTAATTTGCTACTGCTGATAATTAATCGAGCTTGACACTAGAATATAAAAGGGTGTCCTTGGTGATTGGCATGTTGAGAAGAAAGTAGATCTGCAACCAACAAAAAGACATTATCGGCTCATGTTCCATAAACGTGCCCATAAACGTGCATGGTGACAGGCTGGTGAATCAAGCAAAAGCCAAGAACAGGCTTTAAGATATATAAGCACACTCTAAATACTGAGGGGGCGTTTACATTGAAGGATAGAATAGATTGATAGAACATAGGATTGACTATATGAAGGATTAGATGATCAAACAAGTTCAAAAGTAATCTATCCATCAAAGTAAAAGGTGGATTAACCTATACTATTTTTATCTATTTATCCTATCACCCAAAGTAAACACCCCCTAAGAGGTTGAATTCTCTGTTACTGTGCCAAATACTCAATAGTCGAACAGGCAAATGCCTAATGTTATTTTTAGTGAAAACAAAATCCCAGTTATTAACATATTTGGCGAAAAACAATTATTTCTGGTTGCAAGTAGCTTAATCGAACAAAATAGATAGTGCGTGGCAAGTGTTAAGAAATTTTACCCCCAAAATAGTGGCAATAAGAAGAATGATCCCTGTTATCCAGGCCAACGTGAGTCTAACAAAGGCTATTTCTGCGATTATGATGTACCCAGGTGTGAGTTTTGTTTTTTCCTGCAGCCAACGAGCAGATGATCGAGTATTTACTGTGAATTGGAACATATTCTCTTGTTCCGAATCAACCCAGCCCCTGTGGGCAATGACACCAACAATTTTCCCTGCCAAGAGACTCGTATCAGTTTCTAAGATCAATGCAATAGAAGACATGAATAAATATTTTCCATGTAAGATTCATTTGCAAAGGGCTGAATATCAATTTCAAGATCTAAGCAAATGGCCAAAAATTCTCCAGTATTCAAGAAGAATGTAACTAGACTCCTTCACACAACATGTTCAGGCATGAGATGCGTCTACAGGCAGATAAATAAAAAAACTCAGATAGTAAGCTCATAACAAGCAGACTGATTCTTTCAAAAAAAAAACGCAGACTGATTATGCTCTCAGCTCTTCAGGATCATCAGGAATAGAATACAATAATAGCTTAGGCTAGCAAGAAATTCATGCCATGAATCTAAATATTAGGGCATACCTTCATACGGTGCCAACAAGGAGTCAAGCATCTTTGATACGGAATTAACAAACACTTCCATTCCACTTTGAGAAATTTCTTCCTTTCCATAGTGATCTTGTAAAGCCTGACATAATAAAGCATTGAACAGTAATTACTTGAAATCATGAATTGCTACAACATGTTTGTGTTTGATAACACTAAGAAATCTCAATCAGCACTATAAATCAGATGAAACAAGCAGTTTCAAGGATGACTCCATCGTTTTACAACTAAAAATATGCACAATTTGCTATAACTGGAGATTTCAAATGATACTAACTTCCCAAAGCTTATCCGTTTACTTAATCATTAGCTTAAAAATAAAAGACTGGTCAAAAATATTAAATATTTGACACTTCAGGTAATAGTTTTCTGCAAATATGCACATGCGTTCCACTCAAGGAGGATAAAAGAGATGACAGTTTTTGAGCTAAACTAATCCCTATCCAGCATAAAATGATGATAAAATTCCATGAGCGCACTGTTTGGGCCAACTCAAAGTTTTTGGCAGAAATTAATTAATCAGAAAATCACATATCTGCTGAATTACAGGGTTCCATAATTATTATAAGATCTAATCACTTATGAAACCAATAGAATTCAGTAAATTATGGATGACCTTGATTCCATCAAATCTGCCAGTGATGAGCTCTGCAGGACTGTGCTCACTTTTTGTCAATACTTGATGCAACTCCATAGCCTTTCTCATATTGCTAATCAGCATTACAAGACTTGTTGCGAATTCTCTGTCAGCTTTCTGTCGAATACAAAGCAGATTCCTTGAGCTTTTTATAGAAACAAAATCGCTAATAGTAACCAATGGCAAAACTAAAATTGCAATAACCTCTGACATATGAAGTCTCATAAAGGCACCATTAGCGATAGGAATGAGTAACTCTCCATTTAATGATTGGGATGCATCTTCAACATATGATCCACCCAACCAGGATGCCTAATTACAGGAAAACCAAAACCCTCTTAAAATAAGTTCACAAAAGTGTAGAATTTGGTGGGTGGGGGGAAAGAGAGAACTTACAAAATCACTTAGATCTTTGTCCGAACATTCAGCATTGCTTGAGACTTCATTTAATGAGACCATTGAAACTTCATCTTCATCTGCTCATATAACACAATACATCCATAAAATATTCCTAGATTACGTCTGTTGAGGTATATAAAATCTCAGAAAGGTCAGTTACCTGGCAGCTGAATGTCCACTCTTTGGTTACCTTCAACCTTGACCTTTAAGGTGTTACTAGATGTAGATTTATCTGAGTGACCAATGAGTTGCAAATCTGTTGCATAACAGCATTCAGCATACTTTACTACACAGCAAAACAATGGGCAACGGCTTATTAACGACCAATTAGCATACCTTCAGCTCCTGTAACTTCAACCATCAACAAGGCACGGGGCTTATCGAATGGGTTGGGCACAAGCACCTCATTCAGCTAAAGAAATGCAAAGTTAGTAAAAACTGACAGCATAACCACAGCAGGTATAGGCACAACAAGAAATATCAATCATATCTGATGAAGTTTCAATCATCCTGGATTGTACCTTGGATGAGCTAGCAGCAGTGAGTGTAGAAGGAGGTGCAAAGCCAAGCAACACTGATGCAGTAGCACCAATTTCGGATGGGGAAAGTGAAACAGTCTGCAAAAATAAAAAGATTTGATTCCACAATCAAATAACATTAATTTAAAACTAGGCAATGATAAGTGAAGCATGAATGCATCCAGCATGATGGATAGAAGGTAAGAGTTTAAACTATATAACAGGTAAATATGAAGTCATATCTTAATTGACAGTTAAACCCTCAAGCAAATACCAAGGCAATCATTGACTGTAAATTTCAATACACTTTTGAAGAACAGATCCACTAACAAAATCAAAATCACTATGGTTGGTGCAGCATTATAAGAGCCCAAATCAGATGGCCTCTGGAAGTATCAAGTATTAAAATTAATGATTTTGAACAGGATCTAACAAGCTGCAGTTGAAATAGATGAAAATCATCCTCGTTGGTTTGTCATCAATATAAAATCACCAAAATTAATGTCTTCAGGACAAGTCATTGCTGTTGCTTGACGTTAAATTGCAATCTACTGCCTGTACTTATTTATTCTTTCTAGTTAGAAGACTTCAGGATCCTTTGACTGGGTCAGTAACTCAGTATTGAGTACGTTTTCACAATCATACAATGCAAGCCCACTCCTGACAGAATATAATAAATAAAACTATATAGCCACACCATTTATCATCCTCAAATCAACAATCACAGTGACCTTTAAAATTCAGAAACTTATCTGAATGTAGGACGAAGGGGGCTATCATTAAAAAAATAACAAGATCCCCCCAGAAAAAGCACTTGTTGCAGCCACAGCCCTATCCTATTCGTCAACTGGATACCCTACTTCCACTCTTAGGGAAGGAATGTCAGGTCTACCAAGTGGGGGTTAGCTGGCTAGGTTAATAAAGGTGGAACAAACAAAGGGAATTCAAAAAGACATCCATAGGCTGATGCATTAAGCATAAATATTGACTTTAAGAAGACATCATAACCTACTTCCACTCTTAGGGAAGGAATGTCAGGTCTACCAAGGCCCGCCTCATGGGATCCAAGTTGAGAGAGATAAATTGATCAAGTACGGTCGTCCTCACTCCTCCGCCAGGACACCAAGCTACTCTAAACTTCACTCTTTACCAAACCTCCTCGAAATGTTTGTCTATATACTAGAAGTTTCTTTGATTCCTTTCAAGCAAAAGAAAGCAGAATAATGATGAACATTACTCCTTTTGCTAATCAGACCTCCTAAATTTGATAAAAATAGAATACAGACCGAGTGAGGGACAGTCCACTGTACGCCAAACTTGGCTATGACTTTACATCATAAAATGAGGGAAATATGAGTATCGCAAGATGTGATCAAGGTTTCCAGAGAGGTTCCTGAACAAGATAAACCAATTTGGGGGAACAGAGACATGCCACAGCCATCTCTGCAATGCCTTGCAAGTGAGCAACTCACCCAACACCACCAACCACGAGGCACGGAGGTGAATACGAACCACAAGGAAAGAAATAAATGAAACAAGAATTTCAGGAGAGTTTAAGGATGAATCCAAATCCACCTTCTAACGTCCTCCTACATCCCTAACACCCTCTAATTGCATCAGCAGATAACACGGCTGTTGCACTTGTTGATCTTTAATATTACAACAAAATTGAAAATCCCGTGTAACTATGGAAGAATTATTTATAGTTAATAAAACAGAACAAGCAATAGGTTCGTCGTGCCAAGAAGATATACATAAAGTGAAGGACACAAATCCAAGAGGGTAATTTCCCGTTAAACATCTTCCCAGAACTACACTTTAATGCTGCCCCTAATAAGGAACTTTACTGATTGACAGAAATCCAGGTGCATTCCAAATACGTTTCCACGGGTTCCTAAAGGCGACCGGGCAATAATGTTGAATAGTGGAGAAATCTATAGTATAAGAAGGATCAATCCGTCGATCCCAATCTCATGAAATACAGTTGGTATAACTATTCATGAAAAGGGGGCACCTTGAGGGACTAGAATAACTGCAAAAGTGCATCCACTATTTCCTTTGAGCACTTGAAGTGTAGCTACAAACTTTAGAAAGACCTCCAATGCCATATCTCCCTACAAGGAGTATAAAAGAGACAAAGCATTAACATCTACCATGTTTCTTTCCTCTCGCCATCTACAGGTTAGCATCAACCGGGACCCTTCAAGAGCCTAATTGATGCTTGTAGCAGTTCAGTAACCCTTGGACATGCTACAAATTTGGCAATCTATCAAAATAGTATTCAATTCTTCGATCATATATATTATTTTCCTGTCCACTACATAAATTCGCTATTATTTCAATCTGAAGTGTTTTGTAGAAACAAAACAAGCCTGTGAAAAGAGTTCTTTTTTAGTCGTGTTACAAATTATTCTCTTGAACCGCATTCATAAGTGCAGAAAGTACAGCCTTCACTTCTGCATCGATGCCTCAGAATGAAACTGAGCAAAGCCTGAGACTTAGTACCACTTTCCATCTTAAATCATTCATACTATTCCAGAAAGGCGAAGGGAAAATCGAATAAAGGAAAAAATTAATCTGGATCCATGATTTTACTAATCGAGTATTCTCCCTGATCAATGACTCGACTTGGCACCACTGCAGAATCGGCAGGAAAGTACAACATTCTAGCTCCCAGTATTCAAATTTACCAAATTAGTAACGATAATCGCATCAGAACTCTTTCGGACCTTAATCCCCCCCCCCCCCGAAAAATTCTCACCAGACTTGAGACGCTATAACAAATATTTAGCATACATACAATTGGATTTCAAACTCAATGATGCACTCAAACATGATTTACATAGGAAATCCAGAGTACTCTTTAATCATAAAAACTACCTGATCTGCTGAAAGGCGAAGATAATGGCGGGTAGGGCTATCGAGGAAAAGAACCGAGGAATCCCCATAAATCACCTGAAATAAATCAAAACAATTAAAGTTCGACTTCAACAAATAGAAAATTTTAGGATTTACAGTCGGAAGATCCAACAAATTGACCAAACACACGAGCGAGCATGCGTGCGAATTGGAGGCGGAAAGGGTGAGAGAGCAGACCTTGGGATGTAGAGAGAAAAGAGAGAGGATGAACAGAAGGGAAAGAGAGCAAGCTCCTCTGTGAAGATCCATGACCATGAGAGAGAGAGATGCTCGATTGATCTGTGTGGTGTCTAGCACGAAGATGAAGATCTGGAAGACGAAGAAAACACAACTCGCTACGACCACGTTTTGGTGAATCTCTTCAATTTTTTTTCCTTTTTCACGTCTCTTTCTCTATATAATTATATTGTTTTCATTTTTTTTTTACGGGTCATAAGCCTACTAAAATAAGGCTACAAGGATAATTTTTATTTTATTTTTTTTGAGTTGGGATATTTTTTATTTTTTAAACTTCCGATCTTGAGCAACTTATTATTTTTGATATTGTAAGGATGAGTATTCGGATTTTTGCAGATTTTTGCTAATTCCGAACCATCCTAAAATTCGAAGTTTTAATATAAAAAATCTAAACCTAACTGAAATCCGAACCAAATAAATCCGAAATTTTAGACTTAAATCCAAATCGAATGAAAAAATTGAAAAACTTCAAAAATTCTAAAAATTTGAAATTGGATTATTTTTTATTATTATAATTTATTTGAACTAAAAATATAATATTTTTATTATTTATATTTTCATTTTAAATAAAATAATATTAATATATATATATATATAATTCATATTTTGATTTTGTTCGGTTTTAAAAACACCAAACCGAACTAATCTGAACCGATCCAAAAATCTGAATCCGAATTTAATATTTCGGTTCGGTTCTATTCGGAAATTCAGTTTTTGGTTATTTTGCTCACTAACTCCTAATTCAGAATGATATGACCGACCCGAAAATTCCAACTAATACTTCCTCCGTTCCGTCCGAAGTGGCACTTCGGGCACGTTTCTCTTCTGCACGATTATTAAAATTAAGAGTTATTATTGAATAAAGAGATAGAATATTGTGATTATTAAGGTTGGTCCCATTTTTTTGGGCCATCCAAATACAGGTTGGTTCGTGTTAGCCCATAGTTCACATGCCTAAAAATTCGGGTCCGGTCCGGTTAGGACCCAATCCTAACTCATTGGGCCTTTTTTTCAAGTTAGGTTGATTTTCTTCGGCAACTTGGCTCCATTCGGAAGACATGATTAATTATATTGTTAATCACTTGTAGGTCCCTTTTACTAATTAGTGGATAAACTAATGATTATAATCTGATTAATAATTGAAGGTAGGATGGAATATTTTCGTAATTAAAGACAACCCAAGTATAGTAAATAAAATCATCTTCACAACATATGTTACAATCACTCAATGATGAACCAAAACAACCAAAGAAATGCGTTAGTTTTTTATGCTTTAATTCGACTTGGCGCCAACTCAATTTTTTCGGGACTTTACGTAGTTCAATTGATGAAATTGGGAGTTAATTATATCGGCATGCACGAGGTAATTTTATCTTCACAAATTAGGGTTTCACTTGTTGCATGCATGGTTGATAATTATCAGTGCCACAGAACAAATCGAATCATCTTGTACTTGATTATTTAGGGATCAATTAAACATGCTAGGCATATTTTCATTTATTACTTTTTTTTTTGACATAGGGAAGGGGGAGCAGTAGAGCTTGAACACAAGACCTCTCTGTTTATAAAGAAGACCTATTTCCAATAGTTTGGACGTTCTCGAAGAGACGGCATATTTTCATTTCTACTTATAGGAGACGTTATGCATTAGTTAGAGTCACAACTTGCTTTAAATTATGGATTTCATTTTTTTTTTTTTGAGGGGGTACATTAGCAGTGAAATTTAAAGACCGCGTCACAGTGAATTCGAATCCGAGCCCTTTGGCCTCGGGCATTAATCACTCTACCGTTAGGCCAACACACGCACACAGATTTCATTTTTCATGTTACGTTGCTAGTCGACTCCAATTTGAAAGTTTTATTTTACTCGCAAGGTTTAATTATAAGTACAATTTAATATTCCAAGACGATCGAGGATGCACTCCTTAGGGTTCATTAACGAAAAACTCTAAGCTTTTGTCTTGATCAAGAAGACAAAATTTTATTTATTTTTAGATAAGGAATTAGTCTCAAACAACTACTTGACTAATTTTTGGCCATCTGAAATACGGCATCAATCTATATATAATAGTTGAGGTGTAATTTTTTTTTTTTTTTTTTAACAGTCATGTCCATTAGTTACATCACTTTTGACTTGTGTGTATTATTTAATTTCCATGTCATTTTGTAGAACTATGATGAAAAATACATGTTAGTTTCCTGCGATAGACGCCAGATTTCAGATGATGAAAATCGAACGTCGGATCATAATAAACACCGGGTGTTATAGTAAGTAGTTGTAGATTACTTTAAAAAAAAGTAGTTGAAGATTAGAGCATTTTAGTTATATATAACCTAAAGATCGGGACACACACACATATATATATAGTGTAATTTTCTCAAATGTAGATAATAGGAGTAGCTAGTCTATATATCCAACTTATGCTCAATTCGTTTAGAGCAACTACAATGGCGGTCGAAGGGCCCGGTCGCTGGCCCAACGACCGCCCCTATCGACCCCCCCCCCGGTCTCTCCCGTTGTGGCGACCTGGTCGGTCGCACCCCAGATCGAGCTTGCGCCCGAGGTTGCGACCTGGGGTAAGTATTATTTTATTTTTTATTTTTTCTATTACAATTAAAAAAAAATTATATATATATATATATATATATATCAACGGCTATTTCATGTATTTTTTTTTTCACATTTTCTACCTATAAATACCACATCTCACTTCAATTCATTTCACTCATTTTCTATTCTATTTCACTCATCTTCTATTTCATTCACTCATAAATCTACATTCATTATATCTCTCAATTTATCTACAATCATGTCTTGGCCCGGAGCTTTATTCAATCGTGAAGAGGAGAATGAGCGTGTGGAGAGGGCGTTGGAGCTGGCTGAGCAAGCAGTTGAAATAGTACGCAAACGGCGTCAAGAACATGCAGCTGGAACGAGTAGCATTCCAATGAGGGTATGCGTTGATCGAGATCGTGAGGGGGCTACCGGCCGCCTCATTCAAGATTATTTTGCAGAAAATTCAAGGTGGGGCGAAGCCGTATTTCGCCGCCGGTTTTGCATGAGCAAGAATTTGTTCATACGCATAGCGGAGACATTGCAGGCTCGAGAACCTTTTTTTCAACAACGCCCAGATGCAACGGGTAGATTGGGGCACCATCTATATGTTAAATGCACTGTCGCTTTGAGACAGCTTGCAAACGGTGGATCAGCAGATCAGTATGACGAGTATCTGCACGTGGACGAGTCAACGGGCATATTGATTCTCAAGAATTTCTGTGCGGCCATCAGATCCGCTTTCGGTGATGAATACTTAAGGAGGCCAACGAGCAGTGACGTGGCCAGACTCGTATCGATGCACGAAACGAAGCATGGGTTCCCCGGTATGCTTGGTAGCATCGACTGTATGCACTGGGCATGGAAAAATTGTCCAACCCAGTGAAGAGGTGCGTACACAACCCAACGAAAGGGATATCCTACACTCATCCTTGAAGCGGTGACCTCTCAAGATTTATGGATTTGGCATGCTTTTTTCGGTGTCGCCGGCTCCAACAATGACATCAACGTGCTTAATCAGTCCGACGTTTTCAACGACGTCCTGCATGGGAAGGCGCCGACGGTCAATTTTGTTGCAAATGGCAACGAGTACAGAATGGGCTACTATCTCGCTGACGACATCTATCCACATTGGGCAACATTCGTGAAGACACTCCCACAGCCAACGGAGCCGAAAAGACAGCGGTTCGCTCGGATGCAAGAAGCTGCACGCAAGGACGTTGAAAGGGCTTTCGGCATTCTCCAATCTCGTTGGGCAATTATAAAAGGGCCTGCACGCTTGTGGTTTCGAGAACATTTATGCGACATCATATATGCATGCATCATTATGCATAACATGATCATTGAAGATGAAGGAGTTCAATCGACTCACTTTGAAGCCGAACAGAGCACGGAGGGCGATCGAAATATTAATAGGGCACCGGCAATCCAAGGTGGACCCCCTGCTTTTAGAGCATATGCCCAGAGAAAAGCGCAGCTTCACGATGCGAGAGCCCATGAACGTCTTGAAAACGATTTGATTGAGGAAATTTGGACACGTTTCGGTCCACTTAACTAGTTCTACATTAATTTTAAATTTAATGTATTTTTCTTTATTGTATTGTAATTTTCCAATATTTCAATACAATATGGTATTTTAATTATAATTATTTTTATTATTAAAAAAATATAAACTTAAAATTAAAATAATGAGAGACCTAGGTCAGAGATCGGGGTGAGAGACCTACCCCATTGTGGCCGATTTAGAGACCGGTCTCTCAATCATTGAGGTCCCACAAAAAGTGCATAAAGTATTCTAAAATATTGAGAGACCTACCCAAAGGTAGGTCTCCCATTATGGGTGCTCTTACTATCAGTCTAGCGTTATGCATGTAAAACATGAAGAAGAGGACATGAAATTAATATAATTGCAGTTTCATAATGATTAGGTCCATGAGTGCATTTTCTCTGTACCAGTAGTGGGGACCTATGCATCCAATCAAGGAGACAAGTGCGAAAATTTCACAAGCAAGCTTTGTGTGCACACGATATATGATATATATACATATATGTATATTTGATGTTGTGAAATTGCAGTCGCTATATTCGGTGTACAATAGGTAAACTCTCGCTCTTATGCAATAACTTGCAAATCACAAATGAGATGTAAAATGTACTTGAAAATTCAAGTGTGGCGGTCTCGACCTATTTAAGATACTTCTGAATTTGAACTTGAGATAAAATTTTATGATGGGAAGTAATTATATTGGAAGACACATTTTCATTCATTTTGATTTTATTCACTCATCGTGAATCGTTTATTCAACTTATAAGTGCATATCCGTTAAAGTAACCCGATGCAAAATGTTTTGCATTGGGTTACTTTATTTTATATATGTTGTTTCAATGTGCTATATATTAGATTTTTGTTTTTTGCTCATATTATGAATAATTTTGAATCTTAGTGGAAATTAAAATTAATAACTGAACGGAAAAAAAAACGGGGAAAAACAGAGAAAATAAACATTGGGTTCAATTAAAAAGGACGTGTTATTGTTTGTAGGAAGAACATGTCCCGTCACTGTTGTGTGGCGGATGGGATCCTCTGTCTCTAACTAGTGTCCCACTTTCTGCACTTTCATTATTTTAAAAAGATTTATTTAAAAATAAAAGTTTAATAATATATAATGAATCTTAATTAACATTTATTATAAAAAATTATATTCCCTAATTTTGGAATAATAAACTCTAATAATCAATTAAAAATTAAAAAAAAACAAATTAAATATATATTATATATATATATAAACCCTATTCGGATGGATGAACCCTAATTAATAATTGTAAAATTATACTAAAACATTATAGATTGGAATTGAAGAAAAAAAATGACAAAAACCTAATTAAATATGGATTATGGGACAAAGTAGAACACCAAAGATCGGGACAGAGGATCCCAAGTGTTTTACGTTTCGTATCAATGGAACCCTCGAATTTTAATTATTATGTGGAATTCATGCTTTTCAAGTTTTTGTTTTTTAAAATATAATTCATGCATTATTAATAGAATTTGTCACTTACATTTGAAAGCTCATTTCACATGTATATAAAATTCTAGTAAAAAGATTTTTTTTTTTTTTTCACTTCACTTCGACATTTTCTTTTTTACGACATAAATATTTGAACTATTTATGCAAAAAATCATCAAAACGTTTTAGGAGGTTGAAAAAGAGAATAGAGTTTGAAGAACTCAATCTAACAAAATTTAATAATTCTGACCTGAAAAAATAAATATTCCTAGCTTAAGTTACTATTTATGTGCATGCATGGCGATTGGCCAAGTCAAAGAGCTCAGATTTTTAGCAATGCAAGCAAAGTATCCAGCCGAAAACAATTAGAAAATATATATATATATAAATCACAACAGGAAAAGATATTACTCACTTTATTTCCTGCTACTTTACTTTCTACCTTTTTTTACCAATTGTTGACCGTTTAGTTTTGCACAGAGCTTGTTGCTATGACTGTATGGGAAAAGGCCGACTTGTTCTTTTCCTTAAAGAAAGAGTAGTAAATGCCATAGTACGTGCATATAAAATCGCCCCTCTAATTAGAAAATCGTCTCACAAATAAATAAGAAAAATAGGAGGAAAAAAGAAAAGAAAAATTTATTGACTAAAGTCACTAAAGTTTCATATTTGAATTCGAGAACTTTAAGTGTCCGCTGATATAGAGATTAATTGAGACGAGGTTAACCCGCAATTACTATTCGAGATGTACACTTGATAAATCTCGTATAGATGCAATAGTCTGCAAATCGTACGAGAGAAGTACACTGCACTTGAAAAATCATGTGCGACGGATTAGAAGTATAAAGCATTGGTGAAATTCGAGATATTTGACCTTAAGAACAGACTCTAGCTACCATTAGGTCATTCAAAATAAGACGTAATTGAGATTGATTGCTTGCACATCGAAGACGAACTCCAGAAAACAAATCATTGAACATATCGAATGAAAAGGCACTTCCATAGAGAAAAAACTTTCACTCAAAATGAAGAAAAAGAAGACTACTACTTCCAAAAGAAGAGAAAATGGTAGTAAAATACAAAGGTGAAAAAGAAATTAAAGAAATTAACAACACAAACTGCACAAGAGAAGCACTTCAATTTCTCCATCCTCGAGAGAGGAAATTCTTGCTAGAATCTTTTGGTGTGGAAAGAAAGTCTAGAGAGGGAAAGAAATAGAGAGAAAGCTAAAAGGTTACAACATGTTTGCCTAAAGGTGTTTTATCATAAAATAGAGATATATTCAACTAACTTAATTATATATGTACTCTATAATTAATTGTCTTTCAAAAAATTACTAGTCATTTCCACTTTTAAACTTGACCCGTAAATTTAGGATTTTGAACTTTAATTGCTACAAAAAACTATTGAAAGTGTTATAAACTAAAGAGAACAGGGAATAAAGTAGAGAGAATAAGAATTTTGTGTATTGAAGTGTATTCAAAGTATGTACAATATGAGGACCAAAGACCTCTATTTATAATGGTACAGAGCTAGGGTTTTAGGGTGGATGACTTGGTCAACACTCATATAATGTATATCTATAAGATATTTACAACACTCCCCCTTGAGTGACCAATCCCTAAAACAAATGTTATCTCATTAAAACCTTGCCAGGAAAACCCAGTGGGACAAAATACGAGTCGAAGGAAAAGAGTACAAGCTCTGACGCTTGTGTGATCATTGTAGTCTTTGAGTTGTTGCATGCCGATCTTGTATACAAACTTTCTTAATATTGACGTCGACAATGCCTTTGTGAATAAGGCCGCCAAATTGTCACTTTTGCATGGGCCACCAAATTGTCACTTGAGCGAGTCTCCATTGAAACAATTATACAAGTATAACACTTCACATTTGACATTATTGTTGTGATGTGCATGCCTCGTTAAAAACCTCTTCAGAAAAACCCTGTGGGAAAAAAAACTCGATAGAGGAAAAAATTACATGACATGCACTTACTCATGTGTTGCATTAGTTGTCTCGTTAAAAACCTTGACTAAGAAAATCCATCGGGAGAAAAACTTAGTAAGGAAAAAACACAAGTACAACCATTTTGCCTTTAGAGTATAATCTTTATGATTACTCAAAATTAACCTTCACTGCCAAATCTTCATAAATATGTAGTAGTTTCTCACTCCCCCTGAAGATAATAATCTTCAAAATTAACATATTTCACTACTATAAACGTAATTTCGTATAAAGATTGGGAGGAGATTTAGTGAATAAATCCACAAGTATTTCACTAAACAAACTTTTGTGGCCATAGTTCATATAGAACTCATTTGTGCAACACAAGTTGAATTATTCTCATAGAGAATAGTGGGGGATATATCTCATATCATTACACCAATTTGAGATATTGAATCATGGGATGAGATAAACAACCAACATCCTAGTAGCCACCAATGTGAATCTCAATCTCTTTCATAAAATAGATTAAAGATCGTTTTAACCTTTAAGATAACGATTGATATTCTCAACATCATTTCAATGTCTCCTTGTGAGATCATTAAATCTTGCTAGCAATGTTACTTTAAATGTCATATCAGATTTGATAGAATATATAGTGCTATCAGCACTCAAAGTAGGGAACTTCTGGCCCCAAAATATAATCGTTATCTTCCATATTCACTTCAAGTCAAGTGAAGAGACAATCATTGTGGTCTAACTAGATGTGATTTATAATAAAAATCAATCTCTCTACAACCATTTCAAGTAGGTCGACTGGTGTAATAATAATATGCTCCTTTAGGAGATGTTCGATCTTCATATCAAGTTAATACTTAGATTTAGCTAAGTCTTCTATCCCAAACTCTACCTTTATGTACGAGTTGGCTTTTTCATCAATATAAATAAGAGTCATTCAAAGACTTTTGGATATATACACAAGTACATATATCATTATTCGCATTTCCTTACTTCAGAAGGATTAATTCACACTTATTGTGAATTTATATTTCTCTTTCTTAGAAATATTGAGTCCATCAGGGACTTTCATATATATTCACGTACAATGACCCAATCAATATACGGATCAATGATATTCATTACTGCGATAGATATTAAATAACGGAACGTGATGCCATATTAGGAGAATATATATAAGCAAAATCAATTTAGGATCTCTGCCTAAATCTTTGAGCTATTTATATCGCTTTATTTCTCATCATCTCATCAATTTCTTTTCTCTTAGTACAAATACTCATTTGTGTCAACATTATTTGACATGTGTACTTCAGAGCAAAAGATTATATATTTATTTAGCGAGTCAAGCTCTGCCTCAATTGCTTCTTTCAAATTTACTAAGTGCTAGCTTATGACACTTCTGGATCCAGACTATCATTTCAAAATGATATAAGCAATTTTATCGAGGCAAAAGTATTGTCGACAATTATAATATTTTTCTATTGCTCGTTTCTCCTGAATTCACAGAATTCATGGCAATTTCAATCAACCAGATTTTCATCATTTCTCAATGATATTTTCTTTACTGGTTATTCCGTAATCCCAGTCTTTTAATATTTGGTGCACGTGCATATGCACTGGGATTTTCATCTTCAAGACGATCCTCTTTAGGAGATTGATGGAGTGATATAATTTCTCTATTCAATTTTGTATTCCTTGGATTTTTATATTTAGCACCAATAGATCTCTCATGTTTATGGCGTTAAATAGTATCATCGAATTTATTTAGTTCACGAGGAACTTCAATTTTTTATGGTGCATATACAACATGTATACGAGATTTGATCACTCATTTGGCAGTAATAACTTGTTGAACTTTAAGTTCATCACGTGAATATTTAATTCAACATATATTCCAACTTTTTGTTGGAGACCCATCTTTTATATGTTGTGGATGTGCAATTGAGACTTGAAATCAAAAGTTCGTAGATGAGAAACATCAAGTTCTCAACCAACAATATACGAACTAATATTGTCGCATGTATGATCAAGTTCGCAACCAACAATATACGAACTAATGTTGTCGCATGTATATTTGCAGAGATATTCATTATTATCTTCTGCTACTGTCTCAATATAGTATCCGTTGTAGGGGATATCATTAAAACTTACTCCTTAGTAAGTTTCTTTTTGACTTACTAACATATTATATTGTTAATTTAGTATCATTTGTAATATGATACAAGCTAGCTCTTCCGGAGCTATTTGTATTACTTGTGCAATATTTATGCACAAAAATCAAGGATAATCATATATTATCCAAATATTTTATTGCTCATCAAGGTATGTAATATTCTTTAGGAATATTACTTGTGCTACTTCAATAGCATCAATTGATAATCTTTAAGATTATTCATAAATTTGTGTTTCTACGGAAACAACGATTATTATATCATAAGAAATATAGGCATAATAAATCATAATATATTTATGCAGTATACCATATTTCAAAAATATAAACAAATTCAAGTTTACAGTGCACGTAGATCTGTAGAATACGTAACAATTCTAATTTGTGTAGACGTTAATCACGAAAAGTAGATTAACTATAATATTCTAATGACATAATTATAATTTTTTTCAATTCATTTTTTTTTCACGGAAAATTCATGCGATGCCTTGCTCAATTCATCAAATAGAATTACTCAATTACTTTGTTAAGAATATTACCTAGCAGGAAAGACACGATTCTTTCCTAGGGCATACCTTCAATACTCACTCGATTGGTTAGAGACTCAGGGCTAGAGATTCGTACTGATAACGTGTTATAAACTAGAGAGAACAGGGAATAAAGTAGAGAGAATAAGAATTTTGTGTATTGAAGTGTATTGAAATATGTACAATATGAGGACCAAAGACCTCTATTTATAATGGTACAGAGCTAGGGTTTTAGGATGGATGACTTGGTCAACACTCATATAATGTATATCTATGGGCTCGTTTGGTAGGGGTGATTAGAGTGTATAATATGTCTATGACACCCTAATATCTTGTTTGGTATGAAGTATACGGCCTTTTATAAAGTTCGGGCCCGTACGAATAATACTTATTTTTGTTGTTATGTATACTACCTATGAGGTGGTATAAATAATACTGCAACTAATTATAGCAATAAATTACAATAATTACTATGTGTTGCAGAGAATTTAATACATCATACCAAACGGAATATTAATTCTGTATATTTATAAGACATCTCAGTCAAACATATCAGACCTTATCTCATACTTTGTACCAAACGAGCCCATAAGATATTTACAACAGAAAGAGAAATATGAGAAGTGTTATAGGAGTACTACTAAGTCTGGAATCGTAAGTTTGGGGTGAATAAAATTATCATCTTGACGAAGAAAGTTATGCCAAAAATATTCTCTCAATCGATTCTAGCTATAAGCTGTCAACTACATAAATATATTTATTCTCTCCATATCTTGCGGTCTTTGTAAATACAGTGTGTACTTAAATTAAGCCAAACTTCAAATCTTATTCACTCTTTTTCCAAATATAAATCTTAACATTTTTTCTTTTTTAATTACGTTGTCGTATTATGCAATTATCTTATTTTGGTAATTAATTAAAGAAAATGGCAAAACACATATTTAAATTTCTATACTTTTAATATTTATTACTCCCTCCGTTCCATTATTGTTGGCTTGTATTCCTTTTTAGGCCGTCCCACGAAAGTTGGCTTGTTTCCTTTTTGGGAAATATACTTCTCTCACAAAAAAATGTGGGCTCCACCACTTTATATCTTTTTACCCTTTAAACACTCTTCTCCTTAATACCCGTGCCGAAAAGAAACGTGCCAACAATAATGGGACAGAGGGAGTATTAGGTCCCTATTGTGTAGAATAGTCCTAAAGAAGTAAAGATGCGTTTTGTCGGTAAAAATTTTTGAGCCATAGAATTAGAAGCATTGCCATCATACAATAGTCTAGTAATATTTTCCTCTTAACCATATAAAATATGATATTAATATTAATTATGATTTAAAGAGGGAATAAAAAGGAAGAAAGGAAGACATTAAAACGTTGGGATATGGAGCTATCCCAAAAATCCCTTGGAATAAGTGTTTATCAATATAGACTAAGTACACACACCAGATATATAATGAATTGGATATATATAGAACAAAGTAGACCCTACCCCACCCTTGTCGTTGCAATATATGATTAAGCTAATAAGAATGTGTATATTACTTTTCTTTTCTTTTTTTGTAGATATATCAATCTTCATTAGGTATTGTTTACTTACAACAATAATATATATCATTTTTACTTGCATTTGCCAAGGATAAACTAAAAAGAAAATTGATATAAATGCACTGTTTATGGTCTAGCATATATAATATTTCCTTCGTTCATACTAAGTATCCACGTTTTCGTATCGGGTTGTTCCATATAACAGGTCACTTTTTTAATATGGAAACTTCTTTCTCTCACAAAAAGATGTGGGCTCCACTAATTTCTATCTTTTTACCTTTAAACACTCTTCTCCTAAATACTCGTACCCAAAAGATCAAAGACCACTTATTGTGGGACGAAGGGAATATCAATTTGACAATGTTAATCAAAAATCGAAACCTTCTCATACCTTGACGAAAATCTAAGCGGTCCAATTAATTTTGGGATGACCTCACAGATTGAGCGGTCATGTAACCAAATGACTTAATAAGTTTGAATCTCACTAATATTTTGTGGGTCGAGCTTGTCACACCAAGTTAACTTCGTGTGATTCACTTATTTCTTCTGTGTGGTTTGCAGACACAAAAATATGAAATTTACCTCACACTTCGGATAGCGTCTAAACATTACCATAATCATAAAATAAATAAAAAAATAAAAGTGGTCCAAACAATGACTTTTAACATATTACTCAAACTTTAGGGGTAAGAATATGCAATTATTAAATACTTGAAGGACAAATATGATAAAAGCTGAAAAGTATAGTTCACATGATGCTCATATATATCTTCTGGCTAATGAATCATTGAAACCCTTCCACCATGTGGTTTTGAAACTCCCAATTCTTCCTTTGCTAGCTTCAATACCCTAAAACCATTCATACAAACTAAAAGTTTATTTTGTATTTTTCCCACCTTTAGTACACACACTTCACACAGTTGGAGGTCCACTCGGTTCATGGATATTGATTTCTTGTGTACTAATATTGGGGGGGTAGTGTGGAATATTATTAATCTTGGTCATATTTTCATGGCAAAAACCAGCACAAATTTCCATTCTTTCTCACTCATCCTCTTCCTATTCTTGATCACTAATTTCCCAGATTCATCAAAAGGGAGAATACTTGTGCATTACAATAATTCTCGTATTTTATTACAAGAATCATCGTCCCACAATCAAAATGAAACCACTCTTAGTTTCAAGGCAAAGGCATCTCATCATCACCATGCTGCTGCTGCTGCTGCTTCTGCTTCTGCTTCTACTAGAAAATCGTCGTCGTCGGACGACCGACAGTTTCGTGCTGCTGCTCATGAAGTTCCTAGTGGTCCAAACCCAGAATCCAATTGATAATCATCATAAAAGCTTGAATTTCGATGGGAATAAGCCAAGATTAGGGTTTTGAAGAGGTTGTTTAAGTTTTTGCTCGCTTCGGATTTGTGATTTGCAGGTGATATGATGATGAGAAAGAAGAGTGCAGAAAGAGAAATTCGAGCTGCCATGAACTGTAAATTTTCTCTCAGGTTTTGCTACTATATTTTGCTAGTTAAGAGTGATGATTTTAGTTTTGATTCTTGTTTCTTTAATTAAAAAATATTTCATGTATCTATGTGTAAAGTACACTATTTAATTTTATTTGATTCGGGTAAGGGTTGTTCATTCTTACACAAATTGTGGTTCTTATTTACCTTTTGATGTTAATGCAAAATTCAACAATAAAAAAAATTGCCTTAAGGTCAAGTAATGGCTAGCTATATTTTTCTTGTTTAATATTTCTATTTTTAATTTTCTTATATTGTAATTTGATGCCAAACAATGCTATAAATTACTACTTTTTACCTTCTGCGGTGTCACATTTGGTGAATTTCATGTGATCTTCTGCAAATTGTGAAATGGCTATATATTTCAAGAATCTGTGATGGCAGTGATTCAGAATGCAAAAGATGAGAAGTCAATAGTGCAATATTGTCTTCATGCAAACTGATTGTTGTTAATTTAAAATTTTCTTGCATTGTTGAAAATTATTTATCAATAGGAGCTATGGATTTTTGTGTTTGTCCTGTAAAAGGGGTGGCCCAGGAGCCAAAGGGGGGTTTGGACAAAAAAGAAAGTGATTTGATATGATTTGAAGATTGTAATAGTAACAGTCCAAGATTCGAATTATTGATGCTTTTTATGTGACAAAACATGTCACATAAGCTAATTCCTAGGTGTTTCAACTATATATGCTATGATGGCTTTGCCTTTTGTTAATTCCAATGTTAATCTCACTCCCACTTTAGAAAATGTACAAAAAATAAATTGAAAACCTTAAACTGCTTTTATAATTATAAGTTAGACCATGGAGTATTTTGTTATGATTTGGGAATTTTTATGAAGAGAAGGGAAATAAACTTGAAATTAATTTAATTTGTTTACGGAACTGAGAGAAAAATGGTAGAAAATAAAAGAAAATATCATTTTTGCTATCTTAAATTTTTTTTTTTTTTTTAAATTTGTTGATACACTTTCTTTCCTTTATTATTATTTTTGCCATTGAGACTATTATAAAAGTGTGGATTCTTACAAATTTGGATACATATTTATTTATTTTAATTTCTAAAGATAGTCTAGTAATTTGATACAAATTTAGATTTTATTTATTTTTAGATAAGATAAGAATCCTTTTAGATCTAAATTTCTCTTAGACTAAAATATTTTTATTTATTTTATAAATATATAGTTTAAATAAAGGATCTACTGATACTGAAGATAGGTCGCCAAACTACGACTCCTTCGGATCCTTTTGAAGGGCCAGTCGCGTAGGGCGACCGGGCCAGGCCGAGTCAGAAAGGCTTAAAGATTTGAGTTAAGTTAAACTGTTTATTTCTTTACTTGTGAGTTTTGATATTTTAAAAACTAGAAAGTAGCCCGTCGAAATTCGACGGGAAATAATTTTATATTTTAATTTATATGTATATATTTTCAAAATAATTTTATATCTTATTTAAAAGTTGTGATATTGTTCGCATTAATTATTAATCAAACTTAGAAAATTAATTTATTTCACGTATCTAAATTTATAATTAGGAATGATAATAGATCGGGTATACTCAATCATTATGTATTTTCTAAATCTAAATTTGTTAAGAATTTTTCTACATGTTCGTACTAATCTCGGTTGAAATAATGACTTTACTGTACATATTCGTCTCCAATCCGTTGAGTAATACTCGATAAAAATATGAACACTCCAAGTAAAATAAATTAAAATTAGTAAAAATCATTCTTTCTATGTTATTTGAACCATCTCGTTGGTTTATGCTAAATTATTCGATAAAAATCTAAACAAAGTTAATATTAATTGAAATTAGTAAAAATCCTTCTTTTTAAGTATATTTGAACCGTCTCGTTAGTTCATGTTAAATCGATATCTCTAATCTTTGCCAAAATATGGAAAAAAAATATGTTTACATCTTCAAGTTTTTTTGTTCTTTTCTTTAGCTACATATCCCACATTTGATTCAATGTATATATTTTCTAGAAAGCACTAATCGAAGTTTTTAGAAAAACATGAATGAAAAAATAAAAAGAATTCCATGTAGACATGTTGATTAAATATATTTATTTAGTCTTCATAGAGAGATTTTCATTTATAAATTTTCCATAGATTATTATATATAAATTAAGAATGTATAAAATATGGATTTATAAGAATGCATTCCGAAATTGTTATTATTTTAATATGTATAATAGAAGAAATTAATTAAATAAAGGGATAGATAAATATGAGATGTGATTAATAGATAAACATGTGATATTTCAAGAATATGAAATTAATAAAATTTTAATTAATAAAAATAAAAATTAGAATATATATGAATTAAAATTAGACAAATTACCAGATTAAAGGGTAGCCCGTCGGAATTCGACGGGAAATAACTTTATATTTTAATTTATATGTATACATTTTAAAAGTAATTTTATATCTTATTTAGAAGTTGTGATATTGTTCACGTTAATTATTAATCAAACTTAACAAATTAATTTTATTTCACGTATCTAAATTTATAATTAGGAATGACAATGGATCGGGTATACTCATTCATTATGTATTTTCTAAATCTAAATATATTTATAATTTTTCTACATGTTCGTCCTAATCTCGGTTAAAATAGTGACTTTACTGTACATACCCGTTTCAAATTCGTAGGGTAATACTCGATAAAAATATGAACACTAGAAGTAATATTAATTAAAATTAGTAAAATTCCTTCTTTCTATGTTATTTGAACCGTCTCGTTGGTTTATTCTAAACTACTCGATAAAAATATAAACAAAGTTAATATTAATTAAAATTAGTAAAAATCCTTCCTTTTTAAGTATATTTGAACCGTCTCGTTGGTTCATGTTAAATCGATATCTCTAATCTTTGCCCAAATGCGGAAAAAAAATATGTTTATCTTCAAAGTAATATTAATTAAAATTAGTAAAAATCTTTCTTTCTATGTTATTTGAACCATCTCGTTGGATTATGTTAAATTATTCAATAAAAATCTAAACAAAGTTAATATTAGTTAAAATTAGTAGAAATTCTTCTTTTTAAGTATATTTGAACAGTTTCGTTGGTTCATGCTAACTAAATCGATATCTCTAATCTTTGCCAAAATGCGGAAAAAAATATGTTTACATCTAGTTTATTTGTTCTTTTTTTAGCTATCTATCTCATATTTGATACAATGTATATATTTTCTAGCAAGCACTAATCGAAGTTTTTAGAAAAACATGAATGAAAAATGAATAGGATTCCATGTAGACATGTTGATTAAATCCTTCTTTTTAAGTATATATATTTGAACAGTTTCGTTGGTTCATGCTAATTAAATCGATATCTCTAATCTTTGCCAAAATGCGGAAAAAAATATGTTTACATCTTCAAATTTTTTTGTTATTTTGTTTAGCTACCTATCTCACATTTGATTCAACGTATATATTTTCTAGAAGCACTATCGAAGTTTTTAGAAAAACATGAATGGAAAATGAAAAAGATTCCATATAGACATGTTGATTAAATATATTTATTTAGTCTTCATAGTGATTTTCATTTACAAATTTTCTATAGCTTATTATATATGAATTAAGAATGTATAAAATAATGATTTATAAGAATGCATTCCGAAATTATTATTATTTTAATATGCATAATAGAAGAAATTAATTAAATAGAGGGAAAGATAAATATGAGATGTGATTAATAGATAAACATGTGATATTTCAAGAATATGAAATTAATAAAAATTAAAATTAGAATATATATGAATTAAAATTAGATAAATTACCAAAATAAAAGAAAATCTGAACGCATCACCGTGGAGGGGGAAACTTTATTTTCGTATTAGTAATAGATGGGACCTTTAAATTACTGGTTATTTTCGCCTTATGTAGTTTCAATAAATGGATTTTTCGTAGTTAGCAAATGCTTGACGCTTTTCCTTGTTCTGGGAAAAAGTCTTAAAGCTTAGCACTGAAATTGTTTTGTGATTTTTACTTTACACTTTTTCCAAAGATTTATAGGTCTTTAATTTGTTATAATTGATCCTTTTTTCTTGAAAGTAATATTGATCCTTTCTTCTCTTAACAACATAAGTAACATTTTCTTTCCAAAAAAAAAATAATAATAACGTTTTGTGTACGCATGTTGTGTAACTCAAAAAAAAAAAAAAACGAAAATTATATACGCCGTTGAACTTAAATTGAACTTAATGAAAAAACATGAATGTTTGTCTAAGTAATCAAATTTTCATTGTTGTATGATACTGGAAATATCGTGACAAGTAACAGTTTGTTAAAAAATTGCATCTTGTTTGTGTCACCAAAACTCATAAAGACGTGATCAACAAAAAGTTATTTATGTTGCCTAAAGAAGTATGAAGCTTATGTTGTCCCTAATTGTCCTTATACGTAATGTATTGAATGACAATTTTGGGACAACACAAACACGCACAACAAAACTTTGTGCAAAATAACTTCAATTTATACCGTAATGATATACATTTCGATTGCATTTGAGATCCACTATCTTATTTTTAGTGTCCTATTGTATATCACTTACAATTTTTTTTCTTCCATCTTATCTAATTATCTTATATTCAATTTGCAATTAGAGTTTATAATAGCCTATTAGGGTATATAATTATTTTTAAATTTTTAAACTTTCAGTTTTATTAATTCATAGTTTATTATTAAGATTGATAAATTCATAATTAGGGAATATAATTTTTTAAAAATTTAATTAGTAATAAATGTTAATTATGATTCATTATTTTATAATAATTACAATAATAAATTTAATAGTAGTCACTAGTGGGATAAGAGAAAATGTTGGGACACACAATGCGAACGTCTCCAATTGTATTGGAAAAATCGAAGTTATGGTATGTAGCTGGTCTCAATGTACTATTACATATTCGAAGAGTATAACATATACTCCCTCCGTTCTTTTATAAGTGTCCTCCACCGTCAAATTACACATACCAAGGAAATAAAAAAATTTACCTATATAACCTTATTGATTACCATCATTAATGTATACATACAACTAATTAACAAATTACGAGAAGCATTAAATAATGATAAAATGGGAAGAATACCATTATTTTACTCTCAAATTTTGAAATATGACACTTATTTGAAAACAAAAAATTGAGCTAAATGGGATACTTAAAAAAGAACGGAGGGAGTAAAGGTTTTGAGCGAGATTAATACTGTTCAATTAACTAAAATTAAGTAAACATTCTATTGATCAAATATATATATTTTTTATTTTCTAATTTAATGAGATTATAATATAATATATTATAAAAAATATGAAAATATAAATATATTCTAAATCTCCCCCATATTAAATCTGAGCTGGCAGTCGGCGATGCTTACGTGCACAAACGTCGTGGGCCTCGCGGCCAATTAATTCAAGCCAAAATGAAAAGCAAATGAACGTAAGGATTTTGGGGGCCAATAGGAAGGGATTTCAAAATATATCATAAATCCCACCAATTAAGGAAGATATCAGTTATAATTTTTTGATAAAATACTTGGATACCCTTGATACATTAATTAGGCGAGAATAACACTTTCACCAATCCCATTAATCTATAGATGGCCGTTAATATATTTAAATGGTCGTTTCAGATTTATTTTTGCATATAATTTTATTTTTATTTGATCTCTTTCCTATGTAGATGAATGGATGGATGGATAGATATAATAGATATTCCCTTCGTCCCGATAATAAGGTCTCGCTTTCATTTTTCGTCTGTTCTAATAGTAAGGTCTCATTTCAAAAATAGAAACAATTAACCCTTCAAAAGTTGTAGAACCTACCATTTTTTATCTTTTTAATATTATTTTTTAAAAGTCGTGCCCAAAGTAAGTGAAACTTTGGTATTGAAACCGAGGGGGTAATTTCTAATAATTAAGCCTAAAGTGTTTGTATCATTTTCACATTTTTGTGGAAACTAGGGGGCTCACTAGAGATGTCAATCGGGCCAATCCTTTCGGTTTCGGGTCAACCCTATCGGGTTATCGAGCTATTCGGTCCGGGTTAAATCTGGTTGATTTTTTTTCGGGTTGAAAAAACTCAACCCTAACCCTAACCCTTCGGTTTTCGGGCTGGCCCGTCGGGTCACAAAGTTTGTAAATAAAAATTAAAATGTATATATTTTCTTGACTATTCAATATTTATCGCAAAAAAACTACACACAAAAAAATTTAAAAGTAACAAAACAAGAATACGAGTAGCCCAAAAAATAAAAACTTGATTAAATCCAAAAAATAGCATCCAACAAAATAAACCTAGTAGCACTACACGACATGAAAAATAACAATAATATTCAACATTAATTCTTTATTTCACAAATGAAACTAAACACTTGAATGACATTCATCTTCTATGATTTCTGTGTAGAGCAAAAGAGAGCGCGACATACAACTACTACAAGTAATTAGTAGTATGTATTATTTATTTTACTTTTTAAAAATTACATCAGGGTTATTCGGGTTGACCCTAACCCTGATCGGGCTAGCCCGGATAACCCTTCAACCCTAGCGGGCCAGCCCAAATAGCCCGGTTATGTATTCGGGTTGTAAAAAATCAACCCTAACCCTTTGTTTTGTTCGGTTTATTCGGGTCGATCCATCAAGTTCGGGCTCAATTGACATCCCTAGGGCTCACTAGCCAACCTAACTTCGACCCTATATGAAAAGGAAGGACCACATCCGCATCAATATACATATTAAACCAATCCGATTTTAAGTCTTTAAATTAAACATAATATCACAAGTATGCCAACATTATTAAACATGTTTGACCCCTTATTAATTAATCTAGGATTATTACATCAATATTTGGTGATGCTAATTTATATACGCATTATTGCATACATCTGAACATGCGAATATCGCCAGTTTGGAAGGAAATAATCAAACTTCGAAGCGCACTCTTAATTGGGAGCTCGAGAAGAAGAAATAGGAATTGCACAGTGAAACAAACCACCAAGAAAAACTATATATTAGAAACAAATATCATACTATATATTTCTCATGGAAAAATGGACTGCAGCAGGCCTTTGAATTACCTTAATGTCTGCAAATCCATTTCCATGATTGTAATTAGTAATATATATCCATTACATAAGTTTTCCAAATGTGGGAACAAACACTTTCAATTACTACATTAATTAATTTAAAGAAAATAAAATTACCACATTATCAACATTTAACACTCCCAACTAGCAGATCAACTTAATTAATAGAGATAAGGACACGAATTTAGTGGCCACCGCCACCTCCAAATCCTCCTCCACCACCAAAGCCACCGCCGCCGCCAAGACCACCACCTCCACCAAGACCACCACCGCCACCTCCTCCGAAGCCGCCTCCACCACCACCTCCCAGTCCACTTCCACCACCAAGACCTCCGCCTCCTCCAAATCCTCCTCCGGAACCGCCACCCGCACCTCCTCCTAGTCCTCCACCAGCACCACCACCATATCCTCCCCCAGCTCCGCCTCCCAAACCACTACCTCCACCTAGACCCCCACCACCACCAAGCCCACCTCCTCCACCCAGACCTCCACCGCCACCCAAACCTCCACCACCACCAAGCCCACCTCCTCCACCCAGACCTCCACCGCCGCCCAAACCTCCTCCACCACCTAAACCACCACCTCCGCCAAGCCCGCCGCCGCCGCCGATCCCACCACCACCAAAACCGCGCTTAAACCCTTTCTTATGAATCCCACCCCCTAAACCCCCACCACCACCAAGCCCACCTCCTCCACCCAGACCTCCACCGCCACCCAAACCTCCACCACCACCAAGCCCACCTCCTCCACCAAGACCTCCACCGCCGCCCAAACCTCCACCTCCGCCAAGCCCGCCGCCGCCGCCGATACCACCACCACCAAAACCGCGCTTAAACCCTTTCTTATAAATCCCACCCCCTAAACCTCCGCCGAAGCCCTTCCGCAGAAACGGCTTCGGCCTCGGCTTCCTCAGAAAGGGCTTGGGCAAGAACTTCTCATCATTCGCAACCAAATCAGCAGAAACAAAACAATCCACAAACACAATCACCAAAATTAAACAAACTATGAATCTAGAAACTGCACCCATCTTCATAATGCATGCAACAATTGCACGACTTCAGACTATACTTATACTGAATAAATAATCATCAAGTAGCACATGGTAGGTTCATTAAAACTCAACTGCCAACTTATTTTGGAGTAAATGTATGCTTTTAAATAAATACTATCCCGTCCATGATAAGTGTTATAATTTCCATCTGCATACGTCCATAATAATAACCCACACACATTACTTAATTAGTATTTTAAACTATCGTCTAGGGGTGTCAAAATTGACCCGGCCCGAAACTGGGCCGGGCTGCCAATTTTCAGGCCCGAAGCATTTTCGGGCTGGGCCGAGCATCACAATGTTAGGCCCGAAAATTTTTCGGCCCGCCCCGGCCCGGCTCGAAATGGGTAAAAGCCCGTTGGGCTCTGGCCGGCATGGACAAATTACACTAGAAAGGTATTTTCGGGTCGGGCTGGGCCGCACATTTTCAAGCCCGAAAAATTTTCGGGTCGGGCTTTTCTTACAATTTTGTTGGCCCGGCCCGGGAATTTGACAGCCCTACTATCGTCACAACAATTCATTACGGTTTTCCAGGCCCGGCCCTGAGGACGAGCGGGCCTGGGCGACCGCCCCGGGCCATAAATTTTAAGGGGCCCAAAAATATTTTATTCCTTATAAATATATTAAGTATATATGAAAATTATAGCAATGAAGTACCTTAGCTCAGTTAGCCGAATACTTGTGCCTAGAGCTGTCAAAACAGGGCCGACCCAGCCCGACGGGCCAGCCCGTTTTCTGGCCGGGCTGGGCCACACAATTTCAGGCCCGAGCTAGGGATTTTCGAGCCGGACTGGCCCGGTCCAAAATGGGTAAAAGCCCGGTGGGCTCGGGCCGGTAAAATTACACTACAAAAATGGTTTCCGGGCCGGGCAGGGCTCTATATTTTCAGCCCGACCCGGCCCGATTTTTCCAAAAAGTCCGGCGGGCTCGGGCCGGGCCGACCCGGCCCGAAATTTTGATAGCTCTACTTGTGCCTCCTCATCTTTTTGGTCGCTTGTTCGGTTCTCCTGTATAACATTTTAGTTAAGTTTCATAAGTTTTTAGTTAACTTTTTCTGCGTAGGCCCCCAATTCTTTATTTTGGTTATATATATATATACAAGAATATTAATTGATAATATAGAATAAGGTTAAATTTCATAATTTTGTAGTTAAATTTTTCTGTGTGGCCCCTCAATTCCTAATTTGGTTTTTTTTATATATATAACTAATTATTTTACAAGAATATTATGGCAGAGAATTATGAAATTTATTCAAAAATTCAAACAAAATACATACATGTATTTTAAATTTCTTAAATATTTATTTTTTATATTTAATAATTTTTATTCTAAACACTATTTCAAAAAAAATCACATATTATTTTTATGTGTGAATTTTTTTTATATCTCATATTAAAGTTGAATTCAATTACACATGAATTATATTACTATAGTTAGAACTAGAGATAAAAATTTGGATCCCACGTTCAAAATTTTGGTTGTCACTTACTATATCTATTACTCTATCTCTTAAAATATTAACATTTTTTTTCTTTTCCAAACAAAAATTTTACTTTTAATATTTCATCCATAATTTCATGCAAAAGCCCCTCAAAAAAAGAGAAAAATCATGCAAAAGTGTTCTATATATATTTGCAAGTAAAATGGCTAGAAGAAATCATTTTTTTATAATTAACATATTTTTTATGGGTGTTTAAATGAGTGTGATATTGCTATTTTCTATGGAAATATAGGGCCCATTTTTTATTTTTTGTCCTGGACCAATTTTTTGTGAGAAGGACTAGGACTGGCCCTGGCTCTTTCTCTACTAAAAAACAATCTATTACTCCCTCCGTCCCACCATAAGTGGCTACATTCTTTTCGGCACGGGAATTAAGGAGAAAGGTGTATAAAGGGTAAAAAGATAAAAAGTGGTGGGGCCCATAACTTTTTGTGAGAGGGGTATATTTCCTTATAAGGAAAGTGGCCACTTATCATGGGAGGGAGGGAGTAATAATTTATTACTCGTGTCGAACCTAACAATATCCTATGTTTTAAAGCATTGCTTGAACCTCAAGTGGTTATCTGAATTGGCAGAAACATTTGTGATCTTGAGTAGTTGAATAGGGGTCTATTTAGTAGCGTCCCAGCCATGCATATATATATATATAAAGTATAGGTGTTGATTTGCCGATTGGACTAAATTTAATGCACTCACGTGTATTATTGCTACTTAATTTTATTCATTAAAATAAAAGCTTCAACCAAACATACTCCTCACCCCAAAGTTCTAAAAGCTGTTAGGCAGAGGTGTGCAAACAGGTTGCTCTTTATTGAAAAAAGGAAATACATACACATTTCAAATCGAATTATGTTTTTTCTAAGGTAAATAAATTTATTTTGCAAAAGAGTAAGAGTGATATTCAAGCTCGAACAGTACATATAAAAATATAAAAATATAAATGACAGCGCCGAAAATTTTAGAAGAATTTAGTTGAATATGGATGGAAAGCATCTAATGGGGTCCAAAAACCACTCATGAGACGAATAACAAAAATTTGATTATGAAATTGCTCGTGAGGCTTAGCGTGGTAAAGATGGGGCACCACAAGTCTCTCCTTAGCAAGATGACGAGAGATATTGTTTTTCTCTTTTCTCTATATATGTATTGATAAACTTTGTTAGGTGGTTATTTTAAGTGTAAATTACCTCTAAATTTCCAAACTCTCGCAATTTTCTGAATTTGCAACTCAGCAAAAAAACACGCAGATTTTTTTGCTATCTGATTTTGCAACCCGCGTCGGATTTTCCCAAATGTGAGATGACATGGCAACCTGAAAATCCTAAGTGGCCAATTCGACCGGCAAACAAACGACGTCGTTCTATACTACACGAAACGACGTCGTTTTACAAAAAAAAAAAGAAAAAAACAAAACTCTCTTTTCTCTCCCCCTCACGGTCAACTCTCTCTCAAGCAACGCCAACCACCCCCGCCGACCACCCCCCTCTCTCTTAACTTTAAACCTTCCTCCTGTCACCTTTCTCCCTTCCTCCCCACCGCCGCCACAACCCATCGCCACTGCCATCAAGCAACAGCCAATCACCACCACCAACCACAAACCATCCAACCCCAGCCACCACACACAACCACTGTCACACACACTCACACTGATGACGACCCAATTCAGATCCACCATCTCCGTCGTCCTCCGCCACCGATATTTCTCGAACGCGTTTATGAAGAACCAGAACTCGCAGTAGCGAACGGCGGCGCGGAAAACAGAACTCGATTTGCCTCAATAAATTGGAGTTCCAAAATAATTCCACCTATATTTGAAGCCACAGATTCGAAAACATATGAATCTTTGTTCATTACTCCAAAGAATAAAAAATCATTTAAACATTTAATTTATCGAACTCAATCTTTCGTTTGGGATGTATGTATCTCCTTCCGTGTGGTTTTCCGCCGTGGCAAACAGAGAGAGAGGAGACGTGATGAGTTGGGCTCGGAGATGACGGCGAGGATCGAGATTTCAGACATTGAGATGTGGAGGGCGAGATCGAGATTTCGCTGCTGGGTGATGATCGAGATCTCTGATCTTATCTCTCGTTGATCCTTGGTCGGAGTAGTGAGATTGTAGCGGCGGCGCCGGCGGCGATGGGGTGGTATTGCAACACAGAGGGAGAAAGAGGAGGGACGAGAGAGGAGAAGAAGATGTAGGCCATGTGGCTTTCAATTTTGGGCAAAAAGCATATAAATTCCTGACTTTTTTTGAAATTCTGTTTTTTTTCATCACCTTTTAATTTTTTACCTAAAATCTTCACCTTTCAATTTGTTTGATTTTTCTCCTGAAAACAAATTGGAGAAAAAATCAAAGATAACATGTCCAATTCACGTTGACATGGCATTCAAAACGACGTCGTCTTGACTAAAACGACGTCCTTTTTTATTTAAACAATTAAAAAAAATAAAAATCAAATTACACATCACGCCACGTCATCATCCCCCCCTCTCTCTCTAACACTGACTATATACCTCTCCGTCTCGCCGCTATACCTCTCCGTCTCTCCACCGGAGCCCTGGTGGTTTTCATGGTGGTCTAGACTATTTGGGCTTTCATTAAGCCCGCTCCCATCTCCGTCCCCAGCTTCTCCGGCGCCACTTTTCCCGAAAAAACATTCACCGCCGCCGCCGCTCCTTCAGCAAGCTGCTCCGGATACCTGGGCCCCCCAACCCGGGCATGACCCGCCGGAGCATAATTTATATGACGACCCGAAGCTGCGCTACACCGTGGACTCGCTTCCGGTGAAGAAGTGGGTCGAGAAGAGAGGGAGTGGCTGAAGCAGCACCTGTCATTCGCCGACGGGGCAACGAACCGCATCTTCATGGTGACGGGGTCACACGCGGCACCGTGCAAGAACCCCATCGGCGACCACCTCCTCCTGAAGTTATTCCTGTCGCCGTCATCCCTTTCATTGAGCGAATCCGGGTTAAGAAAGAGAGAAGGCAGCAGATTGTGTTACAGACTTTGTTAGAGAGAGAGAGAAAAAGAAAAAGGGAATGTGAAGGGGATGATGAGGTGGCGTGATGTGTAATTTGATTTTTATTTTCTTTAATTGTTTAAATCAAAACGACGTCGTTTTAGTCTAGACGACGTCGTTTTGAATGTCATGTCAACGTGAATTCGACATGTCAACTTTGATTTTTTTTCCCAAATTATTTTCGGGAGAAAAATCAAACAAATTGAAAGGTGGAGATTTTAGGTAAAAAATTATAAGATGAGGAAATAAAACATAATTTCAAAAAAGATCGGGAATTTATATGCTTTTTGCCCTTTAATTTTTAAGGAAAATGACGTGGTTTGCTAACTTATGCCATGCGGGTTCCACACAACGGCCAATTGGACATATATATGCCACATACGCAAATTCCTAATTTAATTTCGCCGGAGCACTTTATCGGATGCAAAATTAGATAAAATCAAAAGTTTGGAAATATGCACGCAGATTTTTTTGCTGGATTGCAAATCAGAAAATAGTAAAAGTTTGGAAATTTAAAGGCAATTTACCCTTATTTTAATCTAAAACTTGGTTAATTAAGAGAATGATAGAAATATCACATTGAACCACAAGCATCGAAATAAGATGACATTTCTCATTATTATTATTATGAGTTAATGATATCATGATAGTATAAGTTCTGTAATAACTCTCCCCTTCCCATATATTATTACAGAGATGAATTTTTTTATCGTCAAAAGTTAAATACAAATTAATTAACTTTAGATACAATTAATACGCCCGTTACACTCATTTACCCTAATGAAGAAGGGTCTTAGTCTATACTAGGCTACAGTACAGTTGCGCATTAAATTGCACAGATCACTTTTGAGTTTTGATAGTTGATGACAGCCAATTATCGTTCGATGATGAATTATTGGACTACACTTTTTTTTTTTTTTAAGGTCAACATAGAAAAGCCTCTTACACAGTATAAGCTATAGCAAGGTAGATCAAAATTACAACATAAAAGGAATACAATCTTTCGAACGTAATCACCAATCAACTAAAAAATAATAAAATGATTAAGGAAAGTGTGCACGTAGCCTTTTGCAGGAATTGATCTTTCACCCTTTCAACAACCTTATAAGTGATAGTACTAATCACAGTAATTCAATAATAAAATGATTAAGGAAAGTGTGCACGTAGCCTTGGCACGATGTTTTTATGGAAAGAGTGACATCAAGAAAGAATAAATCATCCCACTCAAAAAGGAAAAAAAAAATCGCTTCAGAAAAAAGAAGAGGATGAATCTTAGCATATTTTTTTTCCATCTTAATTCAGAGAGAGAGGGAGATGATAGATAATTTATTGTTTTGGAATCATGGTAATTGGTAAATAATGTATAAGCATAATGTAGAAATTAAGTTTATGACTTTGTATAAGATTTTTGAGATTAATAGACCGGCTTAGTCACGTTTACTTCTTTTTTTTCTTTTTCTTGGAAAATGGGAACGGTAGAGATTGAATCGAGATTTTTGTGTTCACAGACAAAATCTATTACCGGATGTCCAGAAAGAACTATTCATGTTTACTTAGATAGAATGTAGTATTGTATAATTCAACTAATACAATTATTAATTAATTTTATCAATTAAGTAATATTATAAATAATATGTTTATCCCGCAAATCTAGTCTATAATTTATGAGCGTTATGTCCTATTTAATATTCACGAATAATATAGAATTTAAGTTAATTTAAGTAAGTAGGCTCTAACACAATTTTAGGTGATTAATTTTTCAAGCAAAGCTTTGCGATTAGAAAGGCATAAACCTAGCTACTTCCACATCCTATGTACGCCTGAATCTTTGGTTTTTTTTTTTTAAATAAAAAAAATTATCTTTCAAGTTCGAGTATTTAGGATTCATCACTTCATTGATCTGATGAGAGTTGCCATCCGAATCCCTCCCAAGAGTACTATGTATTCAGTTTTTTTTTAATGATAATGTCTGCAGTCGGTACTCAAAATGCGCATTAGATAAAACTCACGCTGCTATACAAATATCTATAAACATCACATAAAAGGTAAATTAAACTAAGAAATTAGTTATTGTGATTCTATCTTTATCTTTAGACATTTAGTCGTAAGAATACAGACTTTAATAATAGCTCATCCCAAAATAGACTAAGTCATAAGCTTTATTACAGTGTTGACTAAGGCCATCTCCAGCGGTTCGCACCAAAATATAGCAATTTTAGCACAAAAATACAGCAAAATCAGCAAGTCATCTCCAACAGTCTGCTATATATTTTTACACAAAAATAGAATTTTCTTGAATATTCTACTTTTAGTCACGGTTGATGATCTTGAAACATGCGATTACTTCCGATTAGATCAACAAAATAATTCGAAAGCAGAAACAAGCCAAAGAAGCCAACACTAGTACTTTTGATATGTTTCGGATTTTATTTTCAGATGGGGTGGGACGTTCCGGAGATGGCTTTAATTAGAAATTTAAATGTATCGACTTTATTTTTATGCTTTTATTATGTAATTATGTTTTTTTAAATTTCTTTTTAGTTTATCTTGTATTTTATGTAATTGTGTTTTTTAAATAATTTTATGTAATTAATTTTAATGTTGGTATAATATATTTAGAAATATAACTATAATATAATATTTTGGAACAAAATAATTAAAGAACACAAAAAATAATAAATATAAAAAGGAATAATAATTATAACAAGAAAATCAATTATAAAAAGAATAGAGCAATGAATAGTGTTTTCCAAGTTTGGAGCAACACTATTCAAATATGCATAATAGAGCAAGATTTTTGTGTTGGATTGGAGAAGGAATTACTCCAAATTTAGAGATATGTAGGTTTTTTGTGTTGGATTGGAGATGCTCTAAGCGATAAAGCATTTACGCACTTGGTAGCAACATTAATTGGTCCTTGAGCTTTTACTTCAATGCTGCAACCAAAAGCAGTCTCATAATTCATTTCCAAATTTCATTTTCGACTAAACACTCTTCTTTGCGTAAAGATGTGATCAATATGTGTTGTCTTTTCCATTTTCATTCATGTTTCGTACCGGTATGTGATGATGCAATCGGGCACTATAATAGTCTAGTCATAGATACCAGAACTTGTGTTATTTAACTTAATTATTTTTAGAGAAAGTTCTACACTGGAATCATCAATATTTTTTTTTCCGGTGTTTTATCCATGAATTTCAATTTTTTTAGTCTTCATTCATTTTCTTTATTCAATTTCAATTTCACGTGTTTTGGTTTAAATTTGCAGTTATTAATTAGGTTAATATGTTCAAATAGCCTTTTAAAAAGTAAAAATAAAAAATAGCCCTCAATTTATAAAGAGTTAATTGCCGCTAAATTTATAACGTTTCTCCGCTTTCTGAAATTGCACACAAAATAAAATTTCTGAACTATAATACATAACCTTTTAATTTTTGGCAATTTTTGTCCGGTGATCGGCTTCCTCCAATTTGAATCTTACTTGGACGCGACTCACCGGATATTCAAACGACGTTGTTTTGTATTTAAAAAAAAATAATAATAATAATAATAAACAAAACAAAATATTAATCTTTTTCCACCCGTACCGTACACCATCTCATTTCTCTCATCATCTCTTCTACCCTCTAAATCTGACTTCTTCCTCTGCATCTTCTCTAATTCCGGCGAAAAAACACATCGGTCTGTCGCTGCCTCAGTCCTCACACCAGTACCGCGCCGCCGTCCTGGCGCCTCCTGTCTCCCTCGAAAACAAACGATGATAGCAGTAGCTCGGAGGCGAAGGCCACGGCGATGAAGAAGTGCGATACTCTGTCGCCGTCGCCGCCGTTGAGCACTTCCAGTTCATCCATTCACATCAGATGAGCCCGGTGGTAAAGAAATTACCTTCAAGCAAATTCTCTTAAATATTTGCCAGGAGGTATTTGAAGGTGCTGAAAAATTGTGGAAATATGTTAAGCAGATGAATGCTCCTGAGCAATAATCAGAGCGACAGGATAAGGAAAGGTTAATCAAACTCCGAACACTTGGAAATATCCGCTTAATTGGAAAACTTCTGAAACAAACGATGGTTCCGGCCGCGTCGTATCCACTGAACCAGAGGTTGGGTGGTGGTGGCGGTCGGAGAAGAGGGATGGGAGAGAGAGAGATGGATCGAGAGAGATGAGAAGTAGTCCGGCCACCAAAGGCAAACTGAATTCTACCTTAATTAAGTTGCAGGCGATAAGAATGAGAGACGGGAGTGACGGGCGTGAGTGAGTGAGAGAGAGAGAGAGAGAGAAGAGTTGACGGGACGGATGTCGTCGTTGCTGAACCAGGTGTGTGGCGGCGGTGGTGGTGGCGGTTGTAGAAATGAGGGATGGCTGTGGCGGTGAGAAGAGAGGTGGGAGAGAAACCAAGTCGAGAGAGAGAGGCGGGGGGAGGGGTTCATTTAATTTTTTTATTTTTTTATTGAAAAAGATGAGTTGACAAATTTTATGTCTTTTTGAATTTTCTTTATTTTATTTTTATATAAACGACGTCGTTTTGGACATCCGATGAATTCAACGTGTCAATTCCGACATCGACGTAAGATTTAAATTGGGGGAAGCCTATTACCAGACAAAAATTGCCACAAATTCAAAGGTTATGTATTATAATTCAGAAATTTTATTTTATTTGCAATTTCAGAAAGTGGACAAACGTTATAAATTTAGCGGCAATTAACCCATTTATAAAATATAAAAAATACCCCTTGTTACCAAAATACTCCTCCTTCCTTTATTTTATTTTTTCATCTCACATCATACATGACTATTTCCGGCGACGACGATTAACGGTCAACGCCGATAAATAATTTTTCCTGTGACTTTTTTCGATTATTTTTCTAGCAACTTTTTTCCGGCGACCTTTTTTTTTCTGACGGCTTACATGACATGATAATCATGTATGGTAGAAACTCACAAATTGTTATTCATGTATGATATATTGATATACATGTATAGTAGACATAACTGCTAGTTATGTTTTTACTTACAAAAGAATGTTATTCATGTATGCTAGTAATGTATGTATGAAAAAGTTGCCGAAAAATTCTCGCCGGAAAAAAGTCAATGGAAAAAAAATAGCTGAAAAATTCTCCCCAGAGTTGACTGCCACCGGAAATAGTCATGTATGTCATGCATGCAAGTCATTTTACATGATTTTGGGGTATTTTTAATGTTTTATATATTTGGGGGTATTTTTTATCTTTTCTATTTAGCTTGTGGCATTTTTGCACTTTTCTCTCTATTAATCATTAGTTATAATTATTTTTAAGTACTTAATCTTAAAATTTTAGTTAAAAATGATAATTAGAGCTGATTATTTCATAATTAAGGTACGTGATATTTTTAAGTTTCAATTATTATAATTAAAATTTATTATATTATAATAAAATTAAATATAATCTATATATTATTAAAACAAATGTTGATTCGAGCCTTCTCCTTAGTTTTAGGTCTTACGTGACGTGTTCACTATTCATTATTCTTATTTATCTTAAATTCTCATTTTAAGTATTTTTATTTATATATTTATTATATTTAATATAAAATTTTCTATCCCACATCACTTTTTAATAAGACTCTACTCTTGGAGAGCCTATATAAATACTCAAAATCCATATCTATTTTCTCATCCCAAGATTATTTTGCATAATCAATTTTATTTGACCGATTAATTAGTTGGCCAAATAAATAGTTTTGTTTTTATTAAAAAAAATAATTTTGAGCAATTATTAAGTTGTCTATAGTAATTTGTTTAATTTGATAAATTATTGAGAAATATAATTAAGAAACCGATAAATAATAATGATGATATTTATATAATAAACATAATCTTCACGAAAATAAATAAATTAATATAGTAATAGTTATTACTTTGGTATCTCTATAAACTAATATGACAAAAGAATAATATTTATTAATCTGGATATCTTTTATTTTGAACATTATTTATTCATATATGTTATTATTATATTTAATATATTTAGTATTTTCCATATTTCCAAAAACAATGGATGGAAACCTATATAAATACTAAAATTTGACAAACATGGATTTTTCACGATGTTTTGGGCGCATTCGATACCATTTGTTAGTGAAAAACCATATCGTTTAACCTTTTTCTCAAGTTAAACCTTGTTTTGTCAGTTTTTACTCTTGCTTTCTTGTTTTGAAATAATTACAGAAAAATGGATGTGAAATTAAAGTGAAAGGAGCTTGGAATGAGAAAGAGGAGCTCGATACGAGAATGTGGCAAAAAAACGGAGGTTGATTCGGAGTCCGGATGAGGGAGAACGGGCCGAAACAAAAAAGATGCGCAGCCGGGAGCGATCTTAGCTCGCGGCCGCGCGGATCATGCACAAAAACTGCCTCCAGGCGCGACTTGGGCGCGTGGGACATTCCGCCGGGGCACAACCCGCGCGCGGAAGAAGGAAATTCCTTCTTGGCCGCGCGACTTCGGGCGCGCCCGCGCGTGACGGAGTCCCTTTCGCCAAAACACGATTTTACCTTATTTTTCACCCATATTTCGGATTTTCTCTCCATAGCAATTTTCTCCCACATCCTAAACATATAAATAAGTCATTTTGGCACACAACCCTAATCATCTAACATCCTCCCACCTTCCACACACACTTTCACACTTTTACACACACTACCACCATTTTCATCTTCCACCCAACAACTTAGAGAGATAAAGTGTGCTTGGGAGAGAATTGGGAAGAAGACATCAAGGATTTCAAGATTGGAGCTCAAGACCAAGGACTTGTCTATGAATCTCTTTTTTTCTTGTTCTTCTTTCATGTTTATCTTTGTTGTGGATATTTACTTTTCATTATGATTAGCTAAATTTCCCTATTCTAGGGATTGGATTAGATGGGTTTGTGATGGATTGATCTTTATCTTAATTAATTGTTGATGGGTTCTATTATTTCCTTGTGTTTGCTGATTTGGTTGAATATTTGAATGCTTAGCTACCATTTGAATGTTTTTGTTGTGTCGATTTGAGGCTCGAGAGAGGAGGAATCGATACTAGAACCAAACACGAGGCATAATATTACAATAGCCCGAGAGGGTGAGTGGTTTTGTGAGGGCATTTGATCCAATGAGCCGTTAGGAGTTATAGGCTAGCTTAGTGACCGGAGACGACATAACTAGCTTGTAACTTACAACTTGAATCGCCCGAGAGGGGGCTAGAGTGGAAAAAATATTGCCCTAGATAATTTGGATTCTATCGATAATTGATTAGTAAAGTGATTTCTAATTGCCTGTCCATCGAAATCTAGTCCCTAGGATAGCTTCGTTTCCATATTCTCCTCCCATTTATTAGTTTAATTATTGTTATTTAGAGTTTATTTGCTTTCTTTAATTTAGTTTAATCTCCCCAATTTATTCGTGAGTGTGAATAGATTAAAATAGCTTATTAGTAGTATTCATAAGACTTTCGAACTAGTCCTCGTGGAATACGACCTTACTTGTCGAATATTACAATAGCCCCGTACACTTGCGGGTTTTATTTGCTTGAAAAGAAAAAGGCGAACAAAATTCAATGTATATTTTCTCATTTTGCAATTATTTTGCACTAGCAATTTAATTTGAACAATTAATTAGTTGTCCAAATAAACAGTCTTATTTTTATTAAAAAATATAATTTGGCCAATTATTAAGTTGCAACTATATTATCTGTATATTTATAAAGTATTATATATTCGAATTCTATTATTTGGTATTTAATATTTAATATTCTTGAATTTCACATTAAATTTGTAGTGATCTTCACTTCTTGGAGAACATATATAAAAAGATTTCATTTTCCAATCAAAATAGATTCTTATTTAATTTGACCAAATAAAAATTAATTTTGAACAAATAAATAATTTTTTCATAAGTATTAAAATAATTATTGTGGGATGAGATTATGGGTGTAAATTCGGGTTACGGGTTTTCGGGTAACCCGTCCCGTAATTTTTCGGGTATTGAGTACCCGTTATCCGATTTTTTCGGGTACGGGACGGGTTACAGGATAGAGTATTGAAGTTGTTCCAGGTAACGGGTTACCCGTCCCGTCCCGTCCCGTATATCCGGTCAACTTTTTATATATTTTATTCTTTTTATATTATTCTTAATTATTTTATGAAATATTTTACAAAATACACTAGACTTGACTACCACACTGCACGTCACATTGCATCTCTCTCTCTCAACTTTGTATCTTTGTAGCTTTCCTGCTAGTGCCTTGATTTTTATTATGTTTTGTTTGCACTTTGCTGGATTATGTAACTTTATTTGTTGAATATTTTAGAAATTAGATCAAATTTCTTTATTGAAAAAATATGAAGAAAGCATGTGGAGAAATACCCAAAAACAAGTTTGATATATTGTTTTATATGGGTACATGCGGGTATCCGATCCCGACCCGCATAAACCCGGTCCGGGTATTGGGTATCCGTTTTTTTAAAATGGGACGGGTACGGGTAGCAAATTTTGAGAAATTTGGGTACGAGTACCCGAAAATTCCGGGTAGGGTACCAGACCCGTCCCGAATTTACACCCCTAGATGAGATGATAAAAGCTAAACATGGTCGATAATATGTTACAATCTCATGAGTACAATAGCGAAAAAGATCTCAAAATTTTAATTTGTGACGAGATGATCAGACGTATAAAACAATTAACATCATATACAATGAGGTAAATAAAATGGAATTAAATTTTTTTTAAGGAGGTAAATAGAATAAATTCTTACTCTAGGAAATTATTAAACAAATCTTCAATAGTTCCTTCGGCAAATTGGGTTGGCCAAATAAATAGTTTTTTATTGAAAATTTTAATTTGGTTATATAATCAATTTGACCAATTATTAAGTTTGTCAAAATAAAAGAGAAAGAATTAAAGAAATAACAAAAGAAATTAAAAATTTTCTAAATAAAAAATAAAAATATTTTCAAAATGTGGCATGTTAAGATAAAAATATTTTAATATAATCCTTTTTTTTCAATAAGAGATAGAAAATTATAATTTTGAGACAAAAATAAAACATAAAATTAGAACAAATGAAGTACACAAAAAATGTGTTGAATTTTATAATTGAATAAAAAAGAATTTCACATCAATTTTTTTAGTAAAGTGAATACCGCTAACCTCACTATTTCAATTATATAACGAAAGAAACTAACAATTTTTCTTGAGTTTTATTAAAAATTAAATATTTCACCTCTAAAAAAATTTCAAACTACCAAACATATTTGCGTCTAATAATTTTATTTATTTTATTAAATAATGAACTCCCTTCGATTTTTGACGGGCTACATGCTAGTCTATCTATTACTAATACGAAAATAAAGCTACCTCCTCCACGGTGCTTCGTTCAGATTTTCCTTTATTCTTGTAATTTGTCTAATTTTAATTCATATATATTCTATTCCCTCCGTCCCAATCATATAGGCTTGTTTTCCTTTTTCGGATGTCCCAAATATATAGGCCAGTTTCTATAAAAAGTAATATTTTTTTTAACTCATTTACTAATTTATCCTTATTCAATTCTTGGATTGACTCATAATCAAACAATAAATAAGGTCATAGTAGGAAGTTTGCTTGTATAATTTGTATTTCCAATAATTTCTTAATCCTAGTGCAAAACTCCAATCAGCCTATATGATTGAGACGGAGGGAGTAATTTTTATTTTTATTAATTTCATATTCTTGAAATATCACATGTTTATCTATTAATCACATCTCATATTTATCTATCCCTCTATTTAATTAATTTCTTCCATTATACATATTAAAATAATAACAATTTCTGAATGCATTCTTATAAATCCTTATTGTATACATTCTTAATTCATATATAATAATCTATAGAAAATTTGTAAATGAAAATGTCTGTATGAAGACTAAATAAATATATTTAATCAACATGTCTACATGGAATCCTTTTCATTTTTTCATTCATGTTTTTCTAAAAACTTCGATTAGTGCTTTCTAGAAAATATATACATTGAATCAAATGTGAGATAGGTAACTAAAGAAAAGAACAAAAAAACTTGAAGATGTAAACATACTTTTTTCCACATTTTGGCAAAGATTAGAGATATCGATTTAACATGAACTAACGAGACAGTTCAAATATAATTAAAAAACAGGATTTTAATTAATTTTAATTAATATTAACTTTGTTTAGATTTTTATCGAGTAATTTAGCATAAACCAACGAGACGGTTCAAATAACATAGAAAGAATGAGTTTTACTAATTTTAATTAATTTTACTTGGAGTGTTCATATTTTTGTCGAGTATTACTCAACGGATTTGAGACGAGTACGTACAGTAAAGTCACTATTTTAATCGAGATTAGAATGAACATGTAGAAAAATTCTGAACAAATTTAGATTTTAAAAAAATACACATAATGAATGAGTATATCCGATCCATTATCATTCCTAATTATAAATTTAGATACGTGAAATAATTAATTTTCTAAGTTTGATTAATAATTAACGCGAACAATATCACAACTTTTAAATAAGATATAAAGTTATTTTTAAAATATATACATATAAATTAAAACATAAAGTTATTTCCCGTCGAATTTCGACTGGCTACATGTCTACATGGAATCCTTTTCATTTTTTCATTCATATTTTTTCTAAAAACTTCCATTAGTGCTTTCTAGAAAATATATACATTGAATCAAATGTGGGATAGGTAGCTAAAGAAAAGAACAAAAAAATTTGAAGATGTAAACATATTTTTTTCCGCATTTTGGCAAAGATTAGAGATATCGATTTAACATGAACTAACGAGACGGTTCAAATATACTTAAAAAGAAGGATTTTTACTAATTTTAATTAATATTAACTTTATTTAGATTTTTATCGAGTAATTAGCATAAACCAACGAGACGGTTCAAATAACATAGAAAGAATGAATATTTTAACTAATTTTAATTAATTTTACTTGGAGTGTTCATATTTTTGTCGAGTATTACTCAACGGATTTGAGACGAGTATGTACAGTAAAGTCACTATTTTAACCGAGATTAGAACGAACATGTAGAAAAATTCTAAAAAAATTTAGATTTAAATAAAAATACATAATGAATGAGTATACCCTATCCATTATCATTCCTAATTATAAATTTAGATACGTGAAATAATTAATTTTTTAAGTTTGATTAATAATTAACGCAAACAATATTACAACTTTTAAATAAATTATAAAATTATTTTTAATATATATATATATAAATATATAAATAAATTAAAACATAAAGTTATTTCCCGTCGAATTTCGACGGGCTACTTACTAGTTAATAATAAATAAATATGAAAGTGGGATCGACTCGATGACATACATAAGTATTAGGATAGAGGATACACGGGAACATTCTATCTACACGATCGAACAAAACATACTCCCTCCGTCCCATGATAAGTGGCTACTTTCTTTTGGGCACGGGTATTTAGGAGAAGAGTGTTTAAAGGGTAAAAAGATAAAAAGTGGTGGATCCCACATCTTTTGTGTGAGAGATGTTGTATTAGGAAAGTGAGGCCATTATGATGAATAAGAAAATGTTAGTAACTTATGGCGGGACGGAGGTAGTATTAAATAGTCCACCTATGTCCCTCTTTTGATTTTTCTTCTACTAAAATAAGTAACCAACCATGGTTACAAACTAGTGCTCCTTGTATGCCAAATTACAAATCGAAATCATATTATCAAAGAAAAGGAAGGTCTTATATATTGTTGCTATTTATTCCTAAGTTTTAAAAATCGGACCGGCTGGTCCAAACAGATTGCACGGTGAATGAAAAAAGATGTCCTAGGGGTGTCAAAAAGTCCCGGCCTGGTTTCGGGCCGGGCTGGGCGCCACAATCATAGGCCTGATTTGATTTCGGGCCGGGCTAACTGGGCCCGAAATGAGTAAAAATCTGGCGGGCTCGAGTTGGTCCGTATCGGCCCGGAAAATTACACTACAAAACGGTTTTCGGGCCGGATTGGGTGCCGCATTTTTAGTCGGCCATCCGGCTCGGCCCGGCCCAATTTTTTCAAAAAGCCCGGTAGGTTCGGGCCGGGCCGGCCCAGAATTTTGACACCTCTAGTCCTAGCATGACTAGGTATTTTCTTGGGCCTCAACGCATTTGGGCCTTGTTGTATTTGGGCTTTTTATTGGAGTGCAGTTCATGGGCTTGTATTAGGGATCGGCGGTAGGGATTTATAAAAAATATAATATGGCTGATGATACTCTCCGAATTATGATTATTTCACTTCTCCTTTAGCAATTGCAAGCGATGGATAGTTTAGTTGAAAGATAATCTTCCTAATTTCCTCATGCTCTGTTCCAGTGGGGATGATCTAGTGGTAGAGTGGTTGCCTGTTGACCAATAGGTCAGAGGTTCGAGTACTCTCGGCCACAAAAAACCCTAGGTGGGGTGTGTGAGTATTAATATTTGTAATGATATTAAAAAAAAAAAATGAAAAAAAAAAAAAAAATTTCCTCATGCTCTATCTGATTCTGATTTAAAGTCTTGTAGCTTAGTTGTATTCTCAGTCGGTAATCAAATTCAATCCCTAATTTCCTCGTGCTCTAAGTCTTAGCTTAGTTGTATTCAATCTCTAATTTCCTCTCCACAAAAAAGGGAAACATATATGTTTGGAAATTTTATTTTCTCGTATAGAGTTCTCAAAACAAGGCAAAAATTTGCAGGAATCCTAAAAGGTTAAAACTAGCAGTATGAAAAATACCTAAACCAGTACGTAGCCTCCGATAAGAAACTTACCTAAACCCAGATAACAAACCAATTGATACTAATTAGATTTATACATATCTCCAAGTCAATAAACAATTTTTGCAGACTATAAATAGATTTCATTCACATATCTAATCTATAAATAGATTTCATTCAAATATCTAATCAAATCTCTAGTAAAAAATATCCAAGATGCAAATTTTGTGCGTGTATATATAGATGCATGTCTGACGCTTTCGATTCACATCTCCCAAAAAAAAAAATAAATAAAAAATTAGGAAGATGGATCCGAAAAGTCCAAGATTTTCATCATTGGCTAACAACAAGATGAGGTTCGATTTGCCATTCGGGTACAGATTCGACCCGACCAGCATGGAATTGATCGAAGCTTATTTGATTCCAAAAGTGAAGGGCGAAGAGCTTCCATCACACTACATTATGGATCTTGATGATCTCTACAATTACGAGCCTTACCAACTTACTTTCAGTAAGTTTCATGCATGCTTTTGATATGCTTTAATTAATTAATGTTATTTTTTTTAACTATTCTTAGAGATGTTTGATTTTGATAATGTTCTTTAAGTCTTTTGTGCAGTGTTTTGATCGATTTGATTCAATGTGTTTGTTCTTTGGTATTGTTATTCAATTTAAGTTCATGATTAATCTAATTTAGCAAACGTATTACTTTTTTTAATTGGATTTTTGATTTGTTATTAAAACCCTTTGTCTTTGCTATTTTGAATCAAGTTCATGAGTGTAACGGAGAGCAAAACGATACTTTTAAGTTGGACTTTTTATTTGGAATTTTTTATTATTGGTTATGATTGGCTTTTCTAATCTAATTAGTAGCTAGAGATAACGATTTGCATATTAGTTAATATTGAGCAGTGTCACTTGTTCTATTTGCATTGATAAGCTTGGATTTGTGCATTTTTCTTGCACATCATAGTATATATACATCTTAAACGAGGCTAAGCAAATTTGTTCTATTAGATTTGTTGTATCTAAAACGAGCATATCTAAGTGATAATTTTGGATTTGTTCAATCTTTGAAAACATTTTCTATCTACTGCATGATTCAGTAGGATAGCATTTGCATTCGATTTGTTATATATCTACTAAGGATAGCATTCGCATTCTTGAGTAGCATTCTTGAGCAAGTGATAGCGTGATTTGTTCTATCTACTACCAGCATTCACAGAAATTTATTTGTTTATATCTACTAGCATTCTTACCCTAGCATTCTTAAAAAATTGATTTGTTATATCTACCTTGATTTGTTCTATCTACTACCAGCATTCTTCAACAAGTGATAGGTTGATTAGTTATATGATAAGTTTGATGGTTAAGATATAGTATTCTTCAAGTAATATATAGCTTGATTTGTTCTATCTACTAGCATTCTTCAGAAATTGATTTGTTTATATCTACTAGCACCATTCTTACACGACAATGATCATAACTAATTGATTTGTTCTATCTACTAGCATTCTTCAGAATTGATTTGTTTATATCTGCTAGCACCATTCTTACAATGATCATAACTTGATTTGTTTTATCTACTAGCTTCTTCATAAATTGATTTGTTTATATCTACTGGGAGGAGTATTGTTAGACGACAATAAGTTCTATCTACTAGCATCTTCAGCAAGTTGATTTGTTTATATCTACTAGCACCATTCTTAAACGACAATGATTATAACTTGATTTGTTCTATCTACTAGCATTCTTCAGCAACCGTTATATGTTTGATTTGTTCTATCTACTAGCATTCTTCATAAATTAATTTGTTTATATCTACTACTAGGATCATTGTTAGACAACAATATTTGTTCTATCTACTAGCATTTATACGCTTGATTTGTTCCATCTACTAGCATTTTTCATAAATTGATTTGTTATATCTACTAGGAGCTTTCTTCAGCAGCTTGATTTGTTTCTATTATTTGATTTAAGCTTGAATTTACTAGAATTCTCAGCAAGTGTATAGGCTTGATTTGTTCTATCTACTAGTATTGATTTGTTATTGTTATATCTACTAGCAGCACTCTTCAACAAGCGATAACTTGATTTGTTTCTATTATTTGATTTGTTATATCTGCTAGCATTCTTCAGACATTTATAAGCGATGAGTGATAAGTTTGACAGTTAAGCTTGGATTTCTTCTATCTCTACTACTTGCATTCTTTTTGTGATATTTAATAGTAATATTTTACATGTAGTTTTATTTATTTTAAACTTTTGAAGTAGAAGTATTTGAATTTTTGATCGTCGATCGTCATTATGACTTGGCATTTTGAACAATGGTAGTTGAATATTTGATCGCCCACTTATGTGCAATTGTGATTAGCTTTCAAAATTATTTCTTTCTAAACTATTCTTGTCATTTTTCTCTTACTTTCTAGATTTTTCATTTATTTTTCTTTTTTTGGTTTTCTAAAAATTATAATATATTATTTTAAACCTAGATTTTTCTAAAATGTGCACAATTTTTTGGCTAAGTTATAGTAGTAACTAAAAATATTCTATTGGCATAAATAATCTAAATTAATTATATATTTTACACCAGCCAAAACTAACCCTCACAATATATGTTAGGATAACCAACAAAAAACTAAATAATTTTTACACATTAGTGGATTAATTTAGGAGACCTATTTATGTTTGGTGCATATAGATGACAAACAAATACTAGTAAAAAAAAAAGAGAGTTGAATTTTAAATTATATATATTCAATAGTTAATGACGTTGTATAATTAGAACATATTAAATATGAAAGTTGAAGAAATAATATAGTGAAAAGTAAAGTAAAAGGTTAGGAAAATGGGCAAAGAAATTAAGCAAGTAATGTCTAAAAAATTATAATTTGATACTAACCTTTAGGTCAAAGTTAGTGTTTTTTCTTTTATTTTTTATTTTTTTATTTTTTAATCATGGAACTTTAAAATATTCATTAGATGGTATTAGATTCATAATAAATATGTAGAGGATATATTCGAGGTCTCAATTTTTCTATAGGTCGTCTTACCACAATTGCTTAATGGACATTATGCTAGTTAACTAATTAATACTCCCTTCGTTCACGAAATAACTTTCTCTTTATTTTAGGACAACAACTTATCTTCCGTTACCCCTTACTTTATAAACTTATTTACCTAAATACCAGCCGTTGCCCACCACTATCTCAATTAATTAATATTCCACTACTCTCAATGTGGGATAATTTCTCCACTCACAACACACTCACAAACTATTTCATTAAATTTCGTGTAACTTCCTCTTAGGAAGTTATTTCGTGGACGGAGGGAGGTATGGGACTAGTAGATAGACCTTGTACATAAAAAAGACTAGTATCTTCGATTAGGACATGTATCATGCATGATACATGATATATATTCCAACATCTTTAAAACTCATCAACTAGTATTCTTCAGATCAATTGGAGCATCTAAAAGACAACGAGGCATTCTTTTTCACATTGGAATATTCGAGGGGAAACTCAGCAGAAGAAAGCCGAATTCGAACTACGCCCAATGGCTATTGGAAAGTTTACAAAGAAAACGTGCCCGTTGATCGGGACGATGAAGTCATCGGGTTCACGACCAAACTCTTGTACCACGATGTTCATGGAAATAAAACTGATTGGAAGATGACAGAGTACAAATGTAATCCCTCCCTAATTCCTACTACCTCTACCAATGTAAGTATCCACATTATTTCCTTCTCGATCGTTCTTGTATTTATGTTACTAATTAAGTTATCTATGTTGATTTATGTGGAACGTGACACTGCACTCTTTATTTTTCAGGTGAAGAGTTATACAGTTTGCAAAATCAAGCTAAGGAAGGTGGGAGAAGTGTTTGGTTCAAGATATTAGTTTGGAAGATGAAAAATGATATCAACGGAAAAGCAAATCTAGCTAGGCCGAAAAATATGTTACGTAACATTTTATTTTATTTTTAGTTGGAAGCTACTTGGGATTGACAATCTATGTTTTGATCACCTCACTTTTTTGGTTTTTTGCATTTTAAAGGTTTTGACCTCCCAATGGTAATTTTAGAATAATAATTTTTTTTACAACATGCACATAGGAAGTAAATTTGAACAATATACTTGTATACTTATTCTAGTTATTCACTTATTCTAGCTTATGCAATTCTCTAATATTGTTGGATCCAATTGATCATCATGATCATATAATTCTAGGCTCGTTATCTTTGGTTGCAAATTTATCATAAGAAAATGAGGGACAAGAAAACACGAGTTGCTTAGTAAGCAGTTAAGATAGATATATAGGCTCTATACTAAATAAAATTATTTAGTTTTTCTAATCTACTTGAATATCGGTAATCTATTACTAATATGAAAATAAAGCTGCCCCCTCCACGGTGCTCCGTTCAGATTTTCCTTTATTCTGGTAATTTGTCTAATTTTAATTCATATATAATCTAATTTTTATTAATTAAAATTTTATTAATTTCATATTATGGAAATATCACATGTTTATCTATTAATCACATCTCATATTTATCTTTCCCTCTATTTAATTAATTTCTTCTATTACACATATTAAAATAATGACAATTTCGGAATGCATTCTTATAAATCCTTATTTTATACATTCTTAATTCATACATAATAATCTATATATATTTATTATAAAATTTTTTACGTTCCTATTATGTGAGTCTGTGACAGTATATTCATTAAAGTTTCCTTTATTATATTATACTACAATTATAAAATTATATCGTCAATTAGATTATGTATAGAATTGTAAACTCTAGAAAAGTATTAGTCAATCAATTTAATTAATTTATATATATATATATATTCTAATTCGAATCTATCATTATGATTATTATTATATTCATTAGTATGTATTTAATTAATATTTGTAATCTATTTTTATTTATCTTTCCGTGTGTAATGTCATTAACTTCTAATAAACTATTAAATATTGTAGTATTGATCTATCCATGTTGTATTGAATTCTAATAGACTTTTATGTGTCATATTATGACACTATATTATGTATTAGAAGAATTATCATTCTGAATTATGTTTAAATATTAGAAATAAAATTATTTTTTAAGTTAGTCTCTAAGCAGCGCTAATAATTAAATTTAGAGTAACAGACAAATTTTAAAAAAGCAAATTAGCATTTTAAGAGGCCAATAGAAAATTTGTAAATGAAAATTCATATGAAGACTAATTAAATATATTTTATCAACATGTTTACATGGAATCCTCTTCAATTTTCATTCATGTTTTTCTAAAAACTTTGATTAGTGTTTGCTAGAAAATATATACATAATCAAATGTGGGGAAGATAGCTAAAAAAAAAAACAAAAAAATTTGAAGATGTAAACATATTTTTTTTTCGGCATTTTGGCAAAGATTAGATATATTATCAATTTAGCATGAACCAACGAGACGGTTCAAATATATTTAAAAACGAAGGTTTTTAGTAATTTTAATTAATATTAACTTTGTTCAGATTTTTATCAAGTAATTTTGCATAAAACAACGAGACAATTCAAATAACACTAGAAAGAAGGATTTTTACTATTTTTAATTAATATTAACTTTGTTCAGATTTTTATCGCGCGAGTAATTTTGCATAAAACAACGAGACAGTTCAAATAACACTAAATAGAAGGATTTTTACTATTATTAATTAATATTACTTGTAGTGTTCATATTTTTATCGAGTATTAAACATGACAACACCCTCAGCGCACCAGGTCTGTGTATATCAGAGGTCAAGAGAGGAAGTATAATAGAGACATCATAAACAGATAACGGCCACTGTTCGCTATTCTATTTATCTTAAATTATGTATTTTGTGCAATATTAATTTATATATTTTATCTTTTTGGCCTTTTGGCTAAGATTAAGGATATCAATTTAGCATAAACCAACGAGACGGTTCAAATAGACATAACAAGAAGGATTTTTTATTAATTTTAGTTAATATTAACTTTGTAGTGTTCAGATATTTATCGAGTATTAGCCAACGGGTTTGAAACGGATATGTACAATAAAGTTACTGTATTATACATATTAAAATAATAACAATTTCGGAATGCATTATCATAAACCCTTATTTTTTACTTTCTTAATTCATATATAATAAACTATAGAAAATATGTAAATGAAAATCCTTATGAAGACTAAATAAATATATTTAATCAACATGTCTATATGGAATCCTATTTATTTTTCATTCATGTTTTTCTAAAAATTCGATTAGTGTTTTCTATAAAATATATACATTGAATCAAATGTGGGATAGATAGCTAAAGAAAAGAACAAAAAAACTTGAAGATGTAAACATATTTTTTTCCGCATTTTGGCAAAGATTAGAAATATCGATTTAACATTAACTAACGAGATAGTTCAAATATACTTAAAAAGAAGGATTTTTACTAATTTTAATTAAAATTAACTTTGTTTATATTATCGAGTATTTTAGCATAAACCAACGAAACGGTTCAAATAACATAGAAAGAATGATTTTTACTAATTTTAATTAATATTATTTTGAAGATGTAAACATTTTTTTTTCCGCATTTTGGCAAAGATTAGAGATATCGATTTAGTATAAACCAACGAGAAGATTCAAATATACTTAAAAAGAATAATTTTTACAAATTTTAATTAATATTAACTTTGTTTAGATTTTTATCAAGTAATTTATCATAAACCAACGAGACGGTTCAAATAACATAGAAAGAAGGATTTTTATTAATTTTAATTGGAGAGTTCATATTTTTATCGAGTATTACTCAACAGATTTGAGACGAATACAGTAAAGTCACTATTTTAACCGAGATAAGGACGAACATTAGAAAATACATAATGATTGAGTATATCCGATCCATTATCATTTCTAATTAAAAATTTAGATACGTGAAATAAATTAATTTTCTAAGTTTGATTAATAATTAACGCGAACTATATCACAACTTTTAAATAAGATATAAAATTATTTTTAAAATATATACATATAAATTAAAACATAAAATTATTTTCCGTCGAATTCCGACGTGCACTTACTAGTTCATATATATAATGATATTGCTCATATTATGTTGCTGAAATCTACAATTAATTTTGTAATTCACTTAATCACTGTACTAATCGCACTGAATATTCGTATACAAATAAATTAACATCATCCGGATTATCATAATTAAGACTAATTCCTTGTCTTTTATCGTGAGTTATTACCAATAAATAAAATTCATCACAAGATGGCATAAAAGAAGAAACACATCTTTTGGCGAGAAAAAAAAAAGTACACAAAGAAAAAAGGAGAGAAATTATTGTGAGAGAATAACTGAGGAAGGTGGAAAAGGATGGCTAATAAGCGCAGGCAAAAGGAAGGAAACCCTAACCAATTGGTAAAATTAGCAAAAACGACGTCGTTTGGGGTATGCACGAGAGCCAAAAGCATGGCGCTCGAGGCATCCGTACCCTCTCACGCTTCTCCAACAATCGTGGAGCAGACGCGGATCGATAACGTCGGTGAGGGATGCTACCTCCATCTCAGGAGTAGGCGGTTGGAGAGGTTTCAGCCTTTCTTTGTGAAGAAAGCAAGGAAAAATAATAAATGTGCCCTCAAGAAAAAGGGTTTTGATCTTGATGAAAAGGAAAATGTAGGAGTCGTCAAATTTGAGGAGAAGCACAAAAATAAGGAAAAAATTGCTTTTGGGGAAAATGAAGGAGAAAACAGGATGGTGGAGAAACAAGAGAAGGGATTCAAGAGAGATGAAATGAACAAGAATGAAGAAAAAGTTGATTATGATGACAACATTGACAAAGTTGAGGATTCATTCGGAGAAAATGATCTTGATTTTGAGAATAAACAAAGGTAATTATTTAATTTAATTTATTTACTTTTAGAATTTGAAATATTCTTTGGTTTATATAAACTTTGTTTTGTTTGTATGGTTGTTATTTTACTTTAGTTTTTGTTTATTTTTTGCTTTCATGGTATATTTGGTTTTTATAATTTATACTCCCTCCGTCCTGAGATAAGTGACCACATTTTCTTATTGGGTTGTCCTCGGATAAGTGGCCACTTTCCTTTTAAGGAAATATGCTTTTCTCACAAAAAGTTATGGGCTCCACCACTTTCTATCTTTTTACTCTTTAAACACCTTTCTCCTTAATATCCGTGTCGAAAAGAATTTGGCAATTTATTATGAGACGGAGGGAGTAATCCATATTAGATTCTATATGGATTGCGCGATAAAAAGATTCAATGACGTTAATGTTGGTCATAGTGTGGTTTGAGCGTTATTTGATGAGAAACAAAGAGAATCATCAAAAATGAGAAAAAACATTTTAATTAAATTTTAATGTATGTTAGGGGGTTTATTTGGTTCGTCAAGAACCTAAGATATTCCAAAACTATTTTTAAGTTATTATCGCATGTGTTTTGAAATAATCAAATAATTGCCCTCTCTAATTTTTCAATGCGGGGTTTCCTCATTACCAAGTAAATGGAGAGAGATTTTTATCAAATTAAAAAAATTTACGAGCGAATTTTCTCATGAATTTTTTTTTTTAGAATTACACGAGATATTGGTACTTAATGATGAAGGATAGATCTCCAAGAATATATCTATGGGAATTTTCCAATTCTAAATGTAGAAATTAAGAGTTATATTAATTAATTCATATTAAATTTACGGTTATGACGATTTCATGATGACTATTCAAGAAGAAAATATAACCTTTTTGTAGGTTAAAAGATGAAATTCAAGCTATAATTAACTTGTTTCTAAGTAAACTATAAATAGCCTTAAAAACTTTAATGAGTTTACTTATTATAATCAAACTTCTAAATATAGCTAGATAGTTAATTGGATTTAATTTTCATCTTAGTATTTTTACTTAATTGTTTTATTATAGTTGGGAGCTAGGGAACGATGTGAAATAAACACTAGACCTCTCTCTTTGTACATACGATGTCTACTACTTGGATATTTCCGAAATGACATCTTTTAGATACAATATTATAGTCATGTTATATATATATATAGTAGAATTGTACATATGAGTATCCTTTGTTAATTTTACAGAATTTTGAAAGTCTTTCCATTTCATTTAACCTAGCTAGTGTATAAGAGTTTTAATTTATTTATCTCATGAAAATTTTGAATTTGTGATATTGTGAAAAATAGCATAGTTTTGTTTCCCTATATTAATGGAACAAAAGGCTCCATGCTTGTTGTGTTATTTATCACAAAAACTTGTGTAGGACGGTCTCATGGTGAGACAAGTTAAAAATTCGAATCCAAACCTATATTCAATGACATATTTATGAATTACATATATGCTATTAGATATGGATTTAGATCTGAATCTTCGACTCATCTCACTGTAAGACCGTCTCAGACAAGACTCCCCCATTATTTATATATTACACTAATTACTATTGCATTAATTTTATGAAATACAGAATTACTAGGGAAAACACACCTAGTAGCTTCGCTATGAGCAAAGACAAAATCACAACTCGTATGTCAAGCAACAAGGAAACCATCATGAAGCAAATGAAGATTGCAACCCCAATAAAGCCTAGTTTGCAAGAGTTGGAGTTGTTCTTCGCGGACGCTGAAAAATGTTGCATTGAGAAATTCATTAAGAAGTAAAAATTTATTTTTCATGCATATAATAGCATGTATAGACTTATAATTATATTACTACTTGTATTTTCCCCAAACATTTATCTAATGTAATTCAATTATAATAGGTACAATTTCGATTTGGTGAAGGAAAAGCCATATGAAGGACGTTTTGAGTGGGTGCAAATCAAACCTTAATTAGACATGTGCTATACATATATTTTTCATTATTATCAAGGGTCATCAAATAGCTAGGTAGGGAGCTTTCGATCATTCTTTTAAAAATTGGAATGATTAAACAGGTTGGATTGGGAATCGAAGCTAGTTAAGCTCTCAATAATATGTGGTGGCAGTGTATGTTACTTTTTCTTTTTCTTCTTCTTCTTTTTTACTAAATTACTTTTGCTTTTTTATGTCACTATAGTGCAGTTTGTATTAAATACTATACAGATATTATACTCCCTCCGTCCACGAAATATATAATCCATTTCAAATTGGTATGAAAGAGTTCGAATCGGTTGCAATCAGAAGTTAAACATGAGGATAATCGATTTCAACGACGTGTAAAAGAGTTATATTGAAATATGTATAGCTAAGGATAAGTCATGTTTCTTTTTTGTTTCCTAATAGCGTGTTTTGATCTTGATGCTGAGTCAACAAGATTAGTTTTAGCTATAAATAGTGTAGAACCTTCTTGTATTCGATGGTGAAAATTCATAATGAAAAGAACAAGTTTGAATTCTCAGTCTTTTTCCTCAAATTCTCTGTGATTTCAATTTGGTATCCAGAGTTCCGCTGCATTCTCTCTGTTTGATATCATCTTCATAATTTAATTTTCTTTTATTCGATCAATTTCTTCATACCTTCATCACCTTTGATTATCTGTTTTCAATGGTGAGACCTGGTATCGTCAATCGCGATCGCGATCTAATTTTTGAAGATCAATCCAGTCCTTACTACTTGTCAAATGCTGATAATCCTGGAGTTGTGCTCGTTACACAGCAGCTTACTGGATCTAATTACAACAATTGGTATAGATCGATTATCACAGCTTTGTTGGCAAAGAATAAGCTTCCTTTTGTCGATGGATCTCTTCCTCAACCTGAAATAGGTGATCTTCTTTATCCTTAATGGATTCGTTGCAACAACATGGTAGTGTCTTGGTTGAGAAATTCTGTTGTGCCTAGTATTAGCTCAAGTCTTATGTATATGGATAAAGCTTCGCAAATCTGGTATGATCTGAAAGAGAGGTTCTCTCAAGGAGATTTAGCACGCATATATCAGCTTCGTCAACAATTGTTAACTCTGACACAAGGATCTATAGACTACAGATGTGAATACTTATTACACAAATTTGCGCATATTGTGGGATGAGTATCGAGATTTTCAGCCAGTGAGTTAGTGCACTTGTGTAAATTGCAAGTGTGGAAGTAGTGAGCGGTGTCATCAATATCAAGAGCAAGAGTGCTCGATGCAATTTTTGGTTGGCTTGAATAGATCATATGCTCAATTGATAGGGATGGCAATTTTACCCACGGGTTCGGGTCCCCGCGGGTACCCACCCCTAATGGGGCGAGTTCGGGTGAAATTTTTCGAGGTCGGGGACGGGGACGGGGACGGGTTTGACCTATAAAACCCGAATCGGGTTCGGGGATATAGATCCCCGCCCCGAACCCGACCCGATTAATTATTTATTGAATAATAAATTATTAAAAATAAATTATTAGTAAATTTTTAATAAGTATTAAAAATAAATTACTAATAAATTATTCCCTCCGTCCCAATAGTAAGGTCTCACTTCTTTAATTGATGAGAGTATTAATTAATAGAAGTGAGACATTGCTATTGGGACGAAGGGAGTATTATTTTTTTGTTATAATAAATTATTAAAAATAAAATAAATTATCTAACGGGTACCCGATGGGTATCCTTTTCCCGACGGGTAATCCCCGCCCCGCCCCCGCCCCGATTTAAACGGGGATGGGGACGGGGACGGGTATGAAATTCTGAAGCGGGTATGGGGATGGGGAAGCAATACCCGGCCCCGCCCCGACCCGTTTACATCCCTATCAATTGAGGTCTCATTTATTATCAGTTAGTCCTTTGCCGACTCTCTCCAAAATCTTTGGATTGGTGATTGAGGAAGAACGCCAAAGATCTATCGAATGAGTAAATGGTGGAAATGTTCCTAGTTTTGTTTAAAACACAAGTGAACAGCCTGGATCTTATGTGAATGATACTAGATTTGGTCACGGCAGAGGCAAGTATCTCTGCTCACATTGTGGAAAAACGAATCACACAGTTGATAAGTGCTTTGATATCATCGGATATCCTACTGGCTATGGTCGAGGAAAGGGAAAATTTACTACTCAACCTCAGAACAATTACAGATCTGTTAATTACATGGAAAAAGGATCATCTTCGGTTATTGAGAATGTTCACATTCAGCAACAGAATACAGTTACAAACACTTCATCTCATCAAAATCCTATTTCATCTTTGTCTAATGATTAGTGTCTACAAATGTTGAATTTCCTTCAACAACAACTGCAGATGAATTCTCCACCATCCCAGTCCATGTCATCTTCATCATTTTTCAGCACCACCAATCCTCAACCACCTAATCTTCATGCCTTCAGTGGTAACATTTTTATCTCTTCTTTCATTGCTAATGTCAGTAAATTCTCTTCTCTTTGGTTGTTAGACACAAGAGCCACCATCATGAGTGTTGTGACTTGTCTTTGTTTTCACATTCTATGGAAGTTCGTGATTCTTCTGTGAATTTGCCTAATGGCAGTCAAGTTAGTGTTTCTAGGGTTGGCACAGTTCTTATATCTCCTCATATACAGTTGCATCATGTTCTCTATATTCCTTCTTTTAGTTATAACTTGGTCTCTGTGAGTTGCCTTACCTCTTCATCTCATTGTACTGTCACATTCACTCCATCTTCCTGTGTTTTTCAGGCAGCTTCACAGGGGACTCAGATTGGGAAGGGTAGAAGAGTTGGTAATCTGTATGTTCTTGATACTCACATACATGTACACTACGCCAAATTCGCTCATACATAACGGATAATATCCGTTATCTATGTGGAAAAACTGGCGTAAAGTATAATGGTGTTATGTATGTGGCGCTCATACATAACGGAGATTATTACGTTATCTTTACTGTTAAACATAACAGTTGTCCATAAATAAATAACGTTGGATAATCCGTTATCTATAAGTCTTATACATAACGTTTCTAACCGTCATGAAAGTTTATATTTCTTCCTTATCTATATTATTATACATAACGGCTCATTTTAGATAAATAACGTTGGATGTTCCGTTATCTTTAAGCCTTATACATAACGTTTCCGACCGTCATGAAAGTTTATATTTCTCCGTTATGTTTACAATTATACATAACAGTTGTTTATAAATAAATAACGTTGGATAAACCGTTATCTATAAGTGTTATACATAACGTTCGACCGTATTAAAATTTTCTATTTCTCCGTTATCTATGCATTTATACATAACAGTAGTTTTCATATACATTACACTCTTCTTTGTGTAATCTTTCGATGTTATAATAACAGTTAAATTGTTGTTTAGATAACGCCATTTTTACGTTATGTATGTTTTTATACATAACAGTTGTAGCCGTTGTATATATATTTTTAATTTCGTTATGTATGCTACAGACACCTTTATAATTTATTTGTAATTAAAATTAATTCTAAAACAATAAAATAATAAAAACCATCCATAATTAATCATGTCATATATCATCAAAAATATTCATACAATCACCACCATCCGAATAGAGTTAACAGAAACACATGTTCTAGCAGTCGTATGTCCAAAGAAAGATAAAACACAATGATGATGTGAAACTAGCTAGATAGCCATTTCGATCCAAATAATCTTTCTCGCAAAGATGAGAGGCGCCCATTCAGCTCAACCGCTCAACTACAATTTTGTTCACTACCTGTTGACATTAAAAAAACATCCAAATAACGATCAGACTAAAGGGAATATACAAATAATTATGAACTTCCAATCAGAACCTATTAATACAAAACTCAAGTGAAAGAAAACATCAAATATTCCAGGACCAAAGGCAACAAATATAACTTATAGTCACTGTCTCAAGCCAAAATAATTAAACTGTAAACATACCTATCAATCCAATGCATGCTTTATCACACATGTTGCTCATTCTTCACGAACCTCGTTGAGTTGAGTTTGAGAATAAGTAGTAACACCCTTAAACTATGAATACAAACAAGATCATAAATATATTTTTATTAATAAGTACTACTAATTAGAGGTGTTCACCCGACCCGGAACCGCCGATTCCGGCCCGGAACCGGAACCGGAACCGTGGTCAACGGGCCGGAACCGGACCGCGGTCAATGGGCCGGTTCCGACCCAAAACTGTGTTTGGGACGGGCCGGTTCCGGTTCCAAGGGCTAGGAACCGTGAACCGGCGGTTCCACATTTTTTTTAAATATGTTTTGTGTTATCCATGTTAATTATATCCTAAAACAAGCAATAATGACAATTAGAATGCTAAATGGAACGAAAAAATGTCAAAAAAAAATAATAAAAATAAGGTTCGAGGTTGAACCAGCGGTTCCGGTTCGGAACCGCCGAACCGTGTGAACCACCGGTTCAACCGCCTAGGATTTGGCACCCATTTGAAATTCAAAATGGATGGCTATAATTTCATCTTGTGATCCAATGGCTATGATTCAAAGTTTCCCCCCCCCGTTTCCTCTCACTTTCAACTATAAATACCCCCTACCCACAACCATTTCTTCACACCAATTACTCTCTTCTCTTCTCTTACTCTCTAAATTATTCATTCTTTTCAGTTTTCATTGTTCTATTTTCTAGCTCTTACTCTCTTAGTCTCTTAGTAGTTCTAGCAAAAATGTCTTCCTCCAACCCTCGTAAGGGTAAGGAAAAGGCAGTCGAAAATGTTCGTGGTAGTGGTAACCCTCCTCGTCATCCTCGTGGTGTTACCATTCAAGAACGAGAAGCGTTCCAGGATGACTACTACGAAGATGATGATACTTTTTCCACTCCCACTCCCACAAGCTAGAATCCTCAATACCAGAGGGTCCCCACTCGCCGCCAACGTGAAGAAATGGAGAACCAGCAGATGGCCGAAGATGTTGCTGCCTTTACTGCCCACCAGATTGAAGCGGATAGGCTACTTGCTGAAAGCCTATATGTTGCCGACTTCGAAGTGGAGATGAATTCGCCCCACCAAATGCATCCTCCCCGCACTATGCAGTCGTCCCCCTTTCACGAAGAGGCAATTAACTTGGATGAGGATGACGAAATGGATGAGCAAGAGTACGGCGGAATGGCTGCCGACAAGGGCCGTCGTACCAAAAAGGCGAAGCTGCAGGCCAAAGAAAAGAAGGAAGGATCCGAAGTGTTCTCAATATGGTTTAAAAAGGTAACACTACCTTGTGTCGAAGGAGAAACTCCAATTGTAATGGCGTGCTACAATTTCTACGACCAGCAGTACGAGCATAAGAAAGGAAATGGGTATGGCACTTATAACCGCCATATACTCAAACACAAGCCGAAGGATCAAGAAAAAGGTACACAACAACAAACTCAAACTCAACTAAACTTCACGCAAGGTAATGAACTCGCTTTATTTAAGTATAATGATATAGTAGCTAGAGAAGTGATGGCTAAGTTTGTTGCTACTGAATCTCTTGCTTTCCAATTTGCCGATAGCATGCGTTTTGAAAATTCAATGAAAAAGCATATAATCCGCAAGCTAAAAAAATCTCACGAAGTACCATGACTAGGACAATTGCTAAATTATCTATTAGATATAAAAAAGCATTAAGAGACATGTTTGCTAAGTTGCCATATAGAGTCTCTGTTTGTTCTGATATTTGGTCATGTGCTTGGCAACAAAATTCATATATTGGAATGACTGTGCATTGGATTGATCCGAATTGGTGTATGAACAAACGCGTACTTTGTTTTAGGAAGTTTAATTGTACTCATAATGCTGCAAACATTGCTCTTTGCATTATAAAAATGTTGAATCAATTTAGATTAACCTCTAAGATTTTTTCAATCGGTTTTGATAATGCATCTGCTAATACTGCAAGTGTGCCTGCTCTAATTGCTGCATGTAATCCAACTCTAGGAGGAAAATATTTTCATACTAGATGCATATGTTATATACTAAATTTATGTGTGCAAGATGGATTAAAGCAATTAGAAGGTTCAATTACGCCTATTAGCAAATGTGTTGCCATGTTAAGGGATAAAAGCTAAGCTACACAGAAATTGGTTAAAATTTTGTAAGCAAAAAACTAGAAAAAGTAAGAGTTTTAACATTGATGTATACACTAGATGGAACTCTACTTATGAAATGTTGGCAGCAACTTCTGAATATAAGGATTTATTATGTTATTTCTTTTCAACTGAGGTTAGCAACATGTTCTTATTGCCTTTTTATTGGGATGAATGTTCAGGTCTGATTGCACTCTTAAAAGTTTTTGAAACTGCAACTAAGGATTTATCTGGAGTTTATTATCCTACTTCATGTCGTGTACTATATCATTGTGTTGTTATCGTTCTTCAATTCTTAATATGCAGTACTAACCCAAGGTTGCAGGATTCTATAACTATGATGGTCATTAAATTGTTGAAATATTTTACTTATATTCCCGATGTCTTTTTTATTGCAAAATGTTTAGATCCCTCTATGAAATTGGAAGGGGTTTGGGGTCTATTAGACTTGTATTACAGTTATCTTCATGAAATGATATTTGGAGTGGGGGTGAGCGTGGTGAAGACTCTTTTGAATTGCCTAATATTGCATCTGTTAAAACTTCTCTAGATACGACATTGAGGGGTCTTTTTCAAGAATATGAATATAAGTATTCGGATAAAGGGTCATCATCTAGGCCTAGTCAAAGACCAAGAAGCTCTTTTAATTTAGGAATAGATTCTAGTTCTGTAGCTGCACAAAGACTTCAAAGTTTCTTTCAAAATCAGGGCACGGGTAGTAATATAAGCAGTGAACTTGATATCTATCTTAGCGAACCCAAAAGTACATATTTAGCAGGTGAAGGGCCAAATAATGTTGATGTTTTGCAATGGTGGTCGAGGAGGCAAAATCAATACCCAATTTTAGCAATGATGGCGAGGGAGATCTTAGCCGTTCCAGTATCAATAGTCTCGGTGGAACAAGCTTTCAGTGTTGGAGGCTACGTGCTCGATGAAAGAAGATCGGTGATGATGCCGAGAAACCTAGAAGCTCAAGTTTTACTCAAAGATTATAAATTGGCCAAAATGCATGAACAAGAAAATAATTGGGATGAAATATTTACGGAGTATCCCATAAGCACAACTGAGACCGAAAGCACATACACCGACTCTATAGCCACTACTGAAACCGATGAATTTGAAGATGATTGGGACTTTGACGCCGACATCAACGGGTAGTCCTAAATAATTTTAGACGAATACTCTTTTTCCTTACTTGGTGTTTTTCCCATTGGGTTTTCGCCAAGAAGGTTTTAACGAGGCTCGGCCCTTGAGTTTCAAACTTTGTGAATTCCAATGGTTTTAGGATTTTGAGTTTTAAATAATAATATATTTCCATTTGTAATTGATTACACATTGTTATAAATGAAGATATATATTATTCTATTTCGATCTTATACATTACATTGATGATTTATGTGTTTCATTTCAATAACAATGTAAAAAAAAATTATACGGTTCGGGCCCTAAACCGGCGGTTCCGACCCGGAACTGGAACCGTCCAATACGGACTGGTTCCGACCCGGAACCTTGGTATGTGGTGGGCCAGTTCCGGTTCCAATTTCTCCGAACCGGAACCGGCGATTTCGGGTCCGGTTCCGAACCGGAACCGGCCCGTGAACACTTCTACTACTAATACTATGTTAGACAATATTCAAGTATATATATTTAATACCAGTGATGACAACTGAAATGTTAAGGCTGTAGCATTTTCAAACCCTTCGATAATATCTCTCATAAACCTCATCACAAAATAGCCACATTGCTTGTCATCATCAGGTTGTGTAGGACCCTAAAATTATTAGGGAAATAAAATGGTAGGCTGCATTTTAGCAACTATTCAACCAAAACCAAATTTCTGTGTCCACACTACTTCAAAAATTCCATGCAGTACTATCAGAATTAAGCCACAAAACTAATCAGTAAATTAAGCATACATACCTTTATAACTTCCCAATTTGCTTTTTTCATTTTCTTTCCCTTTTTTGCAGTGAGCATACTTATCGCACTTCAAAGGAAATTTATATAAAGTTACCATTAAAATCAAATAAAATGAAAGAGATGATTAATTAGTTGAATAATCCAAAACTTACATGTCGACGACAGACTTCCATGTGTTGTCTTTATTACGATGACAGAGAGGATCCATTAGAAACGCTTGTCCTTTTTCAACTTGAATGATTGTCAGAATCCAATGCCCACTATTTCATATGAATGTCAGATTGTTAGACGAAAAACATACATGATACTAACTATTTTATATACTTGTTCACTTACCCCACGTTGCAAGGCACGAATACGAGTACATTTGATGCAGCAACGTCAAGTAACCTTTGTGATAATGCGCGTGTTCTATCCTCTTGCTTCACTCCATGTTCTACGGTAAATGGATTCACAAATAAAAACTTGGAAGCGGTACCATTTTCCCTCATGTTGCTATACAGATGCCTGCCAATAAAAATGTAGCAATTATATGAACTTGTCATTCATAAATAAACATATAGAAATGATGAGGTCTTACCAAATATATGCCACAATGCAACTTCCCGTTATTGGTTCCATGTTACAAAATGGAAGTAAATCAGGCTTCATAAGAATGTAAAGTTTCGAATCATGCCCAAAAAGTTCAGCATCCAAGTTAACACGCAACCCGTCATCCTTATAAGATTTTTCAAACAAACAGTACAATGCCATCAATGATGAAGGCAATGAGTTTAAATCTTGATTTCCCACTGACAACTTTTTTCCACTTCTTTTCTTTTCTTGTGTCTAAACATTTAATGTTAGAGTTATTAACAATTCCCTAATAAAAATACAAGAAAACATAAAATTCACTAAAAGTACCTCATTAGATCTTGCCACAACCAAATGGCTAGGCCAAGCCACATGGGTTCCTAGTGCACTGCTTACTGTCTCTATCTCATCTGAAACACGAAATGGTAGTCGTGCATTCTCATCAACTACTTCATCAATCGAAACACGGAAGCAATCTGCAGGCATTGGTGAGCCATGTAGGACAGCACCAGCAACAAATATCGTTCCATAAGCTAAAAGCTTTTTGGAGGCTTGTAGAAGTAACTTCACCTCCTTTCCCTACATATTAAATAAAGTTTCATTAAAATATAATTGCGTGCAGACAGTATTTAATCAAATAACTACACTTACCTGCAAGAAATATGATTTTCCAATACATACGGTATCAGGAGCCTCCATATGTTTCTCATGAGCTGCAATCTTTATCACCGAACAACTACCAATTCCTTCAGACTCTTTGTCATTGTCACCCATCTTAGATTCAAACTTTTCCATTTTACTCTTTAACTCATGTACTACTTTATCCAAAACCTGAATCTGGCTCGCTTGTTCATCTATCTTTTTCTTTGTTTCTTCCAATTCAGCACATGAAGCTTGCTTTGTTGCTCGTCGACTTCCTTTAGCAGTTTGGAAGTAGGTTTTGGGCTTGACCCCTGCCCCTTTTCCTCGCACACGACCAGTATGTTCTGGTTTATCAAGGGCAAGTGAAAGCAAATCACTTGAATCTTCTTCTGAATCAAGTTTTCCTTGCTCCTTTTTGCGTATGTATTCATCCTATTAAGTGCAAAGAAAATATTGATTAAAACTATAAATAAATTAACAACTGTAATTAAATTCCATAAATGAATAGTAATACTATTTTCTGTAGGGCAATCTTCAAATTTTCATTGTCAGTGGTTCCATCCTTCTTCAATCTTGCTTTCTTCCACAACAGGCATCTATCAAGCTTTTCATCACCGTGCAATTCATGCATTTTTCCCTACAAAGTATATGATCCAATCCGCAGCAAATTAGTTGAAACAAATGTACAGAATATGCTTCAACAAAATTAGATGTTAACACCAAAAAGAACAGTGACATCCTTCTTTTTATGTGACATACTAGTAACAACAAATAACTTGCAGCAACAACATAAAAAAATACCACAAGTAGGTACAAGAAGAGTTGCAGCACATCAGAACTACTGATCTCAACTTAAATTCCTAAAAAATGGACATACCACTCAGAACAAATCAATAAAGAAAATAGAAACAAATGGGGTTCAACCTTGATTTCTTCGGCATAGTTTGCATAACCTTTACGTGATAGTCGATGCGGGTATAAGTGTTTAGCCCTCCTCTCCTTCTGCAGCTCACTCAGTTCCTACAAGGTGATTAAGTGAAATATATAAGAGCCTTGATACAAAAATGCCACAAATATATGCCAAAAAAAATTGTATTAATTACCTTAAATTCAGGTGTGGTACGACTATGTACAAACACAGCCCAGTCACTCTCTTGTATGCCGCTGCCTACCGACACTTTAAACAACTCATCAACATTTTTTTCATTTGGAAGAACGTGATCCTTATACATCCTAGTTTTCCAGGTTCGCCACTTTGTATTTGCTGATTCCAAGCAGACAGCCTTCCATTTCTCTGGAACCTTGTAAGAAGCTTGCAAAAACGTGAATTAAAAACACAATTTATACGACAAATAACAGTGAGATCAGAAACTACAACCCAATTTTATCTAAAACTTTCCAACTCTGTATATTGATTTTAACAAGATCACGAGTAAGAAGGCCAATGTAACTCTGCAACTGAGATGCAACTTTCCCCACTGGTTGTACATCTTCGATAACCCATTTACCCCTTCTCTGATAAACACTATTTAAACAAACTTTTCCCCTCTTCGCTTTGTTTTTACTTGTGGATTGGGTATCTTTAGAGCCATCTGCTGAATCAACACTACCCTGTGAAGCCATGATTATATGAAACCTGCTCAACAAATACAAGTAAAAAAAAGGATCAGCGGATAATTACAACAGAAACTATTAATTTGCTGCATTAATTTATAGAATTTATGTGACCAATTCTGATGCTTAAGTATATAATTAATACTCAATAGCCAAAACATATTCACGTTTAGTTAAGAGATGCAAACATAAAGTACGAATCCACAATAAAATTGAGACATGCAAAACCATATATATAAACCAAGTAAGCTATAGTAACACAGTAGAGTCTATTGAAAGCTCACCAAACTACAAATTTGCATTGTTAACCTATATCACTTCGCAATCTTTACGAACACATGGCAGTTTGTTTTCATCAGACGCGTTACTTGTGTCATCTATTGGCACTCCTTTTGAAAAACTTTGCAGTTGAATAGTCTCCCAAATCATCACGATTGTTCCTTTCAGTGTATCGTTTGTTGGGACTAGCAAGTACGACTGACCATGCTACATCTTCGGGGTCTTGAATATAGAACACATGTTTGGCTTGACTTCCCAAAATAAAGGAGTCTGATTTGTATCCTAATTTGTTCATGAGGTTGACTAAGGTGAACCCACTATCATCCACTTTAACACCAATATTGTTATCAGCCCAACTACACTTAAACACTACAACTTGAAATTTGGTGTAATCAAGCTCCCATATCTCTCCAATTCTTCCATAAAACAACATTTCTGACACAATTGGATTCTTGTCCTTTGCGCTAGCGATTTGCATGACCGTTGCACGCATGCTAACACCAGAATTTTGAGTAACTCGAGATTCATCATGCTTTATTGTACTAAAAATTACACCATCTACACTATAACTAGCATATACTAATACTCGCTTGGTTGGCCACCCACAAAGAGTTTTCAACCTATCAGATAACTGATACTTACAATCGACAACAACCTACAAACAAAATAATTTATATTAAGTTTTATCTTTAAGACAATATTCAGTGCTAGATTGGGCAACTTACGTGGTCACGCATCCAACTAAGAAATGACTTGTTGTGCTCATCTTGAAGCTATTTTGGATTTCTCTTAGGAAACGGTGCTGCCAAATGTGCCTTGTGTTCCCTATGTATATATTAAGATTAATTTTATAATTTAATTTTGTAAATGCAATTAACAACATTAATGACTTACTCAATATCGGGATCGTTTGTCAATACATAACGATGAGCTTGTTTCTGTTCTTCATCACAGATTATTTTATGACCACATGCTGATGAAGACTCTGTCACGTCAAAATTATGATCACTAGATGGGATCCCTATAGTGTATACATCGGATAAATATTCAGAGCAGAATTCAACGGCCTCTTCAATGATATAAGACTCAACAATACAACCCTCGGGCCGGGCACGGTTTCGTACATACCCCTTCAAAATTTTCATGTACCTCTCAAAGGGGTACATCCATCTGTACCATACCGGTCCACACAACTTAACTTCACGTACCAGATGCACTGTTAAATGTACCATTATATCAAATAAAGAAGGTAAGAAATACTTCTCTAAGAGGCACAAAGTTGTCACAATTTCTTTTTGAACTTCTTCCAACCTTGGCACCTCTATCTCCTTGTTGCATATCTCATTGAAAAACAGACACATCCTAGTAATGGCAATCCTCACATGCTTAGGCAAAACACCACGAATAGCTATTGGTAGAAGTTGTTGCATCAAAACATGACAATCATGTGATTTCAATCCAATAAGTTTCAGGTCCTTCATGGATACAAGTCTACTAATGTTGGAAGAATATCCGTCAGGAACCTTCATCCCGAGAAATGAAGTGCAAACCTTTTTCTTCTCCTCTTTACTTAGTGTATAACATGCATGAGGCAAACACATTTTTTTCCCAACAACATGTGGTGCTAACTCAAGCCTCATTTTCATGTCAACCAAGTCCTGCCTTGCGGTGTATCCATCCTTTGTCTTCCCCGGAATGTCAAGTAATGTACCAAGAAGACTTTTCAACACATTTTTTTCGATATGCATCACATCGAGTATGTGACGAATATGTAAAGGCTCCCAATACTCTAGCTCATAAAATATCGACTTTTTTTTAAACCAGATCTTTCATCAGGAGAAGTGGCTGATAATTTTTTACCTTTTGCCCCCATTTTCTTTCTTTTCTTGGAACTTCCTTCATCTGATAAGTGTTTACCTTTTGTTTTTCGCAACACACAATTGCATGCTTGCATTCTTTGTAATACCTCAGTGCCAGTCAATGGTTTAGGGGCAGGATCCAACAGTTGTTCACCATCAAAAGCTTTTTTTTGCCTTCGGTAAGGATGGAAAAGAGGCAGCCATTGCCTATGTCCTCTATAAGACATTTTTCTACTCTTGGGCAGCCAGAAAGAATGAGTCTTGTCCACACAAATGGGACACGCTTTATATCCTTTAACTGAATAGCCGTTCAAATTTCCATAGGCAGGGAAATCATTAATCGTCCATAAAAGAACAGATTTGAGTGTGAAGCTTTGATCACGATACCCATCAAAAGCTTGGATGCCTACCTCCCATAACTCTTTCAAGTCATCAATCAAAGGTGCCAAGTAAATATCAATATCGTTTCCGGGTTGCTTGGGACCAGAAATCAGAAGAGTTAACATCATGAATTTTCTCTTCATACATAACCAAGGTGGTAAATTGTACATGACAAGGATAACTAGCCAGCAACTATAGTTGGAACTCACCATACTATGTAGATTCATACCATCTGTTGCCAAAGCTAATATGAGGTTTCTTGGTTCTTGCCCAAAATCCGGACACTTGTTGTCCACTAATTTCCAAGCTGGTGCATCAGCTAGGTGACGTAATGTTCCGTCACGAGTTCTTCTATTTGAATGCCAAGTAAGCTCTTTAGAAATTTCTGGAGTCCGAAACATTCTTCGAAATCTTGGTATCGGTGGAAAATACCACAAGATCTTCGACGGCACTCTAGAAACACCCTTAGTTTTTGTATTAGTCTTCTATCTCGACATTCCACATGTAGGGCAATCATTTGCATCCTTAAACTCTTTCCGGTATAGAATGCCGTCGTTGGGGCAAGCATGAATCTTTTTATAATCTAACCCTAGCGTGCTTAAGGTCTTCTTTGCTGCGTATAAAGAAGCAGGCATCAGATTGCCTTCAGGGAGCATCTCCTTCATCAATTTCAGTAAATCCTTGAAACTCCTATCACTCCAACCATATTCTGCCTTTAAGTTGTGCATTTATATTGTGGTAGACAGCTTGGTAAAATTGCTACAATATTTGAATAGAGGTTTTTCAGCATCTTCAAGCAGTGTCTGAAAGTGAGTTGGATTATCTTCATATTCATCATACGCATCCTGAATCATAGTTATTGGCTCCTCAACATTGTAGCTTGTATCACCCTTCCCAACCCAACTTGTATCATATGTTGATTGTGACGATGTAAGTCCTTCCCCGTGCCATATCCACTGCTGATAAGTCATGTCCATACCATTCATTATGATATGTCCCTTTACAATACTAAGTTTGTGCTTCCTAGTGTTAGCACACTTTCCACAAAGACAAGATATGAAGTTAGCATCGCAGCCCCTCTTCACTGCGAACTTCAAGAAAGCATCAACTCCAACCTCATACTCTTCTGATAATCTATTCTTTGACATCCATAATTTGTCCATCCTAATTTATGTGTTTACTCTTTCATACATGTTAAGAGGATAACACAAAATAAGTATATATATATGAACAGAGCTAACACGAACAATCAAACCACCACAAACATGGATCACAGAACAGTAACATGTCAAGAGGATAATACAAAACAAGTATATATGAACACAACCAATACGAACAATCAAACCACCACAAACATGGATTATAGAACAGTAACAATTTCTAAAATAAAGTTATAAGCTAGTTATAAGCTAATCATACTCATCATCTTTTAAAACATTGCTTTACATTATTCTACAATTCATGAGAAGTTAAAGGCTGAAACCAAATAGATTGAAACAAAATAGATCAAACAAACATAAATAACAACATACATACAGAATGAGCACATAAATTCCAGATTACAAATGACATACACATATAGGAAAGGAAGTAAACAATCAGCAGAGAATCCACATACAATTGCAACGAAAAAAGTAGCAGCTCCTTCTTCAAAATTCCAAAGTTTCAAAATTTTGAAGAGAATTAAATGCAAAAGAGGCAAGATCTAATTCAATAGAAATGAAGTTCAATTACTTGAATTAATTCTTAATTCACAAAAAAGAACAATGCAGCTGTAAATCAAAACACACTTAACTCAATTCTGAAGAGAATGAAAAACCCACCTTAACTTCGTAATATTTGTGACAGCAGCACCCACAATGGCAGGTCCTTACGAGTAGCAGCTACAGAGCAGTCGGCGCCGGAGTTCAAACAGCAGCAACTCGACCATAAATCTATCCCAGACGTGATAGAATAGAAGCCCTTGTACCCATGGGACGTCAGCACATCAGGAAGAATGGCAATCGAAGGGAAGATCCACCGCCGCTGGAACTAGGGTTTGTGACGGCGCCGACCAAAACCTTCTAGAATTTTGTGCGACCACCACCAAAAGCCTCGCGCTGATTTGGGAAAGACGATGATGTGTTCATATTTCAGTTTTGATAGTGAGTGAGAGAGAGAGAGTGGCTGCGAAAGACTGAGTGATTACCGGCGGTAGAGGTTGGGCTGTGGCATAGTGGGTGGCCAGGGGAGGTGGCAGAATAGATTTTAGGGTTCTTCACCTTTGAGCAAGCAGAATAGTGCGGCCAACGACGACATCGCCGACAGCAGGGACGCGCGGGAAGCTTCTCAGTGAAGATGAAGACCAACGCGGGAAGAAAGTTTCGATGTCGTTTTTTACAATGAAGTAAAAAAAAATTAGAATTAAAAAAAAGAAAAACATTAAAATATTATACATAACAGAAATTATAACGGTACATGTTAACGTTATTATTACGCTCATACATAACACAAAGCATAACGGCAACAAAATGAGCGTTATAAATAATGAACATACGTAACACTCATACATAACGAACGGCTCGACGATGTTATATATGATCAGAGGTAACACTTCTCTCAAAACGGAGTTTTGAAATATCCGTTATCTATGTGAATAGGGCGCTCATATTTAACGAATTTTTGAAAAATCCGTTATCTATGAAGTGTTATGTATGAGCGAATTTGGCGTAGCGTTCCTTTCCTTCAAAATATATATTAGTGTTGCTATTGTTGTTTCTGCAGATGTTTGGCATTCTTGGTTAGGCCATTTATCTTTCAATAAGTTGCAGGCTATGTCTAAATCTTTGTCTCTTGAGTCTTGTGATCATTCTTTGTGTGAGCTATTTGTCCCATGGCAAAACAACACAAACTTTCTTTTCCTATTTCCTCTAATAATGTTGATGTTGTCTTTGATCTTATACATTGTGATATGTGGGGTCCTTACAAAACTCCCACAGTTCAAGGTTTTTCATATTTCCTTACTATAGTTGATGACCACTCCAGATTTGTATGGACTTTTCTTCTCTATTCTTGATCTGATGTCAAATCTGTTTTGATACAATTGTTTAGTACAGTCTTCACTCAGTTTAACAAGCATATCAAGTCCATTAGATGTGATAATGCCCCTGAATTCCACCTTAGTGATCTTTACTCTCATCATGGTACCTTAGTTCAACATTCTTGTGTTTACACACCCCAACAAAACGCCAAGCTTGAAAGAAAACACCAGCATCTCTTTAACATTGCACGTAACCTTCTTTTTCAATCACATTTGCTTATTGAATACTGGGAGGGACTGTATCTTAACTGCTTTACACATCATAAATAGAATCTTGTCATCTGTTTTGCCTCATAATATCACTCCTTTTGAGTTGTTGCATCATAAGTCTCCTAATTAATCTCACATGAGAGTTTTTGGTTGCCTTTGTTTTGTCTTGACTCTTGATAAAGATAGATCTAAATCCTCCCCTCGTGTCATTAAGTGTATTTTCTTGGGTTATCCATCAGGTTATAAGGGTTATAAAGTCCTCAATATAGAGACCAATGATATTTCTATTAGTAGACATGTAGTGTTTCATGAAACTGTATTTCCTTTCTCTCATTTATCTCCCATAGATTTTCCTTTTACTTCATCTGATACTCCTTTATCCATTGAAGAAGATCACTCTGTTATTCCACCACGTTCTGAGCTTCTTTCATCTACATCTACTAAACCTCACATCACCTCCTATCAACCTGCAGTTACTACTAAATCAGGGAGAGTTGTGAAACTTCCTTCACATGCATCTTTCTGATTATGTAACTCTGTCACATCTACCTCTACTTTATATCCTCTAAACCAATTTCTTTCTTACTCTAAATTGTCTCTTGTTTACCTTTGTTTCATCTGTTGTCTCACTGCTATTCCCGAGCCTATTTCATACTCTCAAGCTGCTCTTTATCTGCTTGGCTCAAGGCCATTCAACTTCTTTGATCAGGAATCAAACCTGGACTATCACACTTCTTCCTGCTAGTAAAATTATCATAGGTTGTAAATGGTTGTTCAAAATCAAGCTTTTGGCAGATGGCTCTATAGAGTGGTACAAGGCACGTAGCCAAGGGCTATACTCAGCAGGCTGGTGTTGATTTCATTGACACTATTTTTCCGGTTGCTAAGCTAGTTATAGTGAAGTTGATGCTTGTCATTTCTGCTGTCAAAGGGTGGACTCTATGCCATTTGGACATTAACAATGCTTTTCTCTATGGAGAATTGGATGAAGATATATACATGGAACTCCCTGAAGGCTTGCTCAATTAGGAGGGGAAACCATATCCACCTGGTAGTGTTTGCAAACTCAAGAAATCATTGTATGGGTTGAAACAAGCTTCAAGGCAGTGGTATCTCAAATTCTCTCAAGTTCTTGCTTAGTTTGGGCTTCAGCAGCCTGCATATGATCATTCTTTCTTCTTTAAGAAAGATGGTGACAGTTATATTGACCTTGTAGTTTATGTTGATGATATAATGTTGGCCAGCAATGATCTATCATTGATTCAACAGTTTAAAGAATTCTTGGGGGTTCATTTCAAATACAAAGATTTAGGAGTTCCAAAATTAATATTTTCTTGGAGTGGAGATTGTCAGAAATCCTTCAGGAATTTTTATTTGCCAAAGGAAATATAATATGGATATTCATGATGTTGGATTGATTGGATGTAAACCAGCAAGCACTCCAATGGTATCAGAGCCTTTGGCTGCTCCTGCTCAGAAGAACATTCTTGCCAAGATAGGATTTACCAGTATATACAGTCCATCTTGAGGGGGAGTATTGAAATATGTATAGCTAAGGATAAGTCGTGTTTCTTTCTTGTTTCCTAGTTGCGTGTTTTGATCTTTATGCTAAGTTAGCAAGATTAGTTGATTAGCTATAAATAGTGTAGAACCTTCTTGTATTCGATGGTAAAAATTCATAATGAAAAGCACAAGTTTAAATTCTCAGTCTTCTTCTCAAATTCTCTGTGATTTCAATAAGTTAATTTAATGTTAAATTTGTGTGCAACTCTGGACTTTTGATAATGCCATCGAGAACATTATCTGTCCTAAGTCTTGGCTATCCAACTTTGTGAAAATATGAATAATTGCATTAATATACCTTTTATTTGTGAATGTTGCGTGTTAATATTTTATAAGTTAATGGTGATGAGCGTAATGCAGGATTGTGAGGTGATATTAAACCCGCTCGTGTACAATGCCACAAATAACCCACAACTCTTCAGGAAAAAATGGGCTTGTTTGGATAATTCGGCATGGGTAATATTATATTTACTTGTTCATTAATTGATAATTTGTAGCTTAATTCAAAACAAAAATATTTCATGATTTAAGTATGTATGTCAATAATGAATTGAATGGTTATGGGTTATGTAAGAGATGGTATGAGTGTCTCATGCATCTTGATGGCATGAGTAACCTCCTATCAATTCCCTTAAGCTCTCCTCGAATATACCGTCCATTCCGACATATTTTCGGAATCCCTCTCATTCGGATGTGTTTTGGTTTCATTCATGTTCTCCTCCGCTTTGAAGTATTATGGGAGCCGCTCATGTCCGTGCTTCTACACCGACAATCACTTCGTACTTCTATCTCGGATGTCACACAAATAGCGTAGTAAATAGAAATCCATGAGAAATATTTAATTCATACGTGCAATATATTACAATTTACTTGAAGATATGACAAAATGAAACTGGTACAAACTGAGTGGGTTGGAATAGGGATGTCAATTGAGCCCGAACCTGACGGGTCGAACCGAATAAACCGAACAAAATAAAGGATTAGGGTTGATTTTTTACAACTCGAATACATAACTGGGCTATTTGGGCTGGCCCGCTAGGGTTGAAGGGTTATTCGGGCTAGCCCAATCAGGGTTAGGGTCACCCGAATAACCCTTATGTATTTAAAAAAAATAAATAAATAATAGTACATAATACTAATTACTTGTAGTTGTATGTCGCGCCCTCTTTTGCTCTACACAGAAATCATATAAGATGAATGTCATTCAAGTGTTTAGTTTCATTTGTGAGATAACGAATTAATGTTGAATATTATTGTTATTTTTCATGTCGTGTAGTGCTACCAGACTTGTTTGTTGGATGCTATTTTTTGGATTTAATCAAGTTTCTATTTTTTGGGCCACTCGTATTCTTGTTTTGTTACTTTTTAATTTTTTTTTTGTGTAGTTTTTTTGCGACAAATATTGAATAGTCAAGAAAATATATACATTTTAATTTTTATTTACAAACTTTGTGACCCGACGGGTCAGCCCGAAAACCGAAGGGTTAGGGTTAGGGTTAGGGTTGAGTTTTTTCAACCCGAAAAAAAATTAACCCGATTGAACCCGGACCGAATAGCCCGATAACCCGATAGAGTTGACCCGAAACCGAAAGGGTTGGCCCGATTGACATCCCTAGGTTGGAATACCGATAATGTTCAAAGTATTAGAAAGTATCTGATATTATGGGAACAAAAAGTGATACACCGATGCCGTTTCAACTTCAAACAAATTTTGGGATGATTACCATGCAATATAAGGATTCGGTTCGAACAACTTTATGAATTTGTATAAATATTAGGGTTTTAGTTGATAATGAAGGTTCGTTGCATTTAATGTACAATGAAACATTACAAAACAAAAAAACAAGATTATCAAATGATTGCCCTTAGGCTATTGTATTGAACCCAATCCCAATTCCAACACCAAAGGCTACGATGATGAGGGCCACTAATATAAAGAGAAACTTATTAAATAATTGTAGTGATATGCCCTTTGCATCTCTAGTTTCAATGAGAGTTGTATCCATAGTTTCTATGTTGGATTTGAAGGATGAATCAATCTCTCCAACATAAAATTCATCCAACATTAATCTTGCAGAACTACCATGACCTGCATCTTCAAATTCTTGACTTGCATCTTTACCTATAATGAAAAAAAAAAATGAAGCTTTATATGAAATTAATTACACTTTTTAGTTTTGTAAGTTGGAATATAAGATGACATAATTTTGATGTTAAATTAGAACTTTTTTCTTTTTATATAATTAATGTTATATTCTTGAAACATGAACATTTTTTAAGAACATAGCAACTAGGAATTATGGCATACCTGCTGCAGTCAATAAAACTTCACCGCCACCGGGATGGTCATTTAAGAAGTTAGTCACATCATAAGCCTACAATTACAACAGAAGATGCAATTTCATAAAAAAATATATACACATACATTACAAGAGAAATATATAATCAAATATTCATCAACTAGTAAGTAATCAAATAAGTAAGTGAATAATATGGTTGATTGTATCAGAAACCACAACTCTTAACTCTCAGGTCATTTTGCAATTATAATATGACTTTATAATTTTTTTCAATTACAACACCACCTTTAATAATTTTGCAATTACAACACCCTTAAACTTTTTCTGACAAATTTCCCATGACATTTCATTGAATATTTTTATAAGTGTGGCCTACATTTACAACCATGTGTAAGATTAATCACTTTGCTTATGTATGAGGATATTGAGATGAGAAGGAGATTGAGACAAGAAGAAGATTGAGAGCTCTCATAAACAAATTTAGAATTTTGTAATAAATGACATCATTTAACCATACAAACATGATAAAGATGTCGTCTTAAGTGTGTCTATATGAAAATTTGGTCAGATATGATAGAATTTATCGGAATTTTTGAGAGTGTTGTAGTTTCAAAATTATTAAATATAGCAAACGTACCTACTAATTTTTGTCACTAATAAGTGAACTTCAAAATTTTACAAGCTATAACTTCTTTTTAATTCTTCAAGAAAAAGCATAACTATAGTAGCAACATTTATTAATCATGATTAGGCCTAAATGAGGCACTACCATATCATGGACTTGAAGCACTATAAATAATTTATAAGTAGGGAATGCTAGAGCATTTCAAATGTAACTATTCATATTTAGTGAGATATTTTATTTAAGGCAAAAACTTTCGTACGACTGACTGCACCATGTAGTCGGCTGCAAGTATTAATTAAGAGGATTAGTCAATTAGCTGATAATTAAAGGTAACTATTCATAATTGAATTCATTAATTTTAAAAAATAAATAAATTTAATTAGGATGGACCGCACCGATCTCATGATGCGGTCCACTGCACATGACCTCTTTTTATTTAATGCAGCTTCTCAATATTAAAAAAACAATTCAAATAAATTTAAAGTATTTTTAGACTGGTGTTGTAGCTCAAAAGCACAACAATTAGACGAATATTAGATGAAGATTTTCTTGAGATAATTATCTCAATTTTTCCACCATTTTATTTAGAAGAGTTAATTTGAATAATTAGCCACTGACGATAGTGCAAAACTATGATCTATCCTTGTTAAGTAACTAGGATGTGTCCCACCTATATGGTGGTATAGCGATTTATTTGATTATATATATACACCTCATTGTAATTCGCTTAAAAAAAAGGATGTATCCATGTAGACAAAAGGAGAAGGAAGAAGAAAGAAATAAACTATGAATATATCAAAATACAAGGAAAAAACAAACAGCTAAATTAACTATGAATGTATAAAAAATACGTGAAAAATAAATTACAAGGAAAAAAAAAAACTCAACAATTTGACGAATGTTAGATATGTTTCTCAATTTTTCCAACATTTTGTTTGGAAGAGTTAATTGGAAAAATTATCTACTAGGATAGTGGGAAACTATGATCTATCCTTGTTAATTAATGGATCCCCACCTAAACAAAAGAAAAAGGAAGAAAGAAACTATGAATATATAAAAAATTACAAAAAAAAAAAACAACTACAGTAATTATGAGAATATATATATTTTCCCTGAAAATGATATTACAAGGAAAAAAAACAACAAATTAAAACAACTATGAAAACCACTACAAAAATAGGTATTTTAGAATATCTAACATTCTTCTATTTCTCCTTTTCTCTTTTGTACCAATCGAACCCCAAACCTCTTTGAGGGGTAAGCTTTTAGCAAACCCTTACCAGCTAGGCTAGGGATGACCGGTGTGCAAAATTTGCTAATTAACTAATTTATTACTGGTTTTAAGTCGAATTGCATCTCCAGATCAAATTTCCTTAACTATATGCCATTTTATATCTAATTAATATTTGATCTTTTTTTTAATTAATTTTCCGCTTTAAAATCTCTCGTTACAATAAATTAATGATAAGATATTCAAGACCTAAAGGACGGAAAGCAGGTTCTATTCCTCTATTTTTTTTTTAAAAAAAACAACTAATATATTGTAGTAAAGTTGTATATTTAGTAAGAGATTAACAAAGAAATTCGTTAAATATAAATATACGATAATTACCTTGGCATTAATGATAACCCAGCAATCTTGAGAAGCTTTGTGAACAGAAACTTCAGAATGGCTGAATACTTTGCTTGATGCCACCGTTATTGCTCCAGATCAAGAAATGAGATAAAGCCTATAGAAGGTATTTTATTCTACTTTAAAACAAATGTTGATTAATGAAATAATTGCGCCTTAATATATTGGTTAAAATATTTGGACTCTAACAAATTTTGGGGACCATTATTTTTATTAAAATCTCGTATGAATGTCATATCCTTGGTGAGTTGAATTTAATGTTTTAAAAATGGAACCAACACGACTTCTAGTTTCTTAATTTTTCTGTCCGATCGCGTCTAAATCAATACGAATTGGCGGTTCATATCGGTTTTGTCAAACCAGACACGGTTCCGATTCCTAATCGAGTCGGTTCAATCGGTTGGTCCGATTCGATTATTAAACGCTGGTTGAACTCAAGAAAAAAGTGACATTTATTTTAGGCACATGATTGTTAATTAAGTGGGGTAAGTGATGGTTGTTAAGTTACAAAAATGGAAATAAATACCATCTCAATCAATCTACATATCGATTTATATACTAATATAAAAGGAGAAATCACTTGTCACGAGAGGTTATTATATTTAAAAAACAATGTGTGGTTGATGTTTTTAGAGTTATTGAAATGTTAATGAGCTATATTGTGTAATAATCTTCTCTATCTAGGGGGAAATGAAAGTTTAACAAGTTTATATATGAGCTTAATTGGTTCTTTTTGGAAACATGAATAAATTCATTTTGACAATGTGCGAAGGAATGTGAAGTTACTAACGAAATCTATTGTGCAATAGTGTTACGTGTCCTATCAAGTGGGCTCGGGACGTTGCAGATGGTATTAAAGTTATAAATAAGTCTCAAATTATTCAGAACTGGATTTGATTAAATTTCATTGAAACTCGTTTGATAAAACTATAAAAGTTAGTCAATTTTGTGGTTGACACTATTCGATTGGGTAGTTCGTGAGCAAGTCCGTTCAAATAAATTATTTTAAATATAAAATTATTAATTTTGTAATACTTATAGTATAATTTTTATTTTAAAATACAAATCGTATTTGGTCTATTACTAATAATTGAAAAAGATTCTTGAAAAATATGCCATATTTTTCATTTAACAAAGGATTTTGAGTGAATATCTGTTATTTTCAATATCAATTTATTCTAATTTTTAAATTTGATTTGGAAGGCCATATCTAAGTGGGTCAATGATTTTAACTTATCTTTACTCATTTTCTTTTTCATTTTGAAAGTGATAAAATCGCAGAAAACAAAAACTGAAATTAAAAAAAAAAACAAAAGATTAAAAAATAAATTTTAAAGTTAAACTTTTCAGCTGGAAAACCTTGCCCTTCTTCCAAGAAATCCTAATAAACAACCAAAAAAATGAAACTTCAAAAACAAATCAAATTTTTTCCAGTTTGCAAACAGAACCCTCCAACCTCCTCTCTCTCTCTCTCCCCCCAAACTTCTGGAAATCTTCACCAATTTTCCGACCATCTCAGTAGATCGAAACCCTAAAATTCTGGGTTCTATCTACAATGGCTGCAGCGGCGACGATGGTGAGCTCAGCGGGTGGACTTCTGGCTATGCTGAATGAAAGCCATCCGGCACTAAAGTTGCACGCACTCTCCAATCTCAACGCCTTTGTCGACTCCTTCTGGCCGGAGATCTCCACTTCTGTCCCGATTATGTAATGTCATGTTTTAATTATGTTTTCTTTTCATGTTAATTTGAATTTGAAACATGGATTTTTATGTATTACTATGATTAGGGTTCTTTTTGTCGAATTGAGGATTCTTGGGGATGTGGATTTTGAGGGAATGAAGGATTTTGTGGGAAAACTTTGTCAAATTAGAGTAACGTTGTGGTTCTTTGCGCAAAATTGAGTTCTTTTGCATTCAGGCTAGTACTTTTAGGTTCTGTTCAACTAATGTTTGTAGTGTGGATGCCCCTGAGTGGTGAGAGATTAGGGTTGTATGCCCCTGAGTGGTGAGAGATTAGGGTTGTTCTTTTGGGTAATCAAAATTTTAGAAACACTAATAATGTGGGAATAGAGCTAAGAGTTTGGTGTTGTTTGGACTATGTCATCAAATTTTAAACTAAAGAAACGGTGGGAATCTGGTTTAGAGTTCCTCTTTCGTTGAGGTGCAAAAGGAAAAAACTTACGTTTTATTTAATGGAAACGTGGTGAACGCAAAGTTGTACTATTGATTGTATTGTACATTTGCCTGCTTTCTGTAGATATATGCATAATTTATAATGATTTTTTATGTAAGGATATCTGTATCATTTCAGTTTGGGTACTTTTAACAAGATGCTTCTTGTATCATGCATATAAGTTGGGTTATCTGTTTATTTAATTCTGGCCAACTTAATATTGTTGAGCTATTGCTTGCCTGTTTTGACTTGTTTAATGAATTCCTTGATTATGCTTTCCAGTTCGTTTTGGCTTTTTGTGCTCTCTGAAATATTAACTCGCCATCCCGAGATCTTTTGTGGAATATTTCTTGATTATGTTGACTAAATGGTGATAAGCTTGTTATTGTCACCAAACTTCCTATTAACAATTTCCGTATCGAGTCATTTTAAACTGGTTTGTCATGACAATAAAATCTTCTCCTTTTGCTTTTGGTTGCAGAGAAAGCTTGTATGAAGATGAAGAGTTTGACCAGAGGCAGCTAGCTGCCTTGTTGGTTTCAAAGGTAAAATTTCTTCTTCTTCTTGATAAGGGATTTGTTTTATGTTTCTTTTTTCTGAATGCTTTCTTTAGTTGATTGCGTAGTTTGTTGGTCCATTGGAAAGTACATATGGATTCATGCAATTTGTTCAGTATAATTCAGATGAGTAACGGAATATTTTCTCGAATTCTTAATTCTTCAGAAACTATAAGCACCTTGCTGTGAACGTTGAAGTTAAATTGGTCTCATATGCTTTTTCTATTTCTTTTAGATTACTTCTTTGTGTTCTAGTATATGATTGAGCACAAGAAACTGAAGAAAGTGTATGTTGTATAAATGTTTATTTACTTTGATATTTCGTTAAATTTCCTAATTTTGGTCAGTGGTTTCCTATTGAGTGTATGTTTCAATAAATGTAAATAGAGGTAGAGCATATGCTTTTGCATGTCAGGGTTAAGTTATGCCTTCTCAAGTGATTCCAGATGATTTGGTTCAGTGGCAATGTGATTTTAGTGTGTAATTGTGTATGAGACATAATGTATTTTATTTCTTAAGCTTTCCATTGCTGGAACAGTTTTGAATATGTAGCTTTGCTGTCTCATGTTGAGTACAAGTTCGATAGTTCCAAAAATATCTCATGTGAACTTTCGTTGAATTGACTAAAAAGCTGCGTGTTACTTGGGGAAAGAAACTCATATAAGCACATAATTACCATTAATACCAGTAGGAACATTGTGAACACAAGCAGAATGTGAGAAGATTGATCCATAACCACATTATGCTGTATTAGATTCACATAAAGTTTAGTCTGGTACCAGTAATCGCAGAAATAGATTCCTGGGTAAATTACGTGTATGAGAGATGAGTGAGAGCCTGTGTTCTACTTCTTGTGACTTCGGGTGAAGAAAGTGCTGCTATTGTTGAATGAGTTAGTTTGGCATTCCATATTTGGTACTACTTTTATCATATTGTAGAAGAGTATGTGTAGGTTCTTTTGGGGATATAAAGCAATAACATTATCAGACAGATCTGTGCTATCTGGAAATTTTCTGAGACTTTTTTGAATCTTGGTCTGTGTGAAAGTGCGCAAGTCATGCTTCTGAATATTATAAAAATTGCTGCAATTGCTTTACTGCTGCTGTAAGGTCCTGAAGAAGTTGCATGAAGGAGTATCATCTTGCCTTTGCATAGTTCTATATTTGAAGAAGCATATGATATGAATATTGATAGCAGCTACATATAGTTCTGCATGTATCTAATATCGATTATAAGAAAAGAATTTAGCTTCAAGTATAGACTTTAGTTATAAGGATTTTTTCAATCTTTATTTTTCTTTAACAAATTATCATGCTTTCTATCATCAGGTTTTCTATTATTTGGGTGAACTCAATGATTCATTGTCCTATGCTCTGGGAGCTGGTCCTCTTTTTGATGTATCTGAGGATTCAGATTATGTTCATACCCTACTTGGTGAGAAATTTTTTGCCTATCTTCCCCTTTGAAACTTTGTTGCAAATGTTCTGCTGACTGCTCACACTTATCCATTAAGATAAGAATGGTCACCTGATAGATATTATATTTAGTAAGCGGCTATGTGCTTCTAATGCTTAACTGCTTCTAATAGTTTATGACTTTATGCCGTGTTCTTGTCTCACTCAGCTAAAGCAATAGATGAATATGCAAATCTGAAGACCAAAGCAGCTGAGACAAATGATGATTCGATATTGATTGACCCCAGACTGGAAGCTATTGTTGAGAAAATGCTGGATAAGTATGTGTGATAACTTTGCTGTTGGCAATCCTGATCATGTGATTTCCTGACATATATATTCAAGTTCTCAATTTTATTTACAGATGTATCGCAGATGGGAAATATCAACAGGCCATAGGAATGGCCATTGAATGCAGACGATTGGATAAGCTTGAGGAAGCAGTTTTAAGGAGTGACAATGTTCATTCAACAATTAATTATTGCATTGATGTCTCTCATTCGTTTGTCAACCGCCGAGAGTATCGTCTCGAGGTGACCTCCTTTAGCATATTCCACAATGCATTCTAATCCATTGTTTCTACTGATTTAAGGTTTTGCTGGATGCATGTATACTGACATGTGGTTCTACAGGTACTTCGTCTTCTGGTCAAAATATATCAGCAGCTGGAATCTCCTGATTATCTGAGTATTTGTCAGCGCCTAATGTTTCTAGATGAGCCTGAGGGTGTTGCACACATATTGGAGGAACTCTTAAGATCAGAAAATGTGGATGATGCACTATTGTCATTTCAAATTGCATTTGATCTTGTGGAGAATGAGCATCAAGCTTTCCTTTTGAAGGTGAGAGATCAGCTTCCAAGTCCCAAGTCACAGCCTTCAGAGCCTGCACAATTGTCAGAGCCGGCGCAGCCAGATTCTTCTCAAACTGATATTGCTGTCACATCTGAGGATGTTGAAATGACAGAGGGAGCTCAAGCAGATAAAAGCAGAGCCTTTACTGATCCACGTGAAGCAGTTTATGCAGAGAGGTTGACAAAAATAAGAGAAATTCTGGATGGAGCAACTTCCATAAAGTTGACGCTGCAATTCTTATACAGCCATAACAAGTGAGGCTATATTATATCTTGATATCTATAATCTATATAAACTGTGAACATATTCTGTCCGTGTATTGGACTAAATTTATAAGTTCTGATGCATTTTTCTTTTCATGTCTGCTAACAGATCAGATCTGCTCATTCTTAAGACAATAAAGCAGTCTGTTGAGATGAGAAATAGTGTCTGCCATAGTGCAACTATATATGCTAATGCTATTATGCATGCTGGAACAACTGTTGATACATTTCTGAGGGAGAATCTGGTATATACCTATTCCTTAGTAAAATAGCATTTTTCATCAGATTGCACGTCGTCCATTTTGGTGTTAATTCAGCTAGCACTTCCATTCATTGTCAGGACTGGCTGAGCAGGGCTACAAATTGGGCAAAATTCAGTGCAACTGCAGGACTTGGCGTCATCCACAGAGGCCATCTGCAGCAAGGAAGATCCCTCATGGCACCTTACTTGCCGCAGGGTGGGGCTGGTGGTGGTGGGAGTCCATACTCAGAAGGTGGAGCATTGTATGCTCTTGGTTTAATTCATGCAAACCATGGGGAAGGCATTAAACAATTTCTGCGTGAAAGCCTAAGGAGCTCTAATGTTGAGGTCTGACCATTGACACCTGCTGTTCTTTTTAAAACTTTTTTTGGTCAAAACATTGGTAACTAAATGCTATGATGCTATGATCAAATGCCTGCAGGTCATTCAGCATGGTGCCTGCCTGGGTCTTGGTTTGGCAGCATTGGGAACTGCTGATGAGGACATCTTTGATGAAATAAAAAATGTGCTGTATACTGACAGTGCCGTTGCTGGTGAGGCTGCTGGTATCAGTATGGGTTTATTGATGGTTGGAACCGCTAGTGAGAAGGCTGGTGAAATGCTAGCATATGCACATGAAACCCAGCATGAGAAGATTATTAGGTGACTTGAGTCATGAATCTGAGGTTGAGAGATTTTTTTTAACCACATTGTATCTCACTTTTATATTTGATTGTGGCATGATAACAGGGGTTTGGCCTTAGGAATAGCGCTTACAGTCTATGGAAGAGAGGAAGAAGCTGATACACTCATAGAGCAAATGACTCGGGATCAAGACCCTATATTGCGTTATGGTGGCATGTATGCTTTGGCTTTGGCATACAGAGGAACATCAAATAATAAGGCCATTCGTCAGTTGCTGCATTTTGCCGTCTCAGATGTTAGCGATGATGTCAGACGTACTGCTGTTCTTGCCCTAGGATTTGTGTTGTACAATGATCCTGAACAGGTTGTGTATTTGTTTTTCCTTTTTATCCCTTCTTTGATGCTGTTTATTGGATTCTGAGATTTTTGAGAAGCAACTTGCATTTTTTAAAGCTGTATTTACTTCTTTAATATATAGACCCCTCGAATTGTCTCCTTGTTATCGGAGTCCTACAATCCACATGTACGGTATGGTGCTGCACTAGCAGTTGGAATTTCTTGTGCGGGTACCGGGCTTAGTGAGGCCATATCATTGCTAGAGCCCTTGACCTCAGATGTTGTCGACTTTGTTCGTCAAGGTGCTCTAATTGCAATGGCAATGGTGATGGTCCAGATCAGTGAAGCCAGTGACTCTCGTGTTGGTGCTTTCAGGTACTGTATCTAAATTTTATGTTCATTTTATCTATGCTTTATCCTTTTCATCTTACACATTTGCTAACTACTCAGGAGACAATTGGAAAAGATAATCCTAGATAAGCATGAAGATACCATGAGCAAGATGGGTGCTATATTAGCTTCAGGGATTTTAGATGCTGGCGGACGGAATGTGACGATCAAGTTACTTTCAAAGACAAAACATGATAAAATCACTGCAGTTGTTGGTCTTGCTGTTTTCAGTCAGTTCTGGTACTGGTACCCACTCATATATTTCATCAGTTTGGCATTTTCACCAACTGCTTTAATTGGTCTGAACTATGACCTGAAAGTACCCAAGTTTGATTTCCTATCACATGCGAAGCCGTCATTGTTTGAATACCCTAAGCCTACTACTGTGCCTACCACTGCTTCAGCAATTAAACTGCCTACGGCAATCTTATCAACATCAGTAAGAGCCAAAACCAGGGCTAGTAAAAAAGAGGCCGAGAAGCAGGCTGAGAAGGCAGAGACAAGTTCTGGAAAGGGTAAATCAAGCGACAAGGATAAGGATGGGGATTCTATGCAGGTAAATATTTGTATGATGCATTAGTTTATAATTGTGAAACTTCTCTTTATCCCTTTCTTGGGGGATATAAGCTATACTGCTGTTCTCTGGCTTACAACACTGCTCTTTGTTTATGATTTATTTGCTTTCTTTTTCCTAGTTCTCTTTCATGAGGCATTTCTTAGAGGGTGGGGATTACATCTTTTGATCTGAATTTGCTCTCTTCTTTGGATAACAAATTTACCCCATGTTGAGCATTTCATGGTCTTTGCTGTACAGTAAGTGTTAATTGACAAATTACTTTAAGTTGGGCTCTCTTTGCTTCCTTCGACAGGTCGATATCAATGCTGAGAAGAAAGCTGAACCAGAACCATCATTTGAAATTTTAAGCAATCCTGCAAGGGTGGTTCCTGCCCAAGAGAAATTTATCAAATTTCTTGAAGATAGCAGATATGTGCCAGTTAAGACAGCACCTTCAGGATTTGTGCTACTAAAAGATCTACGTCCAAACGAGCCTGAGGAATTATCTCTCACAGATTCTCCCTCGTCAGCGACCTCAAATGCTGGTGGATCAGTCACCGGGCAGCAGGGATCAGCCTCAGCAATGGCTGTTGAGGAAGAGCCTGCACCCCCACAACCCTTTGAATACAACACGTAATATGCATTTGAGGTAACCATTTGTGTTTCGCTCTGCATGTTCATGATGGAGAAGGTTGATCGAATTCTAGCTGGTCAGGAGTATGCAATCAATTGCCACTCTTCTGCAGAATCTTGAAGCCGTAGCCGATGTCAGTCACAGCCAGTCTCTTCAACTCTTTCTCTGCCATGCTTCTCCAATTTATTGTTTGTGCTTTCAATTGGGATTATGTACTATGTGCTAATGGAGGGGCAAAACTGGACTATAGAAGCTGCTGCTGCGCTGTAATTTTTAATTTTATACAAGAAAAGTGAAAATTAGGAAGTTGCAGTTTTCTTTTTATTCAAAGGTTATAACATTGATCATGCTTTGTGTATGATTGTTGGGTGCATTATGTGAGGCAAATAGCTCTTGAGTTATATTCTTTCCACCTTCTAGTCGTTTTCGTCTAATTTCATTACCCTATCTAGGTTGGAAATTAGAGTGTGTGCCCAATCTTTGTTTAGTTGTTTTTTATAATTGCCATTCTGTTTCTTGAATTGGGTAAATATCACTTTAAATCATATACTATTTATGTTTTCCCAAAAATATCTTGGACTATTTGATAAAAACAGTCATATCTGTCTAGATGCACTTTTCAACCAAAAAAAAAAAAAAACGTATCAATAGTATTTTGCATGAGAAACTCCTGAAATATTACGATTTGATAATGAGCTACTAAGGACATAGAGAGTATATACCAAACAAGAATTAATTATAAAATGAATTTGAAAAGAAAATAGATTTCTGTTTTTTTATCCCCTCATCCCGCCCAATAATGTAGTCAATCTTGATTTTTTCATGTAGATTAAGATTAATACTTATCGAATTAAATTGCATGTAGATATTATTGAATATGAATATAAGATGTGGTATACAAAATAGAAACATATATATAGTTAATCTCCGAACATTTTCTGTTTCACCTGTGTTCCACTATTAAATTTATTTTTAATAATATTTCTTAAAAAATAAATATTACTATAATATAATGAATCCTAATTAAAAAAATTCACAAATAATTGAAGCTTAAAAAATTATATATTCTTGTTATGTAATAATAAACTATAATTAAACTATAAAATTGAAATAAGATCCTAAAAATAGTTATACACCCAAATTGGGTATAATCAACCCTAACTAACAATTAAAATTGAAAGAAAAAAATAACAAGAAATGAAAATGATACACAAATAGGACACAAAAAGTGGGATAAATGATCAATCTCTCGAGTGGTCTGATTGATATCAGTTATAATCCAATTAATCAAATTTTAATAAATAATTAATTAATAAGCGATTCTATATGTGACTTTTATATGTAGGTAGATCTTAGAAGCAAAGTCCAGATAAAAAACCATCTCCATTTTCAAGATTCAAAGTTCAAAAAAAAAAAAAAAAGTTCGGATGTCGAGCGTTGGTCAATTACAGCAGTCATGAAAAAGGTGGTGGTGGTAACCTGTGATATGCATTAATTAAAGAGGGTGAAAAAAGTGTAGCTTATAATTTTTTTGTGCGAGGTGGAAATTAATCCACAGGCTCCTCTCCTACCTCAACATTCACAGTTTCACACACACACACACACACATATATATATATATATATGTGCATACAAACATGCATATAAATTTAAATACAAAAAGCTCCTTCAGACCACAGTATCTTTCCATTTTCTTACAGATAAGTATGTATCATCACATACAATATTTTCCGATAATTTGTCTCTAACTTTCTTTACAAAAATTCACTATGAATTTTCTACTCTCTTCATCAAGCTTGGTGTTATCAAGAGTGTTGTTTCATCATGTTTTGTCGTTATTTCTTTTGTATGCTTGCATGATTAATCATTCTTGTCATCATATGATATGTCAAACCAATCATTAATTTGCTCCATGAGTTACCTTTTATTTTCTTTTTGCTGTTGTTGTTGTAGTTTTTCTTGATATTTGACAAGATTTATCTTAATAATTGTCTGTAATTTGAACAGGATTTGTGGACCCCTTTGAGCTGTTAAAAAATTTCCAAGGGTTTTTCATTCACTTGATTTGAGCCCACCTAGGGTTTTGGCTAATCACACACATATATGGAGAAAGAAGGAAATTATATGGTACGAAACACACACACACACACATACATACACATACACACAAATACACACACATATATATAGGTCCAACAATCTATTTTTTTTAAGTTGTTCATAAACAATATTGAAATATCATTTCATGAAAATGTTGCTTTACCTCGAGCCTTCTATTTTGCAGGCAAATTTTCCTGCACTTGATTATAATTCCTTGGATCTTCACAATCAACAACAACAACATTCTATTAATCAAGAAACGGGAGCAGCATCTGCAGATCTCAGCAGCAACCAAATTGTGGATTACATGCTGCACACTCAACCACAAAACCAACAATCACCTCTCCTATCATCATCAAACTTCTGCGGGTCGAATTCATTCGACAAATTGAGTTTCGCAGATGTGATGCAGTTCGCAGACTTCGGCCCCAAGCTGGGGTTGAATCAAGGCAAGGCAGCTGAGGAAGAAGGCGGGATCGACCCCGTCTTCTTCCTCAAGTTCCCAGTCTTGAACGACCATCACAAGCAGCTGCAAGATGATAATCAGAATCATCACCACCAGCTCTCTTCAATGGCAGCTTCTCAATCTTTGGGAGACGATCTAGAGAGAGAAGATCATCAAGGTGTGGTGGGAGGCGATGATGAGGAGGCTCGAGTTGAGGAGAATACGTCGGTGCAGCTGAGATTTATTGGTGATCAGAATCTTGAAAAGAGCCCTCAAGTTGAAGGGAAGAGCAAGAGGAAAAGGCCAAGAACTACAAAGACTATTGAAGAAGTTGAGAGCCAAAGAATGACTCATATTGCTGTGGAAAGGAATAGAAGGAAGCAAATGAATGAACATCTTCGTGTCTTGAGGTCTCTCATGCCTAGCTCCTATGTCCAAAGGGTAAATCATATCTTTAAACTTAAATTAGGGTTTCATTCTCGTATTTAAAGCCACTTTTATACTGTTTTGCAATTTTCACATGACCTTTTTAGTCGTAACACAACTTTTCGGTTTTTAATCATTTTCACCATTTAAGTTTTCCGACTAGACCAATCGGACAGTTCTAATCTTCCTGATCAACTTCTACTTGCTGAAATCCATATTGAGCCATAAAATAATAGAGTAAAAACTCGATTTAGTCTAGTAAGAAAATACACTTTTTTGCAATTTTCACGTGACTTTTGAAATCGTGTCGGTTAAAATACCACTTTTCTGAGTTTTTACAATTTTCAATGTTAAGTTTTCTGGCTAGACCAATAAAAAACAGTTCTAATTAATCTTCCTTCATCTTCCACTTGTTGAAATCTAAGGTGCTAATACATCTTAATCCATGAAATATAGTAAAAATTCTATTTAGTTTAGCTAGAATTAAAAAATGGTGTTTTAATCGCAACAGTTGAAACGTCATGTGAAAATCGTCAAACAATGTAAAAATGGTGTTCAATCCGTAAATAATATAACATATAATTAATCATGTTCCTATAGTTACATGATTTTGATACATTATATATATATGGTGTTGATATATATAGGGTGATCAAGCATCTATAATTGGTGGAGCGATTGAGTTTGTGAGAGAACTAGAGCAGCTCCTCCAATGCCTGGAGTCGCAGAAGAGGCGGCGGCTGTACGGAGATGGGCCGCGGCCGGTGGGAGATCCATCCGTGGCTGTGCAGCAGCAGCCTCAGATGTATCCTCCCATGGCTACTCCAAACGATCAAGGCTATGAAACTGGACTGCAAGAAGAAACAGCAGAAAGCAAATCATGTTCAGCAGATGTCGAGGTTAAGCTTTTGGGATTTGATGCTTTGATCAAGATTCTGTCGAGGAGAAGGCCAGGACAGCTCATCAAAATCATTGCTGCACTTGAAGATTTGCAGCTCACTATTCTGCATACTAATATTACTACTATTGAGCAAACTGTTCTTTATTCTTTCAATATCAAGGTAATTAAACCTTAATTTATTCCTATCTCAATTAATATAGGTATGAGTTTTGTAATGATAATTTGCTTAATTTGTTACTAATTTTATTTAAAAAAAATGTTTTTATGTGTTGCAGATTAATGGAGATGCAAGGTTCACAGCTGAAGATCTGGCAAATTCAGTTCAACAGATTTTCAGTTATATCCATGCAAACAACAGCATATGATAGAGGATATGATATACATATATATTTATATATATGATATTATTAGGTATAATGGACTAAGATAATCAGAAATATCTATTTAGTTTTTGTTCACATTCTTGAATATCTATGTATAATTATTTTTTGTTTTTATAGTGTTACGTACGTAGCACAAGAATATTATATATATATATATATATATTTCCTATTTCCTCCATCAATTCATATTCTAATTCATATTTCCTCGCAGTATTGTACATAATTACGTGTATATTGACAATGTCATGAATATTATTTAGTAACACGCACGTTACAAATTTTGTGTGGACTTACGCCCTCTGATATGATGTCTCAACACACATGCTTCATCAGTCCTCTATAGATGGAAAATTCAGTAGGAAGACAAGATGTGCAGAAGTGTCAATTTCATTTTGTAATAATTTAGAGCATGAATTAAAAGGTCAACGCTTCCTCCCCCACCCTAATTTTGGTTGGATGTGGGTTGACTTGTCAGAAATGGGTCAGAATTAAGGATTGATTTCATTGCATGCGAGGTCTTGTCTTCTTCTAGTCCATACATCAAATCTTGAATTTGATTTTGTGAAATTGGTCAGTATTTGTTCGTATAAGGCCCATTGTTTTATCTATCAAGCACGGCACATGGTGGTGGGGTTTCTTAATTAATTTCTTCATAGTCAATTTAGTTTCTATGTTCCTTTCAAAAAAAAAAAAAGTTTCTAGGTTATATGTCTCTCATAAATATATTGTCAGTATATGACGGATGTATTTATAATATTAACAAATAAACATGAAATTATACTACGTATGACATGTTTTTTTTTTTTTGGGGGGGGGGGTGGGGGGTGGGGTGGCGGGTTCAGGGATAGATAGAGAAAAATTATTTGAGATAGGGACTATGTTTTCTAAATTTTGAGCTCGAAATTTGAGAAGACAATTTTTCTGCGATTAGATTTGGTAATGGATCCAAAATAACGGTACTTTAATTTGACCATCTTATAAAAATAAATATTAATTAATTAATTAATATTTAATAAATTTTAATTGAAAATTTAATAAATTTAATTGAAGATTAAATAAATTTTAATTGAGAATTAATAAATTATAATTGGAGGCCCTGTAGAAAATTTTTAGGGTTTTCAACCCTAAAAGTGCCAATCTTCAATATTTATATTGGGTGTTTGTTAATTAATACACATCGTTGGGTTTTTTTTTTTTCGTTGGGTTATTGGGATTAATTTATAAATTTTTCTCATAGGCTTCTATTTAGTTTTAAAACCATTACATGTTGGGCTTCATATTTTTATACATAAATTGGTCTGTACAACTTAGTGTTGGAGAGGCCTAAAGTTGGCCAAACTTGATTACTAATTTGGGCCAAATCAATTGGACTTCAAATTATAATTTTAGTTGATAATAATAAATAATTTCCATACAATATATAGAATCTAGATACCCAAGAAATAGACATAGCCCAAAAACTTAATATATTATATTCACTAATAAATATATTAATACTTTACTTATTAATAAAATTAATTTCAAAATTGTTTCAATATTTTTGTGAGAATATATATATATATATATATGTGTGTGTGTGTGTGTGTGATGATTGATATATTTATTTATTTTTGGAAAAATATATGCTTATATTGATTGAAATATAATTGTATTTGGAATATGAAGGTTTGTCTTTACACCAAAGTCAAGGTCAATCTCTGTCTCCGTATTAATATATATGTTGTTAGTCATGGCCAACTAACTCTATGTTGTTGTCTCCATGGTCAACTACCACAGATGTCTCTTTATGTCGATTATTGTTTGGTTTTACATGATATAATTATGTTATATTTCATTTCACAATGCAAGAGTGAATTACTAGTAATTATGGGAGTATTTTCGTAACATAGGTTAGTATTTTGATATTTTTAAATTTTTTTATTTGGGTGGCTAGTATTTAGGTTTGCAATAGCAAAGTGACTATTACAAGGGTTGCCTCGTTAATAAATTCTAATTGAAATAATTAAATTATAATTGAAATTATTCAATTCTAATTAAGAACTATAAACTCTAATTACGAATTTATAGTTTTTAATTGACTTTAATTAATCAAACACTACAAGAAATTCGCTCATACACTACAGTGCATAGACTACGGTTATTTCATAAAACCGTAGTCTATGAGCGTGTATCTATTTACAAAGACTACAATCCTTTCATAAACCGTAGTTTATACTATATCAAAGACTACGGTTGGTCATAACCGCAGTCTATGTGCCTGTTTTACTTTCCAAAGACTATGTTTCTTTTTACACCGTAGTCCATGTGCGTGTAACTGAGACTACGGTTGTTTGTGGCCGTAGTGTATTGTACGTGTAGTAGCAATATAGACTACATTGATATAAGTTGTAGTCTAGGTAAATATTTTTAAATAAAAAATTAAAATAAATAGTCTATGTAAATATTTTTAAAAAATAAAATATAAAAAGCTTATGTTGGTACTCGAACCTTGAATCACTTAAAAGATTTTGAAGCTTCTAGCCAATTAGGATACTATATTAATACTTTATTTATAAATTTATTTTATTATAGACAAAAACTTGCGTGAGATCGCCTCACGTAACTGGCAGTCAGGCGCGTGCATCACATGCGCCCCTCAAAGCGCGTGCCCACGCCTGACAATTTTTTTTACTACATGCGCTGATTTTTTAATTTTTTTTCTGATTTTTTTACAGTTTTTTTAATTCTTTTTTCCAGTTTTTTTTTTTAATTTTTCTTAAAGTCGAGCGAGGGAAGCCGAAAGCCTCGGAGAGAGCTAAAAAAAATTAATATTGCCACAAAAATTATCTATAAATTAAAATTTGAGCCGAAGGCGGATAAGAAAAACAAATTAAAAAAATAACTGATCGGGTCGGGTTGACCCGTTTTGACCAGGTCGGGTCAACAGGATCCGGTCACTTATGTGTGACGAGACCTGCTCTTTATTATAAACACTCAGATCGATTCCGGATTTCATTTTTCCAACTTGTCCAAACCCGGACCGACCCGTATATATCTATATATATATATAGGGAGTGGTTCTAGTGAAAAGAGCCCTTCATTTAAGAAATAGGAATAAATCTGAACCCTTGATCCACAATAGATGGATGGCTAGATCTGAAGCTGGTCGGATCCAGGTCAAACCGGGTCGGACCCAGGTCAACGGATCGGACCCGGATCAACCCATTGACTTTTTTTTTTGTTTCGAAATATTTTTTTGTTTTTTTTAATAAAGTGTGGTGCATCTCAATACACTGTGTGGTGCATCTCATTTCATGTTATGGTGCATCTCATTACACATAGTGTTGCATCTCAAAATGCATTGTGATGCATCTCATAATACATGTAGATTTATCTCATACACTATGTGTGTGTGTAACTATATCAAAACGAGGAAAAATCTTGGGGTGATTTGGTATGATGAAATCAAACTACTTTTCAAATCATTGTATTCATACCATATTAGTAAGCAAGAGATTTTTTTTTGTCTCCGCCGCCGGCTCCGATTTTACTTTATAGATAATGATTGTGGCAACATTATATGTTTTTTAGCTCGCTCCGAGGCCTTCGGCTCCCCTCGCCGACTCTTGAAAAAAAATAAAAAAAAATAGTGAAAAAGAATATTAAAAATTAAAAAATGATGCATCCCAATACACTTAGTGGTGCATCTCATTGCACAGTTTGGTGCATCTCATTGCACAGTGTGGTGCATATCATCTGACTCTTAAAAAAATCGAAAAAAAAAATTCGAAAAAAATAAAATAAAATTGAAAAGTCAACGGGTTGACCGGATCCGACCCGTTGACCCGGATCCGACCGGTTTGACCTAGGTCAAATCTGACCCTCCATCCCTTATAGATCCATGGTGGAGATCTATTCCTATTTTTTAAGTTAAGATCCATTGTTATATGATGATTTTCCTATATATATATATATCCCCTCATTCTAACCCTACCCACCTCCCACTAGGGTTGAGCAAAACAAACCGAAAAACCGAACCGACCGACAAACCGTACCGAAACCGTCCCAAAAAAATGGTTAACCGAACCGACGGTTCGGTTTATTTTTCTAATTTTAAAAAACCGAGGATAACGGTTAGGTTTTTATTTTTATATATAAAAACTGACGGTTAACCGAACCGAACCGAAACTCATTTAAAATTATAATTTTACTAATTATATGTTATAAAATTATTATACCAACTAATTATATGTTATAAATTATAATATTAACTAACTTGACTTTACTACTTTGACTTGAAAACATGAGAGTGTTCAATTTATTATTTATACTTCTTTAAATGTATATTTCATATTCACATTTTAAGATATGGATTTTTGTTTTTCATGCTATGAATTATAAAAAAAATTGAAAGTTTTCTTTCTACATGGTTAACCGTTGAATAACGGTTAACCGAACCGATTTTTAGGTTAACCGTTATAGTGGTTTTTGGTTTTTATTTTCTACATGTTAGCGGTTAACCGAACCGATTAAAAACCGTATGGTCGGGTTTTTTTTGTGGCAAACGGTCGGTTAACCGAACCGTGCTCACCCCTACCTCCCACCACCCAACACACAACAACAGTCTCTCTCTCGCTCTCTCTCTTTCCCTCACCGTCCACCACCTCACCACTCGCCACTCGCAGCCGCCGCCATCGCTCCGGCCATCCGTTGCTTGCCTCCCGACCTCACCGTGCCTAAGCGATCCAGCGTTCCGCCTCCCATCGCACTCGCACATCTCACAAATCCTGTCCCCGCCTCCACAGTCCTTCGCCCTAATATCTCTGCTCGCCAGCACGTTGGCCGTCGGCCATCGCTGCGGCCGTCGCGCCGTTTGACTCCAACTGCGCCTGCCGACCCGCCTCCACCGTCGATTAGGGCTCAAATTAGGTAACCCTAAGTCCCTAAATCGAATTAAGTTTTATTTTTTAACAGATTTAGGGCTCGATTTGGCTAGAATTAGGGCTCTAAATTATCTCGAATTAGGGGTCGATTTTGGGTCAGATTAGGGTTCCAATTTGGGTCAAATTATTGCTCGAATTTGGGTCAGATTAGGGTATGATTTGGGTCAGATTATTACTCGAAAACTCGTAACTCTTTCTTTCTCTCATGTTATGTTCTATAGGTCTCTGTTTAGTGGTTGATTGAATGATTTATGGTGTTTACCTTTTTGTTTACACAATTTGAATATCGACGGTGTCTTCATTTGGCAGCATAAGAATTAGATTCGGCAATACTTCTTTGTTAGATTCATGTTGCCTAGATTACTAGGGTTTCAAAACTTAGAGATTTGGAACTTTACCAAGAATTGGAAGCCAATTGGGTTGTAGTTTAATTTTATTACTTTTTGGTGAAATTAAGATTACAAACTATAGTGTGAAATAATCTCGTATACTCATTCTATTTGGTATTCTGCAGAATAATAATTGTAAGAGGTTGAGAATCAACTTCTCGTCCATTTTTATGATTTCGTTTTTTTCCTATTATTTAATTTACACTAGTGATGATGATGATTAATGATTATATTATTGTTTTCTTGAAGTGAATGTCTACTTCGATTTCCTTGAAGTTTGGTTTGGAGAACACTGATGTTCTCAAAAGTTTTGTATTAGTAGATAGTTTGTTTGGGGCTATGAATTGTTTTAGTTATTGATGCTTGTGCTTCTTACAAACATAGATCTCATCTGGATAATGCACATGTGTAAAGTGATGATTCAGTCAGCAAAATTAGATGAGAATGAAGATGGTAGGCCCAATCACAACCCCGTAAAACCATCTCTGGAACACTCTGTTCTATCTAGGAAAGAGAAGGGATACTCGGCTTCTTCAAAGGGTTGCAGGCACAAATGCTGAAAACAGTCCTAACCTCAGCACTGCTGTTGTCCCATTTGTTAAATCTCGAGGCGAGACTGAAGAACTTGGACTTCGCGAGGGTTCCTGTCTGCTTGAAGTGGTAAGTCTTTTATGAAAATTCTCGATCTAGCCTTTATATCATCTAGAGAGGAACTGATGGCTTGTTAAACCTAGTAGCTAAAGAACTACTTTTCTTTATTCTTTCGACCTTTTACCAATGGATTTTTTTGGCATCTAGATTATAATATTTGTAGCATTCTAAAACGGTGTAGGTTAAAAATGTTAGGCCACATGTACTTCTTGGTTTATCTGGAGTTGGTGGTGTCTTTAATTAAGAGGTTGATTCTCAATTCCTAGAATTGTTTTCCTATGTGTCTCATGCACCTTGGGTTGTTTATGTTGTTTGGTTCCGAGAAAGCCTTTAAAATAAGTAGTAGAGGCCGTAAACCCTTCTGTTTCACATCAGTTCACATTAGTTAATAGCATCATTTTGGCTTCATATAAGCATTCTCCATTTGCAGCCATTTAATTTTTGTAACGTGCTATAACCAAGCCTCTTTGTATTGACTCATTTTCTGTTTTAAATTTTTCCCATTTTGTGTCCACCCTTGCATGCTTCATGCCTTTTTAATGTTTTTGTTTGAAAGGATTGAGTTTATCCTTATCAAAGTTAATTCAATAGCTATTCCCTTCTTGTTTGTTGTAGTTTGTCTGTACTTGTTATTTAAATGTTCTAAAAATGATTGAATTTCGTACTTATTTGTTGATCTTGTAATCAGATTCTAAGGGCCATGAGAGAATCAGACTCGGTTAAACCTACTATCTTTGCAATGTCTAATCCTACAGCAAATGGTTTGTTTTTTGCTACTTTTATATTTTCTTTACTCATAATTCCTGCATGGGCATGAAGAGATGATTGTCTGTATTTGCTCCGTAGAACAACTAAATGCACTGCTGATGAGGCTTTCAAACATGCTGGTGAAAACATTGTCTTTGCAAGTGAAAGCCCTTTCGATAATGTTGATCTAGGTATTTAGTTTTCAAATGTACTTAAAAAACTTTGAAAACTATTTAGCAGTATAATGATTAGTGCCAATTGGTTTCGATTTTTGCAGCAAACAGGAAGACATGTCATGTGAATCAAGCAAATAATATGTATCTCTTTCTGGGGCATGGTATTCCTATGACTGTATCAGGATATGCACTTCATCTTCTTAGTCAGACATGCGTGGTGAGATGATGATTTCATAGGAATGGAGATAGACAAGTTTTAGTATTCTGGTTGATCGATATTGTGATGTATGTACCTATGGATGGATAAATATTGTTGTGAATTGTTATGTTTTTTTGGATATTTTTAATGTAATTTATTGAGATTATTCAGTTTTTACTACGAATTTTATTTTTTTTATAATTATTTAATTATTACAAAATAATTTAACTACTGTTGAAATAAAAAAACAGTCTTTGAAGCAAATTCACTACAGTTTTGTCAAGAAAAAAACTGTAGTCTATTCACTATTTAACTACGGTCTGAAACTGTAGTCTAATTATAATAAGACTCCGGGTTTTAGAAACAAACTGTAGTTTTTGAAAACATCACACTACAGTTTGAAGTGTATATACTACGGGCTAAAATCGTAGTGTATGGGAATGCGGGTGTTTCACAAACACCGTAGTCTTTGAAATCTTTGCACTACAGTTTGAATATCATAGACTACGGTTATAAACCGTAGTGTATGATATTACATAGACTACGGTTTGAAACCCTTAGTCTTTGCCCATGAGCATAGACTACACCATCAATCACTACGGTTTTTAAGTCACATAGACTACGGGTTAAAACTGTAGTCTATGAACATTTTTCTTGTAGTGAAATATTAAAAAAATCTTGTCTAACCGTAGCGCACCAGAGTTTCGGTGATAACTAATTATCCATCTTGCATATACTCTACTACCGCACAATAACCATATCGTATAATGGTTGTCATCACATTCACAACATGGAATACAAATTATGTGGACCGACTAAATCACCTATTCACCAACCCCTAATATTAATATCGATATTAATATAGTTATCTTAAACTAGAGCCAAACCTTAATTTCAGCAAATTTAACTCTTTCACGTATCCTTATGTTCCTTAATTAATTTGAGAAAATCTCACTTAATGACTTAATTAATACTCCCTCCGTCCCAATAGCAAGGTCTCACTTTCCTTTTTTGGCTGTCCCAATAGCAAGGTCCCATTCCAAAATGGAAATAATTAACTCTTCAAAAGCTGTAGGACTGATGAGCCGGGGTCCAACACTGATGAATCAAACCCGGAGTTGCAGCTGAGAGGTCCAGTTACAAGATTGAGAGCCAAGAAACTGCAAGGCTATTTTCAGTGCATTGTCCGGAAGAAATTGGAAGATGAAGATATCGGGAGTAAGCAGTCCAAATTGGTGAACTTGACCAGTGCCCAGGATTGATGTTTATGATGGGTCTAGTTTCGAAAATTGGGCTCTTGTTTGTGTAATTATTTTATGTTTTATTTTATTTGGGCTCAGACTTTGTGGTATGTAATTTAATTCAGTAGTAAAGCCCAATAGTTAGTATTTCTTTTAACTTAATTTCGTAGCCCAATTGTTAGACCTAGTTCGAATTGGTCAAGGGATTAGCCCTAGTATTTAAGTCTTTGGAGAACACTATTTTCAGCAGATAATTTTGAATCAGAAATCATAGTTGATCGTTTTGTCTCATATTTCGTGCTTCGGTTCACGTATCTTTCGGTTCTTGGTAGAGTTTATTGTTGGCACTTCAAGCTTGAAATCAATTGATTCGTTCGTGATATCCAGTCGTATCCGGGTTAATCAAGCCACGAAGAATTGCTCCAAAGGCGCGTTTCGGATTCAAGTAGATCCGGGGTTCGTTTCGGGTAAGTTCTTCAATCTCTCTTCGTTCTTTTTGTTTCCAGCCATCTCGACCTCCTTCCATCCATCATATACTGTCCATACCACCCCTGCATCCACGCCAAACCCTCGCCAAGTCCAGATTTCCGTCCATAAAGCCGTCGTTCCAAGTTTTAACCTAAATCGACCCAAAAGTCAGCCCCGTGCCAAATCTCAAACCCCTAGTGCGAATTGGCTGAATTTTGGATATGTTGTTCCTGACTTCAGTTTATAACTTGTGTTAAAATTTGAGCTTAATCGGAGTTTTTTTGCTATAGTATCTAATCGAGTTTCAGTCTAGGGTTTTTAATCGTTGTTTGGCTTTGTTTCGTGTCTTGTTCTATTTCTTGTTTAATTTTCAGTTTAGATCAGTTTGTTAGGTGTTTAATCTCTTTTAATTCAGTTTGTATTTTGGATTGTATCAACCTTATCTCTATGTAGTATCCCGTCTTTCTTAAGTAATTAAAATAATTAACTTAATAAGAAAGACAAGAATTTTAGTGAAATAAAAATTTTCTTTCCGAAAATTTTACCCGGTAGATATATTCTACCGGAAAAATGAGTTTTAATTAATTTTTATCGTCTCGGTTAATCCGAAATGAAGAAATTTTTACATTTATCAATAGATGATAAATGTTTAGTCATTAATTGACTAAAAGAAGAATTTAATTTAATTACGTGAAATTTTACGTAATTTATCGCTTAAAAATTTAGTTTCGGTCGATTTGAAAATACTTCAAATCTCCGATTCTTTCTGTGAAATTTTTATCTAAGGTTCGTGAAACCTTAAACTAAATTAGTGTGTTGAGAAATTAGAGGTTTAATGGAGGATTAGTTAGTGATTAATTGAATAAATTAATTAAGGAATTAATTAACTAACTTAACTTAAGAATTAAGTTATAATATAATAATACACTCTCCTATCTCTATCTATATATACCATCATCTCCACCCTCATCCTCACTCTCTCCCTCATTCTCGATAGCGCACACACACACACACACACACACACACACACACACACTCTCAAAAATTTGCTCCATTTTTATGTTCTTTGAGCTCAAGTTCAAGATCAAGGTTGATCCAAACTCTTCCAAACAATTAAGTAAGTGTATATATATGTTCTTATACACTTGTAGCTTAATTCCTATGGTTGAAATCTTCTCTTTTATATATATATATATGTGTGTCGAAAATTTTGGGAATAAACCCTAGAAATGGTTAGTTAATCTTCATGTCTTAATATTATGCTTATATAGTGATTATATGATCATTGGTATGATTAAATAAAGTATGAAGAAACCTAACCCTAATTTTGGAGAAAATCGAAATTTAGAAGAAAATGTCAAGTTTTGATTCATGCATTGTTTGATGTTATGATCTTCATGAATTATGCTTAGAATATGATTATAAGATCAAATGTGTAATTAAATTTAAGCATGAGAAACCCTAGATCATAATTGAAAATTTTCGAAAATGAAAGAAAATGAAGAACACTTGATGCATGAATTGTATGATTGATTTAATGATATAAATGAGTTTAGTTAAGTATTTTAAGAATGTTTCATGTTGGAAGTAATTAAAAATTTCCAACCAATTTCATTTTGAGAAAATAATCGATTAAATAAGAATATAAATTAGGGTTTAATAATGTAATGTTATATGATGAATTTGATTATTCAATTGATGATATATGAGATTAATGAAGTATATTAGATCAAGAGTTAGTGAATTAAAAGCATGATTAACCCTAGAAAAATCGAATTAGGGTTCTTAAATTAGGATTGGAAGATTAATACTTAATTGAATAAGTATTAGGAGCAGGTCTGACTGCTCTGAATAATATTTTTCTAAAATCTAGTCTATTTTGAAACCCTAGACTAGTTTAGAGCAATGTCTTCTGCTCCAAGTTGTTTTTCTTAAAATCTAGTCTGGTTTGAATTCTTAGAATAGTTAAGTTTAACAACAACTGAAGTCCAGCATCTCTCATCTCATCCAGCTATCCAGGTACGAATTTCAAACGATTTTAGTTTTAAAAAGGTTGGAAGTTGAAGTATATATATATAATTATTGTGTTTGAGCTTCTAATGTGATTGATTGTTGGTGATCGATCATAAGCGAGATGATGGATCAGTTGTGCAAGCAAGTTGAGTATTTATCTATGGAATGTAACATGAGCCCGGAACATCCTTTTGAAAGCGACATTGAGTATGTTGAGACAGTGGATTCTCAAAACTATTCGTAATTTCAGTTTAGTTAATTATTTAAATTTTCTTTTATAGGATGTCCAACTCTAGAAGCGTAGCAGCAATGATTGAATTCCACCACATACATATGAGCTACACAGAAACCCTAGCAGAGTTTTTAGCTCGGTACCATAGGGTTTGGATGGACATCCATGAATCAAATATCTCGGGAGTTATCGGTATAGTTAGGCTAGTTCCTCTGCTTCCTGAGGATTGGCAGGAATGGGCGGCATCGATTGCTGCAAGGTACGTCACTCCCCAATACTGGGATGGTGTGTTGTTCGGAGATTGCAGAGCGTTCATAGCTGCAATCAGTACTCAATATATGTGTTTCTCGTACCCACCTCCTGGACCATATCAGCCGTTGATTCCTGTTGGTGAGTTTGGTTTACAACATCTCATGCCCCAAGATTATCCTATCTTTGATCAGAATCCTCCGGAAAATCCCGAACCTATTGCTTCTCCCATTCAAGAAAATACTGGTTTTGATGTTAACTCTTTTCTTGTTGAACCATTAGCAAATGGCTATGTTGCATCTCCCTCTCGTTCGGAGACTTTGATCTTCACTCCTGAGCCTTCCGTTCAACCTAACGGCGTAGCCTCAGCTTCTTTTGTTGAGGAAGTTCCAAATGATCCTTCCGTTGAAACATTGCAAGCTTTGAATTCTTCAGAGCTTGATGCCATAGTTGGAACCCAGCCTATTCTATTTGATCCTAACGTGGCTAGCACCTCTGGACCACGTCATTATGATAGTGACGAGGATGACGTTGATCCAGAAGTTTGACCAACTGAAGGATACTTCCACCTCCGTCGAATACCGTTTACCCATTTAAGTTTTCAGCCTAGCTTTAGGCCTTCGCCGGGAGAGGATATTACTCATGCCCCTCGTGTGACTTTGGACGGAGTGGAGAGGGCAGAGGAGAGTACGGAAACGGAAGAAGAAGATCCAAGTGAGGAGGATCCGATAGAGGATGAAGAGGAGGAAGAAGAAGAGGAAGATCCGTCAAAGGATGAGCAGTGAAAGGAAGTGTCAAGAGAAGTAATAAGAAAGAAGATAATGTAAATATATGTAATAGACTAGTAAACGAACAACTTTTAACACTTATGTTGTAAATAAGCTCTCGTATATAGAAGCATAATATGATAGTATAGTGAATCGGAAGCGAAGTAGAATTCGGCTCCGAGGAAATGTTTTGGCGTGAAATTAGAAATCACGGCTAAAATAGGGATTTTTGATGTAAATAATTCCCTAACTTTTGTAAAAGTCCTCGAAGAGGCAAATTTTCCTACTAAATGAAGAAGTATGACCACGTTGGGTCATTTGATAAATTTCCAAGTTATCGATAATTTTCGTCGTTAAAATTCTCGTTGAATCATTTTAAAGACGAAGTAAGATGAAGTTTAAATAATAGAAGTTTTAAAGTAAAGAAGTGAGGTTTAAGGAATGGAAAAAGATCGATTAAAAGCTCGGACGAAGAAAACAAGACAAAGCGTCGAACCGGCACCGGGCGCGACCTCAGCGCGCGGCGCGCCAGCCCCACGACGATATCAGCATCTGGCGCGGTTTGGAGTGGCGCGGGACAAATCGCTGGAAGTCAAGTCGCGCGCGCATGAAGAAAATTTCTTCTTGGCCGCGCGATGTCTGTGCGCGGGACGGCGATCTTGGCGCGGGATGGTTCGATCCAGCGCCGGGGTTTATTCGTCCGTTCCGTTGTCGTTCGTAGTTGTTCATTCTTCGTTTATTTTGTTCGTAGTTCGTTTCGTTGTAGTTCATTCCATTCTTCGTTAGTTTCGTCCGTTAATCGTTTCGTTCGTTATTCGACTATCATTAGTTTAGTGCGTCGTTCGTTTTATTCGTTCCATTAGTTATTCGCTATCGTTAGCTTAGTTAGTAATTATTTAGTTAGAAAAAAATGTTGAGATAAAGTTAAAAATCTCAAAAGAGATTTATGAGGAAGTTTATACATCAAGATGATATTATTCATCTCTTGATTTATAAAGAATGAAGAGCTAATTAAATTTAGCAAATAAATATGTATATATATAATAATTACTACTGGAAAATTTTTTTTAGTGATTATGTATGATGATGAGCGTGAATCATTTGATTCATTAAAATTATGATGAAGTTTATATGCCAAGATGATGCTATTCCTTTCTTGAATTGTTAGGAATTTATGAGCTAAAATTTTATTTAGCAAAGATAAGTATTAAAAATATTTTTTATTGAATTATTTTTGTGATTGTAGTAATTATATGAAATAAATGAATCGTTGATTCATTAATTATGACAATAGTGAATTGTTTAAATTTGATGGTCCCAAGACGGATACCTTGGTGTAGAAGGGGGGGAGGGTGAATACACCAAGGTTAAAAACTTTTCCAAATTAAAACTCTTTTGAGTGAGCTGGTTGTGTTCGATCCAGCTGGAAGACAGCTTGATCAACACAGCTGGCTGTGTGCGGAATGTGGTGGGATTTTGGAAAGTCCATCTGTTGCTTCAAATATATTGCAAAACTTTGTTTCTCTTTTTAGTTAATCAGTTTATACAGCTTGAAATAATGCTTATGAATAGTTAGCTGGATGCATAAATAAACATGAAAGAACAAAGCAACTTAACGTGGTTCGGAGAAACTACTCCTACGTCCACGACCAGAAACCTCTGCTAATCCACTAAGGATACCACTGACTTTTCACGCAGTCAGCAAGCGTTGCAGCTTAGTTCCTCAAGCTGGATACAAGTTTACGCGTACTGTATCGAAACGTAACCGAGGAGTTTACGGGCACAAATGAAGCCTACATTCGGTTTACGGGTACTAAAGAACCTAATGCGTAGTTTACGGGTACTCTGACGAACCATAACCTTAACCTAACCTTTTCCGCAGGTTTGAGTTTGGGGTTTCCAACTATGAACGAGTTCTTACAATGAAGAACTTTGAGTATGATGAACTCGTTCAAACTAGGCTTAAGATGGGAAGGATTATATGCCTAGATACTAGTGGGAGAGAGCTTCGACTCGAGAATGAATAATAACTCATAAGAATGACGAGCTTGGATCTTGAAGCTTTTACGAGAGATCTCTTGATCTTTGGTTAGACTTCTTTCGATGAAGTATGTTGATCTCTCTTGAGTATATTCTCTCGTCACTTCTCATCGTCTGATGATGAAGAAGACTTCTATTTATAGGGAGAGCTTAGAACTAGCCGTTGGAAAGAGCCGTTCTGAATCTCTACCTAACTTCTGACAGGATTGACTTGTCTTCTTCCTTGATATCCTCGTAAAGCAATCCTAGGTCTGACTTCTAGGTGCTGAGGTGTCGAGTTCCTGATGGTCCATATCAGATCTGACTTTATCTCAAGTTGACTTTGACTCTCTTGTCTTTGTGACTGGTGTCTTTAAACTCTGCTTGATCTTTGACGCTGAGCTGAGTCTTGAACTCTGCTGGGTCTTAACGTAGAGCTGAGTTGTCACACGAGCTGGGTCTTCCCTACAGCTGTGTCTGGAAGAACTTGATCGTCTTGAATCTGGATAACGTTACTTATCACTCGACTTGGCTTACCCTGCTGTGTACTCAGCTGGGTCTTCTGCTGTCTTCAGCGACCACCTGTAAACTTAGAAACTCTATAAGCTCAAACAGGTGAGCTGGAAAAACACTTGGGCTTGTGCAAACATCTACTCGGTTGGGGTCAGCTGGGTTTTGGTATCACTTCAAAACTCTATTAATTTTCCCAACAAAATTGTTCATGATGATAATAAGAAGTTAAATTATGGGTTTACAATGTATGATGATGTGAGTAAATCTTTGATTCATTAAATAGTATGAGCATGTTAGAAGTAATTGAAAGTTTTAATAAGCATGAGTTGTGATGATTATGAATCGTGTGATTCATTAAAAGTACGATGAGTATGTTATGCATTAAAGAGGTGATAAGAAAATTTTTCTAAATTCTAAAACCTAGAAAAATTTATTTCCTTTAAATACATTTAAAGAAAGAAGAATTTTTATTAGAGAATAAGACTTTGTTAGAAAGAAAGAATAATTCGAATGAAAATCCTGGTTAATCAGAAAATGCCACCAAGAGGTAGACCAAGAGGCCGAGGTCGAGGAAGGGTTGAAGATGAACCCGAAAGAGAACCTACCCCACCTCCTCCTCAGCTCGAACGGAGAATTGAAGAATTATTTTTGCGGCAAAATCCCCCAACTCTCGATGGAAGAGGAAGTCCTTCCGAGGCCGAAGAGTGGATTCGTGCGCTTGAAAGAATTTTCCGTTTTCTTCGATGTACGGATCAAGAACGTCTTACATGCATGTCTTATCAGCTCAAGGGATCTGCGGATTACTGGTGGGAAGCACGTCAAAGGGCATATACCCCTGAACAACTAGAGAACCTGACGTGAGAACAATTTAAGGATGCTTTGTTCGAAAAATTCGTTCCTCGAAGTTATCGAAAGCAGAAGGAGAATGAGTTTGCTTATCTCAAGCAAGGCAAGAAGTCGGTAGCCGAGTATGATCGCGAATTTTGTGATTTGGCATGTTTTGCTCAAGATAAGGTGGACACAGATGAGAAGATGGCTGAACTTTTCCGAGCAGGTCTTCGGCAAGAAATAAGAATCGTTTTGGCCAGTCAAAGTGCGTTGTCATATGCAGAGACTTTAAATAGAGCTCTGGATATGGAATTGGCTATGCAGCCAGATAAATCTTCTCAGACGTCGGTAACTATGCAAGTTCAAACTCCAGCAACAGTGACAAATCCGCAATCGTCCAACCAAAGTCAGAAACGAAAATGGAATTTTGGAAGTCAATCTAGTAAGAAGCCCTGGCAAGGACAGCAAGGACAACAACGTCAGCAACATCAGCAATTTAATCAAGGACGATTCAAACAGCCTTTCGTCAATCAAGGCAGTTCGTCTCAAACTTACCAAGGAATGTCTCCATGTTCCAAGTGTGGCAAGATGCATCAAGGGATATGCAAGGCTGGAAGTAATAGCTGCTATACTTGTGGTCAAGTTGGTCATTATTCGTATCAGTGCCCAACTAAACTGCAAGGAGCAGGAGGGAGTAGAACAATTCAGAACCCGCCTCAGAGACTGAAGGCAATAGAAGTTGTTCCTCAGCAACGGTAGTAGCAACGAAATCGCCAAGGGCCGCGATTCCAGCAAAAGCAAAAGCAACCCCAGCAATTGAGAATGAAACCCCAGCAGCAATATCAAAGGGTTTTTGCTCTTGATCAGAAGCCGTTCGACAAAGATCAAGGAAATTTGACAGGTATGGGTCAATTAAATGACGTACCTGTTATAATTCTATTTGATACTGGTGCATCGCATTCATTTATATCAGATGCATGCGTAGATAATCTTGGTCTTAAAGTAGAACGTGCTATTCAAAATTTGAGAGTAACTACACCGTTAGGTAAATCTACCTCAGTTACTCGCATTTGTCCTAATATAGAGTTTGAATTAGGATCTCTCAAGATGTTAGCGAAAACCCTAAATTTAATTAAAATGTGGGATGTAGATATTATTTTGGGAATAGATTGGTTGACCGAGAATTTTGCAAGCATTCAATGCAAGCAAAGGCAGATTTCATTTCATATGCCTGGTCAGGAACCAACTCTATTTTTCGGAATAGAAAGAAATTGTAAAATATCGCCGATTATCTCGGCAGTTCAAGCAAGAAGAGTGTTGAAAAAGAAGGATGTGAAAGCATATCTAATCTATCTCAACAAGAATGAAGATAAAGAGAGCAGCATCGAAGATGTAGATGTAGTAAAGGAATTCCAAGACGTATTTCCAGAAGTTTTGCCAGGATTGCCGCCAGATAGGCAAGTGGAGTTCACGATAGATCTTGAACCAGGATCAGCTCCTATTTCCAAGGCACCATACCGAATGGCTCCAAAGGAATTGCAAGAATTGAAGATTCAACTACAAGAGTTGCTTGACCTAGGTTTCATTAGACCTAGTGTTTCTCCGTGGGGAGCACCAATTCTGTTTGTCAAAAAGAAGGATGGTAGTTTGAGGATGTGCATCGACTACCGAGAATTAAACAAATTAACCTTGAAGAATAGATATCCTTTGCCGAGAATAGATGATCTATTTGATCAGCTCAGAGGAGCGAGAGTATTCTCGAAAATTGATCTAAAATCTGGTTATCACCAATTGAAGGTTAAGCAAGAAGATATTTCCAAGACGGCTTTCAGAACAAGATATGGCCACTACGAGTTTGTAGTAATGCCATTTGGTGTGACAAATGCTCCAGCAGTATTTATGGATCTCATGAATCGAGTATTCCATGAATTCTTGGACAAGTTTGTCGTAGTTTTCATTGATGATATTCTCGTGTATTCAAAGAATGAATTCGAACACGAGGAACATCTCCGAATTGTTCTGGAAAGGTTGAGAACCGAAAAATTGTATGCTAAATTTAGTAAATGTGAGTTTTGGTTGAAAGAGGTACATTTTCTTGGACATGTTGTATCTTCTGAAGGAATCAAAGTTGATCCTTCAAAAGTACAAGCAGTTCAGGAATGGAAAGTTCCAACCACACCACATGAAATTAGGAGTTTCTTAGGTCTAGCAGGCTATTATCGGAGATTTATTGAAGGATTCTCCAAGATAGCTAAGCCAATGACCCATCTCCTAAAGAAAGAATCAAAGTTCAAGTGGTCAGAAGAATGTGAAGAAAGTTTCCAAGAACTTAAAAGGAGATTGACCACTGCCCCAGTGCTATCAGTTCCAGATTCGGATAAAGATTATGCTGTTTACACAGATGCATCAAAGAACGGACTAGGCTGTGTCCTGATGCAAGAGGGAAGAGTTATTGCATATGCTTCTAGACAGCTTAGACCTCACGAGGTAAACTATCCAACTCATGATTTGGAACTAGTAGCAGTAGTACATGCTTTAAAAATCTGGAGACACCATCTTTATGGAGCGAAATGTGAAATCTTCACAGATCACAAGAGTCTCAAATATTTCTTTGAGCAGAAAGAATTAAATATGAGACAAAGAAGATGGCTCGAGTTAGTTAAAGACTACGATTGTAAAATTTCCTATCACCCAGGAAAAGCAAATGTAGTCGCTGACGCGTTGAGCAGGAAAGGTAAATCGGAACTAGGATTTCTTCTAACTCGAGAGAAAGAACTCATTAAGAGTTTCGGAGATCTGAGATTAGAAGTACTTCTACCTCCGCAATCTGTTGAGCAAATGATTGCAGCCATGGAAATAATTCCAGACTTAAGGTTGAGAATTTCCAATGCTCAAAGAAAAGATGAGAAATTGGAAAAGTTACGAATGAAAATTCGTCAAGAGAAAGATGAAAATTTTAAGGAGGCAGGAGATAATGTTCTCCTATTTAGAGGAAGAATTTGTATGCCAAATGATGAAGAATTAAGGAATGAGATCATGAGCGAAGCTCATGAAACTCCTTATTCAGCTCACCCTGGAGGCACCAAAATGTATCAAGATTTGAAACAAACATTTTGGTGGGAAGGAATGAAAAGAGACATAGCTTCTTTTGTGCAAAGATGTTTAGCCTGTCAGCAAGTAAAGACATTGCATCAGAGACCATATGGGAAGCTACAACCCTTAGATATTCCAGAGTGGAAATGGGATAAAATTACCATAGATTTTGTAACTGGGTTACCTAGATCCAAACGAGGGAATACATCAATATGGGTAATAGTGGATAGATTGACAAAATCTGCACATTTTATACCTATTCCCATAACTTATGGCGCAGATAAGTTAGCTCAGCTATACGTACGAGAAATTGTGCGATTGCACGGAGTACCTAAGTCGATCACTTCGGATCGAGACTCAAAATTTACTTCTCATTTTTGGAGAAGTATGCAAGAAGAATTAGGTACCAAATTGAATTTCAGTACGGCCTTTCATCCTCAGACAGATGGTCAATCAGAAAGAACCATTCAAATCTTAGAGGATATGTTGAGAACTGTTGTTTTAGATCGAGGAAGTCAATGGGAGAAAATTTTACCTCTTGTTGAATTTGCTTATAACAACAGTTATCAAATGACGATTGGCATGGCGCCCTACGAAGCTCTTTATGGAAGGAAGTGTAGATCTCCACTTCATTGGGATGATGTGGGCGAAAGAAAAATGTTAGGGCCCGATGCAGTCAAAGAGATGATAATGATTGTGCGTCAAATCAAACAAAGAATTAAAGAAGCGCAAGATCGTCAGAAGTCTTATGCTGACATCAGGAGATCAGAATTAGAATTCAATGTGGGTGATAAAGTTTTCTTGAAAGTTTCGCCTTCAAGAGGAATTCATCGGTTTGGTGTTAAAGGAAAGCTTAAGCCTCGCTATATAGGACCATATGAAATTCTGGAAAGAATAGGTCAAGTAGCGTATAAGCTAGCCTTACCGCCAAGTTTTGGAAGTTCGCATAACGTGTTCCATGTATCCCAATTGCGAAGATATATGTTTGACCCTAAGCACGTTATTCATCAAGAAGAAGTAGTCCTTGAACCAGACCTCAGTTATGAAGAAAAACCTGAAGCGATTTTGGATCGAAAGGTCCAGCAACTTAGGAATAAGTCGATCGCATCGGTAAAGATCAAGTGGAGACATCATGGACTAGAAGAAGCAACATGGGAATTAGAGAGCAAGATGAGAGAAAAGTATCTCGAACTCTTTCAAGAGGTAAGCAAATTTCAGGACGAAATTTATTTTTAGGGGGAGAGAATGTAGTATCCCGTCTTTCTTAAGTAATTAAAATAATTAACTTAATAAGAAAGACAAGAATTTTAGTGAAATAAAAATTTTCTTTCCGAAAATTTTACCCGGCAGATATATTCTACCGGAAAAATGAGTTTTAATTAATTTTTATCGTCTCGGTTAATCTGAAATGAAGAAGTTTTTACATTTATCAATAGATGATAAATGTTTAGTCATTAATTGACAAAAAGAAGAATTTAATTTAATTACGTGAAATTTTACGTAATTTATCGCTTAAAAAATTAGTTTCGGTCGATTTGAAAATGCTTCAAATCTCCGATTCTTTCTGTAAAATTTTTATCTAAGGTTCGTGAAACCTTAAACTAAATTAGTGTGTTGAGAAATTAGAGGTTTAATGGAGGATTAGTTAGTGATTAATTGAATAAATTAATTAAGGAATTAATTAACTAACTTAACTTAAGAATTAAGTTATAATATAATAATACACTCTCCTATTTCTATCTATATATACCATCATCTCCACCCTCATCCTCACTCTCTCCCTCATTCTCAACAGCACACACATACACACACACACTCTCAAAAATTTGCTCCATTTTTATGTTCTTTGAGCTCAAGTTCAAGATCAAGGTTGATCCAAACTCTTCCAAACAATTAAGTAAGTGTATATATATGTTCTTATACACTTGTAGCTTAATTCCTATGGTTGAAAGCTTCTCTTTTATATATATATATATATATATATATATGTGTGTCGAAAATTTTGGGAATAAACCCTAGAAATGGTTAGTTAATCTTCATGTCTTAATATTATGCTTATATAGTGATTATATGATCATTGGTATGATTAGATAAAGTATGAAGAAACCTAACCCTAATTTTGGAGAAAATCGAAATTTAGAAGAAAATGTCAAGTTTTGATTCATGCATTGTTTGATGTTATGATCTTCATGAATTATGCTTAGAATATGATTATAAGATCAAATGTGTAATTAAATTTAAGCATGAGAAATCCTAGATCATAATTGAGAATTTTCGAAAATGGAAGAAAATGAAGAACACTTGATGCATGAATTGTATGATTGATTTAATGATATAAATGAGTTTAGTTAAGTATTTTAAGAATGTTTCACGTTGGAAGTAATTAAAAATTTCCAACCAATTTCATTTTGAGAAAATAATCGATTAAATAAGAATATAAATTAGGGTTTAATAATGTAATGTTATATGATGAATTTGATGATTCAATTGATGATATATGAGATTAATGAAGTATATTAGATCAAGAGTTAGTGAATTAAAAGCATGATTAACCCTAGAAACCCTAAAAAATCGAATTAGGGTTCTTAAATTAGGATTGGAAGATTAATACTTAATTGAATAAAATTAAATGAAGAAATGAGCTTAAGATGATAATTAAGTATATTAGAAATTAAAAAGAAGAGAAGATAATTAAAGAAATATTAATTTTAGTATAACCGAAAATTTAAAATAAATAAATCAAATATTAATTAATTTTTAATTAAGGAATTAATTGCATTTATGAACTTCTTAATAAAAAATTAAGTGTTATATGATTTTCTGGAAATTTAATTCAAAGTAATAAAGATTTTCTATTTTTGGTTGATTTTCCCGATTTGGGAGTTATATGTTTAATTGAGTTAATGTGTGTATTTAAAGTATAATTATATTTGATATGATGAAATAAATGCGTGGAATTAATTTGGGAATTTTCTGAATCCGTTAGACGGATGAAAATCGACTTAGTCGATTATGATGAATAGTATTTGATCAATATTGATGAATGAGTTGAATTGTTGATGTTTGATTGATGTTTGATGCTTAATGAGGGATTAAGATAGTTTACGATAGATTAATAACGTTTGTAAAGTTAAGATAGAAATTCTCGAATTTCGTTGAGTTTCGGCGTAGAAATTCGAATCGAATTACGTTAGGTTTATCGAAATAATTGTTCGATAAAAGATTTACGTTCTAAAATTCGTTATCCGTTTCGATTTAAAGGAGCTAGTGGAAGCGGGAGCGGAAACGTAAAGTAAAGAGATCGACCAAGCGCTTAAGTTTAAAGTAAAGCTTAAATTTATCAGGTGGGCTTTCTAAACTAAAATAGGTGAAAAACATGATATCGTATGTTTTACAAAGCTTTGATACTTGCCAAATGATTTTAAAAATGTTTAAGTATGTTACCATCTACTTCAGAAAGACGAATTCGGTTCCACGCAAGGTGGAATCTGTGTACACATTGGTAATCGTGCGCATTTCTTTGATAGGCCGATTTTTCATAATCGTGAGCCTTTCCTCGATATGCCGGTTACAAGTGATTGAGAAAGAGGCCTCTTTCTCATCACCATTATTTATTGTAGATATGGTTCATACTGTTATAACTGTCTGCAGACAAATGATTTTTGAGAAAAGAAAGTATTTTTAGCATTTTACGAGTTGTTCTTCAGAAAATCCTCGTATTATGTTTTCTGGCAAGTTTTCATATATAGCTGTATTCAGCAAAGTTTTCAAATGTTTTCGGCATGTGTTCACGTACTCAGCCCTGCATGTTATTTCTAAAACGTGCAGGTTAGCAGGGATGAAGATGATGAGTACTGGATGGACTATTGTTGTTGTTAAACGTTGTTTATGTAAAGAAAGTCGTTTTTGAGTAGTTGACCTAGAATATATGTCTTCATACATATATTCTCATGTTTTCCACTGCAAGAAAATGAAATTGATGTTGTTATAACGTTTGAATTCTAAAGTCGAACTATTTTGTCAAGTTCTTTTGAAACTCAACCAGTGAATCATATGTACATAAGTTGTTAGTTGTGTTGAGAAGCTTTGTCGAACTTGAAACAGTTTTCTTTATCGTGTTTTCTTGATCATCGAGTCAGCTTGTAATTTCCTCGATCATTGTCGATTATTTGGTCGATCAGGTCTTTTATTTTCGAGCTGACGTGAATTATATTGTTGATTTGCATGTTGTTATTGAAATCGTTGATCGTCTCATTTATCTCGAGTCATGCATGTCGTGATTATTCTGAATTCTTGAACTTTATTGAGTATGAATGTCCTTTGTTTAAATAATCAATAGCCGGGTCGCTATTAAATTCCCTTTGTTAATCATAAATTGTGTAAGTCGTGGGACCTACCGGCCTTGACATCTGATATCGGGGTTCGGGCTGCGACACTGACGTTGTTCGAGTCTTTGGTTCTGCGTAATTATTGGCCGTATCAAGGACATACCACTTTTTCTCCATCTTTTCTCATTTTACTCTTATTTCTTAATAACCGTGCCTAAAGCAAGTGAGACCTTGCTATTGGGACGGAGGGAGTATGTTTTTTTGATAATTTTCTTTATTGGGCATGATGTATATTTTTTTTTGTTACATTATTTTTATGTTGTGGGAATCTGCAACCGCTACTTTTTATGTGTACTGGGTAAACCCCCGCTCCTATGCAATAGTTGAATCTTATTACATTTTAATTATGTATATTATTAACACTTCACTGTCAAAAAGTTCACGAGGTTAGTCATACATGCTACTCCCTCCGTCCCTGATAAGTGTGGTCCGGAGGGAGGGGCACGGATTTTAAGAAGGATATTAGGTAGATGTGTAGTGAGTGGAGAATGAGACCCACTTTGTTGTAGTGTTAGTTAATTTTAAAGGGTAAAAGGGTAAAATTTTAAGTGGGGTCATATCCATTTAAGGAAGGACCACACTTATGGGGGACATACGAAAAAGAAAAGTAGACTACACTTATCAAGGACGGAGGGAGTATTTAATTTTTTGAGGGAAAAATCAAACAAATTGCACAAATAAAGTAAGTTTGAATGTACAATATCTACAAGTTAGGACATGAAGTCCGACTTTCAGATTATTTTACCTTGGTTACAGATAGCAAAACTAGGTAGACTTTGAAGTGATGGGCATTTACGAGGCTCTCTCGTGGATCAAACAACTCAATTTAAGTCGGGTTGAGGTTATTTGTCATGACTGCAACAATGCTATAAAATCTTTTCTTTCTCGAGCTATGGATTTTTCTGAATTTGGCTCCATTACTTCTAGTTGTAGGAGTATTTTGGACTCTAATATTTTTTTTTTTTAAGTTGAAGCATGTCTACAGTGAAACAAATGTTATTGCTCACTGACTTGCTAAGTTTGCTAGGAACTTTAATTTGACTCATATTTGAAATGAGTCCCCGATTTGTGTGGAGGGTCTCCTTGATCTTCCTTGTTTTTGTTCCTAATAATACTACTGGGTTAAAAAAAAAAAAAAAAAAAACTCTGGTAAGGTTGGCAACATATTTTTGGTTGGGTAGGTCTTCTGTGAGACCGGTCTCTAGTAAGAGACCGGATCCGGGTCGGGCCAATCCGGGTCAAACGGGTCAAACCCGTTGATCAATTTTTATTTTTTTTTAAATTTTTGTATTATTTGTATATATATAGAACTTATGGAATAAAAAAAAATCTGGAGAAGGCAGCCAAGTGGTGCATGCCGCCACTTTAAGTTTCTAAATCTTATTGGTGGTGGGTTCAATCCCAGTTGCAAGATTTTTGCTTTTCTTACTATATTTTTCTATTTTAATTCTCAGTTTCTTTCTTTCATTTTCTTTTTTACTTTCTTTCTTTTACTTTATGTTTCTATTTTTAATATTTATCATCACATCAAATTATTACTATTATTTTTCTTCTTACTATTTTTTTTTTTACTTTCTTTCTTTTACTTTATGTTTCTATTTTTAATAATTATCATCACATCAAATTATTACTATTATTTTTCTTCTTACTATTTTTTTTCTTTTATGGATAATTCTCATTTTTTTTCTTTATTTTCTTATTTTCTTTTTTCTTTTACTTTATTTTTCTATTTTTAATATTTCTCATCACATCAAATTATTACTATTGGTATTTGGATGAATTATTATACGTTCAAAATGTTACTTTACTTCACGTTAATTATTACTAATTTTTATCACGATATAATTTTAAAATATAATTTATTTAAAAGTAGCAATTGTAATTAACAAAAGTAATAATTAACAAAAAGAAAAGTAACATTTTTTCAAAGTAACAATTATAGTAAACAAAAGTAATATTTATCAAAGTAACATTTACCGGGATAAAAAGTAATAATTCACGAGAAGAAAAGTAACATTTTTTCAAAGTAACAATTATCGTAAACAAAAGTAATATTTATCAAGGTAACATTTATCAAAGTAATATTTATCAAAGTAATATTTATCTTGATAAAAAGTAATAATTCACAAGAAGAAAAGTAACATTTTTTCAAAGTAACAATTATCGTAAACAAAAGTAATACGTAATATTTATCGGGATAAAAATTAAAGTAATAATTCACGAAAAGAAAAATAATATTTTTTCAATGCATCAATTATATTAAACAAAAGTAATATTTTTCAAAGTAACATTTACCGGGATAAAAAGTAATAATTCACGAGAAGAAAAGTAACATTTTTTCAAAGTAACAATTATCGTAAACAAAAGTAATATTTATCAAAGTAACATTTATCAAAGTAATATTTATCAAAGTAATATTTATCAAAGTAACATTTATCTTGATAAAAGTAATAATTCACAAGAAGAAAAGTAACATTTTTTCAAAGTAACAATTATCGTAAACAAAAGTAATACGTAATATTTATCGGGATAAAAAGTAATAATTCACGAAAAGAAAAATAATATTTTTTTCAATGCATCAATTATAGTAAACAAAAGTAATATTTTTCAAAGTAATATTTGTCGGGATAAAAAATAATAATTCACAAGAAGAAAAGTAATATTTTATAAATGTAACAATTATCGTAAACAAAAGTAATATTTTTCTAAAGTAATATTTGTCGTGATAAAAAGTAATAATTCACAAGAAAAAAAAGTAATAATTTATTTCAATGTAACAATTATTGTAAACAAAAGTAATATTTTTCAAAGATTATATTTATCGTGACAAAAAGTAATAATTCACGAGAAAAAAGTAATATTTTTTTATTTCAACAATTTTCATAAACAAAAATAATATTTATCGGGATAAAAAGTAATAATTTACGAGAAGAAAAAGTAATAATTAATTCAATATAACAATTGTCATGAACAAAAGTAATATTTATCGGGATAAAAAGTAATAATTCACGAGAAGAAAAGTAATAATTTATTTCAATGTAACATTGTCGTAAACAAAAGTTATATTTAGCAAAAGTAATATTTGTTGGGATAAAAAGTAATAATTCACGAGAAGAAAAGTAATAATATATTTCAATGTAACAATTGTCGTAAACAAAATTAATATTTTTTAAAAGTAATATTTGTCAAGATAAAAAGTAACAATTCACGAAAAGAAAAGTAATAATTTGTTTCAATGTAACAATTATTATAAACAAAAGCAATATTTTTCAAAGGTAATATTTATCGGGATAAAAAGTAATAATTCACGAGAAGAAAAGTAATATTTTTTCAATGTAACAATTTTTGTAAACAAAAATAATATTTCCAAAAGTAATATTTATCGGGATAAAAAATAATAATTCAAGAGAAAAAAAGTAATAATTCATTCAATATAACAATTGTCATAAAAAAATAATATTTGTTGGATAAAAAGTAATAATTTATTAATGAAACAATTATCGTTAACAAAAGGAATAATTTTCAAAAGTAATATTTGTCGTGATAAAAAGTAATAATTTATGAGAAGAAAAGTAATATTTTTTCAATGTAACAATTATCGTAAAAAAAAGTAATATTTGACGAGGTAAAAGGTAATAATTAACAAGAGGAATAGTAATATTTGTTGATTAATAAATTCTAATTGGATATTAACAAATATTATTGGAAAAATAAATAAAAAAACGAAAAAACTGAAAAAAATTAAACATAACGGATAATATGACACATAAATTGTCCTATCACACAACTATTAGGACACTTTAAAGTGTCTTAATAGATCAAAACAATGGGAAAAAAAACAAAAGAAAAGATTTGATCCACATGGGATTCGAACCCGAGACATAGAGGATATTAGGCGGGGCGGAAGACCAATAAGCTAGCAGGTCAAGTAATGAATGTTTCAAATACATTTTATATATACGAACCCGGGTGAGATCCGGTCTCATGCTTGAGACCGGTCTCACCCAAGTTTTTGCGTTTTTGGTGTGTTGCAATTTAGTGTACTAATTATGATTTCGGTAAACTCAACTTGAATTAAATATATTATTCTCTTGAGAATTAACATTTGCAATATGTAAATTGTTGGGTTGAATATTGAAAGTCGAACAACTTGCCCACGTACCTATTTCGTATATATAACCATGTCATACAAGAACCGTCCTAATCATGCTCCTAGTTATTTAATGTAAGTCATATAAGGGGGCGTTTGGTTTGATGGATGAGATAGATAATGTTTGATAGGATAGTGTAGGATGTGATTATTTAGATTATAAAGTCTTGTGTTTGGATTGCTTGATTGTGGTGTAAGATAATTGAAGGACTATGTGAGTGTATGTGCCACGGTGTGCTGTGTGTGTGAGTGTGTGTGATAGTGTGTGCAGTGTGTGTGTGTATGTTTATGTGTGGTTATTTTTGGAATTTTGCATCATGAATTAGATAAGGATTAATAATCAACCAAATTTGGAATGATAAGTTATCATCCATTTGAATGATTGGAACACAGACCTAGTTATTTATCACGGGTTTCATCATTCAAACCAAACATGAGATTAAGTGGGATTATATTATCAATCACTCCTTATCAAACAAACCAAACACCACCTAAAGGTATTTGAAAATATTGTTCACTCGAATTTGGAGCTTAGAAAATGATTCCACTAAATGATCTTTTAAAATGTGTCCTGTCTCAATCAAGAATGTCACGTGAATAGCAATCTTTCTCAATCTTCAAATAGCTCCAAATGGCCACAACCCACTTTTTGGGATAGAGCTCCCACTAGCTACATTCTATCGCTAACACATTATGGTGTGTGTAAGAATTAGTGCATTAATGCCAAAGCATATAGTAATATAGGTCAAAACATGGGCCTTGGCCCATATAGTGGTTAATAACTTGAATAAATAGACCATTGGATCATTCTAAGGATCTACTGGAAAGTTAGAGTTAGGTCTTATATATATACTTATATTTTATTATTCAAGTCAAAATAATTATTTACATATAATTACTAATTCATTTCACTAGAATAATTATTAATGATGCACAGTCGCTCTAGCCCACTGATAATCAGATCTTTTAATTTTAACTTTGATAATCTACATGTTTAAGATGTCGAACAATTTTTAATTAATTAAAGCATCTGTCAGCTTTAATTAATTAATATCTTTAATTTCTTAAGTATTACCACTCAACCTTATTATGATACCGGATAACTTAATTCACCTGCAGGGTTTAGTACGATAAACTTAATGAGCTCCTTAAGGGATCGTCGTCAACCTGGGGTCTCTAGGACATGGTTCCCTAATGCAGTTAATTAAGTGTCGAACAAATATTATTGTCACTTAAAATACAAGGCATATTGAGTTAACTCATAACTATCGTCCATGGTATGTAGTATCCCATCTTTCTTGCGTATTAAAAATTATTAATTTAGTCAGAAAGATAAGATTTCAGTGAAAGAAAAAATTTTCATTTCCGAAAATTTTATCTGGCAGATATATTTTGCCGTAAAAATGAGTTTTAATTAATTTTTATCGTCTCGGTTAATCCGAAACGAAGAAGTTTTTGCATTTATCAATAAGTGATAAATGTTTGGTCATAAATTGACTGAAAATAGAATTTAATCTATTTAAGTGAATTTCTGCGTGATTTATCACTTAAAATTTTAAGTTTCGGTTGATTTGAAAATGTTTCGAATCTCCGATTCTTTCTGTGAGATTTTTATCTAAGGTGCGTGAAACCTTAAGTTAAGCTCCTATGTTGAGAAATTTGAAGTTTGTTTGAAGGGTTGTTAGTAGTTAATTGATTGAATTAATTAAGTAATTAATTAATTAACTAACTAACACTATTCATTAAATACCTAGGATTTTTATATCTATATATATGTATATATGAGACCCATCTCCTCCCTCCTTCCCTCACCACTCTCGACAGCAGCATACACACACATATATACATATTTCTTCCATTGATGCATCAATTCAAGCTCCAAGTTCAAGAGCAAGATTGATCCAATCTTTCCCAAGAGATTAAGTAAGTAGATATCTATGTTCTTTCAAGTTCCTAGCTCAATTTTCATGGTTGAAACATCCTCTTTCATGTATATATATATAAATTTCGAAAATTTGGGAGAAAATTGAGAAGTGATTGGATGATCTTGATTTCTTAGTATGATGTTTATTTCATGTTTATATGATGATTTATGTGATTAAATGAATCATGAGAAACCCTAAACCTATTTCTTGAGATTTTCGAAAAATTCAAGAAATGACTAAGTTTTGATCCATGTCTTGTATGATTAATTTGATGTTATAAATGAGTTTAGTTAATTATTCTAAGCATGTTTCATGTTGGAAGTGAGTATAAATTCCCAACCATTTTATTTTATGGAAAATGTCGAAATTTAAATGTTTAAAAATTAGGGTTTGAAATGTTGATGAAGTATGATGTAATTGATGGATGATTTGATGTTATATGATGTTAATGATGTTTGATTAATCAAGAATTAATCAAAAGAAAGCTTGATGAACCCTAAATTCTAGTTTAATTCGAAAATTGGGTTCTTAAATTAGGGTTGATAAATTGATGATTAATTAAATTAAATTAATCGAAGAAATGAGCTTATGTTAATTATATAAGCATGTTAGAAATTAAAATGAAGAGAAAGGAATTTTAGAAACCCTTAATTTAAAATAACCGAAAATTAAATAAATAAAATAAATAATTATTTGATTTTTAAGTAATAAATTAATTGCATTTATGAACTTCTCATTAAAAATAAAGTATTGTGTGATTTTCTGGGAGTTTAATTCAAAGTAATAAAGAATTTCTATTTTTGATTGAATTTCCCGAGTCGGGAGTCTATATGTTTAATCGAGTCGAATGTGTGAAATGAATGCGTAATTATGTTCATAATGTTGGAAAATGTGAGTGGATTTAATTTAAGAATTTTTTGAATCCGTTAGACGGATTAAAATCGACTTTGTCGATTATGATGAATAGTAATTAATGTATAGTTATGTTAAATGTGATTTTGATGGATGTTTAATGATTAATGATGAGTTAAGATAGAGTAAGAGCGTTTAAGAAGTTAAGATAGAAATTCTCAAGTTTCGTCGAGTTTCGACGTAGAATTTCGAAGTAAATTAGAAGTTAAGAATATCGAATTTGTTTATTCAATAGTAGTTAGTTCTCGTTCTTAATTCGTGAATTCTATTTCGAATAAAGGAGCGAGCGGAAGTGTGAATCCGAGGATTCAGGTTCGTTAAAGGTTAAGTCCAAAGCTTCAGTTATCAGGTGGGCTTTCTAAACCAAGAAATGATGAATGCTATATATATATGATTATATATATGTGTGATGTTTTCATGTAATTGGCTTGCCAAATGTTTAAAGTTTTGTATGATACCGTCTACCAAAGAAAGACGAATTCGGTCCTACGCAAGGTAGGATTTGTGTACACTATTTTGTAATCGGTAGCCTGCCGAAAGGAGTGGACGATGACAAGTGTATGAGAAGGAGGCCTACTTCTCAGCACTATTTTATTGTAGACATGGTACATACTCATATATATGTATATATATATTCTTTTGAACATGCACAAGTTTTATTTGTGCAATGTCTTCCGGCAAGTCCAATTTACAACTATACTAAGCAAGTTTTCAAATTATCTTGGCATGTGCCCACTGAGTACGAAGTACTCAGCCCCGCCTATTATTTCTAAAATGTGCAGGTTAGCTGGGATGAAGATGATCGTGTGCTGGACGAACTTGTTGTTGTTGTTGTTTGATAAAAGTCATTTTGATGAGATTAGAACCTAGATTATATGTCTTCATACATATAATCTCTCTTTTTTCCGCTGCAAGATTATGATGTTGAGATTTGCATAAGTTTGATGAAGTGTTGAAGTATGAAGTCTTGAACTATGTTTGTTATCTTATTTTGAAGTCCAGCTGACCTAATTATCTATATAACAGTTATTCGTTATACTGGAAGTTTCAGTCTTATTACAACTGATTTTTATCGTCCTTTCTTGATCCTGAAAATCAGCTCATTTCCTTCATGGTTGTTGCCATTAATCTGGTTGATGAGATTATTGATTTCCGAGCTGATTTGAGATTGTATTTGATGATATGCATGTTTTTAAAATGAGATCAAATATTCATTTCATTAATCTCGAGTTATGCATGTCCTAATTATTCCAAGTTTGATGATTTGTCGAGCATGAGTTGCCTTGTTTGTTTTGGAATGATAGCAGGGTCGCTATCTTAATCCTTTTGTTAATCATAAATTGTGTAAGTCGTGGACCCACCGGCTATGTCATCTAATTTCTAGGCCGGGCTGCGACATAATGGTATCAGAGCAGGTCTGTCTGCTCTGAGTCAATGTTTCTTAAAAGTCTAGTCTAGTTTGAATCCCTAGACTAGTCGAGAGCAAGGTCTAATTGTTCTAAGTTCTGTTTGCTCTAAGTTCATAATTTTCAAAGTCTAGTCTGGTTTGAATTCTAGACTAGTTAAGTGTTAACAACAACAAAAGTCCAGCACCTCGTCTCATCCAGCAAACAAGGTACGAATTTAAAAGTTCTTATGTTTAAAAGTTTAAAATTTGAAGTTCCATGTGATTGACGGACTGTTATATGGACCTGATCAACCCACATAACTAGAAACTCAGTAATATGGTCTTCCACCTCCATAATGGAGTTAATTAATGAGATAAAGTTAGAAAGTTTGATATATATGAAATTGTGTTGTGGTTTTGAGATTTTAATGAGATTGTTTAATGTTGGTTTGCTTAAAGCAAATTGATGAATAATTGTGCAAGTAAGTTGGTTGTTTATCTTTGGAAGGTACCGTGAGTTTGGTACCATCAATTGGAAGCGAAATTAGCTTCTCAAAGTGACGAGGTCATAAGAAAACTCTAGCATATGCGTATGAGTATTACAGAAATGTTAGTAGAATTTTTAAACGTTTTCATCATGTTTCGATGGATAGCAATGAAAGTAATATTTCAAGAATTCTCAGAATAGAAAGATTAGTTTCTTTTCTTCTCGACGAGTGGCAGGAAATGGGCAGCTTTCCGTGCACCTCAGTTCATCCTGAAGCAAGATTGGGATCGTATGCTCTTCGGAGATTGCTGTGGAAATATAGTCGAGATTTGCTCTCGCTATATGTGCTACTCTACACCACCACTTGGACCGTATTAGCCGCCGATCCGAGTGGATAGAGCAGGATTGCAGGATCCGATGTTTCAAGACGACCTAATTCCTTTTCTTATTTCTCAGGAGAACCCTGAGATCGTTGTTACTCCTCATCATAATGATTATGGGATTGATGTAAACTCATTTCTTTCTTAGCCGTTGTCGAATGGCTATGTTTCATCTCCACCTCTATCAAATGTTTTGTTTCTGTTCTCGAGCCTTTTTCTTCAGTGAACAATTTGATTTAGCTCCCTCTATTGATGTAGTTCCATTAAATCCTTCTTTGGATACTATTCAAGCTTTGAATTCTTCAGAGCTTGATTATTTCTTTGGAATTCAGCTTGTTTCTTTCGTTTCTATGAGAGGAGTATGTCTGGACCGCATCGTCATGTCAGTGATGAGGAGATCGTTGACCCCAAGGTCGGAGCAACCGAAGGATATTTTTATCTTCGTCGTATGCTGTTTAGTCATCTAGAATTTCAACCTAGTTTTAGACTTTTTTTTGGTGTGGTCGACGTGAGTGTCGTCCGTTTGACGTTAGATGAAGTGGAGAAAGCCGAGGAGAGTACCGAGCCTGAAAGTGAGAAGAAGATTCATTAAAGAATGATTAGTGAGAGAGAGAGAGAGTTCGAGAGTGGCGTTAATTTAATAGATTGCTAATCGAACAAATTTTTCGCTTTGTCATTTTAAAGTTTTATGTTGTTAGTAAGATTTTGTAAAAAGATGCATAATATGTTAGTTCTAAAAAGATCCAGTAGCGATGAAGAATTCCGTTCCGAGAAAGTAGTTTTGCGTGATGTCCTAAAATCACGGTTAACGTGGTAAGTTTTGTTATAGAGAAAAATCCCTCATTTTTGTGAAAAAGTCTTCGAAGAGGTAATTTTTCCGTTATAAGAAGAAGTATGGCCAAAGCGGTTATTTTAAGTAAATTTCCGAGTTTTGTACTTATGTCGGAAATTATTTCTTAAAAATAAATTAATGAAACGAGAATTTTTGAAGTAAAATGAAGTTTATTTTTAGTAAATAAAAGCGTTAAAACAAGGATTTAAACGTAGAAAGTTCGTTGAACGCATGAAGAAACGAAGGAGAAAGTTTTCAGCCATGAAAGTGAGAGATGGCTGCACCTCAGAGATCGCTCAAAATTAATACAGGGATTGAAGTGAGAGACCGCTGGAAAGTCAGAGACGGCTGGAAATAATACAGGGCGAGAAGTCAGCCATCTCCTAGACTCAGCGCTCGCTGAAGAAAGCAGGACGCCGGAACTCAGCGTCCGCTGAGGCCGAGCAGTCGCTGACCATGGGAGGTCAGCCACGGCTGAGGCCCAGCGGTCTCTGACCTGGGCGGCGGCAGTTCTACTACCTTTTACTCCGAAGGTCATAACTTCTTGCTCGCTTGACGGAATTCAGATCCGTAAATTGGGTTAGAAACTAGACATCCGTGGCTTTCTAATGATACCCTGCACTTCCCCTGGTTCCAAGTATTCTGTTCTGAAATCTAGTTTGAATCTGCTGCAGCTGTGCAGATTTTTCTACAAATTATTTCTTTCAAGTTTAATCAATTTATTTTGATTTCTTGGAACTTTCTAAATCAAATTTTACTAGTCGTTATGAGTTTGAGATCCTTTATGTGACGAGCTTTCGTAAGCAAAATGATGAATTAATTGCAAGCATGGCGATTGTTTGTTTTTGAATAGTAAAGTAAATGCGAGATATTGTTGGGAAGCGACAATGAGATGAAATCGATTGAAGAAAAAGAAGAAAAATGAGTATGAAGAAGAGAATTAAAATAAGTAATGACGGGTGAAAACATAGCTTAAAGTATGAAAGATCGAAAGAAGCAGTACACCAGCTCAATTCAGCACCGACTGAGCGTGAGCGACCGCTGAACTTGGACAGGTCAGCCCAGCTTTTCTTCGTCCGTTCCATTTGTCGTTCATTTCGTTCGTCGTCCGTTTCATTCTTCATTTGTTTCGTTCGTCGTTCAATATTATTTTCTTCCGTTAGCTGCCTTATTGTAGTATTTTAGAAGAGTTTGAGATGAAGTAATATCTCAAAAGAATTAATTGAGGAAGTAAATGTTTTAGAAGTATGATGAAAATAATGTCTCGGGATAATGTTATTCCTTTCTGTTTTGTTAGGAATACCTGAGCTAAAATTTTATTTAACCTCAGTTATCCGATTTAATTAAGGTTTGGGATTCTTTCATTACCCAACCCACTTCTCGGATTATTAGTTCTGTCATTTTCTCATCCATTTAAATGCGTCAGTTTTGGCCTCAGAAATTTTTATTTTAAGGATTTGATTTAATTTTAGCCTTTCGCGCAGAGGTGATTTATTCTCTCTTTCCGAGGATCCTTAATATTCTCAACCCTCCGAATATTAAATTTTCTTCCGTTTTCATTTCTCCGTTCTAGAAAATGAGCATGAAGGGGGATCATTCTCACTGTGTCATGAGAATAATAAAATAATGACCTCGACAGCAATCCAACTACTAAAAAGATGGATTGTTTAACTAACTTCGACGTGTTCCTCCTCAGAAGTCAAGTTCGAAGCTAGTTTCTCGTCGACACCAGTTGCGGACACTTAAGATGAAGTCAAGCTTACCTTAGGCTGAGATGTGATCGTCAAAGAAGAAGTAGTAGAAGAAGATGATGCGGAAGTCGATAATGTAGATTTAGAGAATGCGTTTAATAAAGAAGAAAAACTTGCAAAGACGACCAGTAGAGAGTCGACCTTTTTAATTATTGCCAATATTGAGAGCGTGAAAGAAAGTAGTATAAATGCGAAATTGTGAGTTTTAAATAGAATATATGATGCATAGTTTAACCTTAGATTTTTTGGTAACAGATTAGTATTCTGTATCGTCGCTATTATGTTTGTGTGATGCTAGAACATCACTGTTAACATAAGAATATTTTTTCGGTTGAAAGATTTCTTATCTTGAAAGATCTCAAAGAGAAAATTTTTCCAGTACATGAAAGAATGACTAAAGCAGTCATTAAGTTCAGTTGATGAGTTCTTATATGTTTAAGAAAAATAAGAAGTTATGATGCTTTGTTAAGCATGAAGTAAGTTGACAGTAAATTATCAAGATAAAGCTAGAGTTGAAGAACGAGAATCTTATGATTATAAGCTAAGAAGCAAGTTGCTTTGTCAAAAGTTATAAGTACGTCAGGTTATTTTGCGAATTGTTTGAATGATTAAGAAAAGTTATGAAGCTGAATGCTTTGATGTTGATTGTCAATATGAAAAAAAAAGTTTATGAGCTAAGCTGTTGTGCTATTGTTTAATTATTGAGTTAAGTTATAAAAGTGATTATGCTATGATAAGATTTGATTTACTTGAATTTTAAGTTCCAGGTTTGGAACTAATATTTTGAGAATTAACTGCTTTAATATTAAAGCTTAATATATGAAAGTGCTTAACCTTTCAAGTTAAATTCTTGATGATGTGATTATATGATGTTGAGAGTGAATCGTTTGATTCATTATTTATGATGAGTATGTTATGTGCTAAAGATGTGAATAAGAATTTTATTAAGTTTTAAAATCAAGAAAGTTTTATTCCGTTTAAAGAAAATAAAATTCTTCGGAAAACCCTGAGTTGGTTAATTAGAATGCCTTCTAGAAAAAGAAATAAGATAGAAAATAAGAGCAGCAAGAACCTAACTGTTTCCTCACTCCGAAAAGAGGATAGAAGAATTTTTCTTCGTCAAAATTCCCAACTTTAGACGGGAGAAGAAATTCGTCAGAAGCTGAAGAGTGGGTTGATCGTTAGATAGAATTTTTAGATTTCTTCGTTGTAGCGATCAAGAGCATCTTACATTCATGACCTACCATTCTAAAGGATCTACAGATTATTGGTGAGAAGCTCGTCAGAGGACGTATACCCCGAGCACTTAGAAAATTAACGTAGGAGCAGTTCAAGAACGCTCTTTTCGAAAAGTATGTCCCAAGAAGTTATCGCAACAAAAGAAGAATGAGTTTGCCAATTTTAAGCAAAGAAAGAAATTAGTATCCGAGTATAATCGAAAAATTTTGTAATCCAGCTCGTTTCGCCCAAGATGAAGTAGACACAGATGAGAAGATATCTGAGCTCTTTCGAGCCGAACTACATCAAGAAATAAGAGTCATGCTACTTAGCTAGAGTGCATTGACTCATGCAGAGGCTATAAATCGAGCTTTGGATATGGAGTTAGCTATGCAACCATAAAGATCGTTGCAGTTGTCAACACCATCTTCTCAGCAAATACAAGCTCCATCAGCAGCGAGCCCTCAATCTGCAAACCAAGGTTAGTTCAAATAGGAAAAAGAAAGTGGAATGATAGTTCCTAATAGAATAAGAGGTCATGATAAGATTAGCAGCAACAAGTAAATCCAAGAAGATTTAAACCGCCTTTCGTTAGTCAAGGCAGTTTGTCGCAAGGATATCAAGGAATTTATCCATGCCCTAAGTGCAATAAAATGCACCAAGAAGTTGTAAAGCTGGAAGCAACAGCTGTTATATGTGCGAGCAAGTTGGTCACTACTCCTAACAATGTCCGCATATGCAGTAAGGATCGGGAGGAAGTAGACCTAAGCGAAATCAGCCTCAGTGTTTGAAGGCAATAGAAGAAGTTTCTCAAACGTCGTAGCAACAACGAAATCGTTAAGGACGCTGTTCTAAACAACGTTCTCAGCCGAAGCAAAAGCAGCCTCATTAGCAGTAGATAGAGCCTTAACAACAGTATCAAAGGATTTTTGCCTAAAGCAGAAGCTGTGCGTTAATGACCAAAGAAATTTGACAGATTTGAGTCAATTAAAAGGCGTACCTGTTATAATCTTACAGGTACACCGCATTCATTTGTATAAAATGCATGCATTAATAATCTTGATCTAAATCGTAGAACGTGCTAGGCAAAACCTAAGAATAGTTACTCCAGTAGGTAAACCTACCTCAGTTACTATTGTTTGTCCTAAATTAGAGTTGAATTAGGATTTCTTAAAATGCTAGTAAAAGCCTTAACCTAAATTAAAATGTTAAATGTTGATGTCATTCTGGGAATGGATTAGTTAACCAAGAATTTTGTAACCATTCGGTACAAGTAGAGACAATTTTCTTTTCAGCCATCTAGTTAAGAGTAATCTCTATCCTTCAAAATAGAAAAAAGTCATAGAAAATCGCCGATTATCTCGGCAGTTCAAGTAAAGAGATTGTTGAATAGAAAAGATGTGAAAGCATATTTCATCTATCTCAACAAACATGAAGATTTATAAGAGAGTATTGAAGATGTAGCTTTAGTAAAAAAAAATTCCAAGAAGTATTTATTGAAGCCTTGTCAGGATTGTCGCCAGAAAGGCAAGTGAGTTCACCATAGATCGTGAATCAAGATCAGCCTAGTTTTAAGGCGCCGTACAGAATGGCCCTGAAAGAGTTACAAGAGTTAAAGATCCAATTGCAAGAATCGATTAATCTAGGTTTTATCCGACCTAGTGTTCTTCCCTTAGGTAGCACCAACCTTGTTGTCAAGAAAAATGACGATAGTTGAGAATATGTATCAACTACCGAAAGCAAAACAAGCTAACTCTGAACAATAAATATCATTTACCGAGAATAGATGATCTTTTTGATCAGCTCAAAGGAGCTAGAGTATTCTCGAAGATTAATATGAAATCTGGTTATTATCAGTTAAAGATTAAGCAAGAGGATATTCAGAAAATGGATTTTAGAGCGAGATACGGCCACTACGAGTTTGTAGTAATGCCGTTTGGACTGACAAATGTTCCAGTAGTATTTATGGGTCTCATGAATTGTGTATTTCATAAATTTTTGGACAAGTTTGTCGTAATCTTTATTGATGATATTCTCGTTTAGTCAAGGAGTAATTTTGATCACGAGAAACATCTCCAAATTGTTTTGGAAAAGTTGAGAACTGAGAAATTTTAGGTCAAGTTCAGCAAATGCGAATTTTGACTAAGAAAAGTACATTTCCTTGGACATTTTGTTTCCTCTAAAGGAATCAAAGTCGATTTGACAAAAGTGCAAGCAGACCAGAAATGGAAGTTTCCAACTACGCCACATGAAATTAGGAGTTTCATAGGTCTAGCAGGGTACTATCAAAGATTTATCGAAGGATGATTTCAAGATAGCAAAGCCAATGACCCAACTCCTAAAGAAAGAATCGAAGTTTGAATAGTCTAGCGAGTGTGAAGAATATTTTTAAGAGCTCAAGAAAAGGGCTAACCACTGCTTTAATGCTAGCAGTTCTAGAATCAGATAAGGATTATACCGTTTTCACGGATGCATCAAATAATGGACTAAGTTGTGTCCTGATACAAGAAGGAAAAGTCATTGCTTATGCTTCTAGACAGCTTAGACCTTATGAGGTAAGCTATTCAACTCATGAATCGGAATTAACAGCAGTAGTATATGCTCTAAAGATTTAGAGACACCCTTTTTACGAAGTAAAATGTGAGATCTTCACAGATCATATGATTCTCCAATACTTCTTTGAGAACAAAGGAGTTAAAAATAAGACAGCGAAGATGGCTCGAGTTAGTCAAGGACTACAGTTGTAAAATTTCCTGTCATCAAGGAAAAGCAAATGTAGTAGCTGACGCTTTGAGTAGAAAGAGTAAATCTAAGCTAGAATTTCTTCTGACTCAAGAGAAAGAATTCTTTAAGAATTTTTGGAGAGTTAAGATTATAAATGTTTTACAGCCGCATCTGCAGAAACGATAATTACAACTCTGGAAATAGATCCAGATTTAAGAGCAAAGATTTATAATGATCAGAGAAAAGATGAAAAGTTAGAAAAGTTTTAAAACTTTAGTATAGCCTTTTATCCTCAAAAGGATGGTTAATTAGAAAGAACCATTCGAATCCTAGGGGATATGTTAAGAACTGTTGTTCTTGATCAAAGAGATCATTGGGAACAAATTTTACCTCTTGATTTTACTTATAACAACAGTTACCAAATGTCGATAGGCATGGTATCCTATGAAGCCCTTCATAGAGGAAAATGTCGATCTTCGTTCCATTGGGATAATGTGGGCGAGAATAAAATGTTAGGGCCGAAGTAATTAAAGAAATGATAGAGACTTTGCGCCAAGCCCAACAATAAATCAAAAAAGCACAAGATCATCAGCAATCTTATGCAGATACGCAAAAATCAGCGTTAGAGTCTGAAAGAGGAATCTTCAAGAGGAATTCTTCATTTTGGTGTTATAGGTAAGTTTAAGTCTTGCTACATAGGACCATATGAAATTCTGAAAAGAATAAGTCAAGTAGCGTATAAGTTAGTGTTGGGAAAATTAATAGAGTTTTGATTTGATACCAAAACCCAACTGTTCTCCAACCGAGTAGATGATCGCAGCAACCTAAGTAGTATTTTCCAGCTCGCCTGTTTGAGCTCTAGATTTTCTAAGTTTACAGGTTCAGGAAGCGGAAGACAGCAGAAGCTCAAGACAGCAAAAGATCCAGCTGTGTTTACAGCAGGAGTCAACTATCAGCTGAGTTTTCCAGCTGAGCTGAGTTCAAAACGGAGCAGGATCAAGCTCAAGATAAATCGAACTGAGTTCAAGACACAGCTGGTCCAGTTGTACAGAACAAAGAGAACTAACTCTGAAGACGTCACCTCAAGTCAGTTTACCCAATCCAGCTCTAAATTCAAAAACCAGCTCCAAAGGCAGAGATCCCGGTGTCAGAGGAAGTTAACATACCTCAACTAATGAGAGATTGCCGAATCAGCATCCTAGACTTCAGAACCTAGGATGTGACACCAATGAAGACAGGTGCAGAAACGCCCAACGGCAGATTTCAAATTTAAGAAGAGTAGGTAAGATTCAAACGGCTCCTCCAACGGCTAGTCTTGAATCTCTACCTATATAAACCCGTCTTCAACCTCAGGATCAAATACGAAAAACTCTCTACAAGCTTTCATTCTCTGAAGTTATCAAGCCTTTAAAAGCTCATAAGCAGTTCTAAATAGTTAAAAGAACACTTTATCTTAAAGTGTTTCTAGTCCAGAAACTGCCCAGTTTTTCGTCTGATTCCTAGGCAGAAATCATTGTATATCTTAAGTCTAGATTTCGAACGAGTTCATCTAACTCTAAAGTTCTTAATTGTAAGAACTCGTTCATAGTTGGAACCCCAAACCAAACCCCTCTTTACCCAGAAAGGTTAGGTCAAGGTTACGCTTGCTTGAAGCGCGAAATTCAAGTGGTTGTAAGATTTTTTCAGTACCCGTAAACTGAAAGGTTAGGCTTGATAGTGCCCGTAAACTGTTGGAACACAGCTCGGGTTAGAGTTGTGAAGTTGCTTGGTACTTGGAAACCAAGTGGTAGTGAATTACCAGTAACTCTGGTCGTGGACGTAGGAGGTGTTACTCCGAACCACGTAAAACCTCGTGTTATTTACTTTCTCGTTATTTTCAGATATTGTACTAACTTTATCATCACATTGCATATTTTATCAAATCTGCATACACAGCTGTTCTCCAAAGACAGCTGTGTCTTTCTGAACCTTGCACAACTTGACTAAGCCGAAAACGTACAGATAATATTTTCAAGCTGAGTTTTTCTAAGCAATCGAGCTAAGTTTTAAAACCACCACTTTCCGCACCGCCAGCTGAGTTATTAGCCCAGCTGACCCTCCTCAGCTGGATTCATAACTGAGCTCACAAACTGTTTTAAACTTGAAAAAGTTTTCAGAAATCTATCTTTGGTGTATTCACCCCCCCTCTACACCAAAGACCCAGCTCAGGGACCATCAGTTAGCTTTATCGTCAAGTTTTAGAAGTTCGCAAAACGTGTTCCATGTATCTCAGTTGCAATAATACATGTTTGACCCTAAGCACGTTATCCATCAAAAAGAAGTGATCTTTAATCCAGATCTTAATTATGAAGAAAAGCCAGAAGCGATCCTGGATCGAAAGATCCAGCAGATTAGAAATAAGTCAATCGTGTCAGTAAAGATTAAGTAAAATCATAATGGTTTAGAAGAAGCCATTTGAAAGTTAGGAAGAAAGATGAAAGACAAGTATCCCGAGTTATTCCAAGAAGTAAGTAAATTTCGGGACGAAATTAATTTTTAGGGGGAGAGAATGTAGTATCCCGTCTTTCTTGCGTATTAAAAATTATTAATTTAGTAAGAAAGATAAGATTTCAGTGAAAGAAAAATTTTCGTTTCCGAAAATTTTATCTGGCAGATATATTTTGCCGTAAAAATGAGTTTTAATTAATTTTTATCGTCTCGGTTAATCCGAAACGAAGAAGTTTTTACATTTATCAATAAGTGATAAATGTTTGGTCATAAATTGACTGAAAATAGAATTTAATCTATTTAAGTGAATTTCTGCGTGATTTATCACTTAAAATTTTAATGTTTCGAATCTCCGATTCTTTCTGTGAGATTTTTATCTAAGGTGCGTGAAACCTTAAGTTAAGCTCCTATGTTGAGAAATTTGAAGTTTGTTTGAAGGGTTGTTAGTAGTTAATTGATTGAATTAATTAATTAATTAATTAATTAACTAACTAACACTATTCATTAAATACCTAGGATTTTTATATCTATATATAGAGCTGACCGTACAAATAGGACCGTATCTTTGACCGATTTGGAAAATAGGACACATTTTTGCGGGCCCTGAAAAATAGGACTAAAACTTTTTTTTTCCCGTCCGCACGCGAGATTCGGGCCTGGATGGGCTTTTGGCGCGTGATGCGCACGTGTTTTGCCAGCTGGAGCCCGACGCCGACGTGTACACTCATTTGCCACATCCACAATTTTTAGCGGTAAAATTAAGGGCTCTAAAATAAAAAAACCTTTCATTTCTCACCGTACCCTAATTTTCTTGAAACCCAAATCAGACGAACTAGTTTTCTCAGCCCCCAAATCAGTTAAGCATCTATTCTATTCCCAAATTCAGTAGGCTCTCACCGAAATCCTTGCTTCGACGAAGTTTGTGGAAGCGGCGGAGGTGCCCAAACATCAGCTAATTTTCTAAGCCTCCAAATTCAGCAGGCTCTCACCCAAGGTTGTGCGCCCAAAGCACGATGATCGAGCGAGGACGGCAGTATTCTGAAAGACTTTGTCACTGTGGGTCGAGGGCTTGGCTTCGCACATCATGGACTCCTAATAATCCCGGGAGGAGATTTCTGCAATGCAACGTAAGTTTTCAGAAATAGTCATTTAATTTGAAGAGGTTTAGGGATTACAAATTGGGTGGAATTCGGCTAAATATTGGATTTTGCAGTTTCGGAGGTGCACGTTTTGGGATTGGGAAGATCCGCCCATGTGCCATCGAGCAAAAACAATAATTCCAAGCTTGTTAAGGAGGATGAATGCTAGTGAAGCTGAGGTTGAAAAGCTTAAACAGAGCAAGAAGAAATTGCAGTTGCTTGTTATAATTTTGGCACTGCTTTGTTGTTTTTTACTTTTTAAGTAGATGGATTAGTTTAGTATTGTAGTGAAAAACTTCTCCTTTGTACTAAAGACACTAATCAAGTAATGGATTAGCCGTAGAAATTAAGTTGTAATGAAGGCATATTTAAGCCACTAGTGTTGTAGAAATTAAGTTGTAATGAGGCATCTATAAGCTCTATTTTGGTGTAATGACAGTTTTCTCAAAAATGCATCTATAAACCTCTTTTGTCGTATATTTCTTCTAAATTGTGGTAATTATCTATTTTTTCAAAATTGTGGTAAGATTTATCTAATTTTTACGTATATTTCTATCAACAATACGTGAAACGCACGTACGACACTACTAGTTACTAATAAACAGTTGAAGGTTGAAATTTATATCAAATATATTTTAGCATATGTGCAAAAAAAACTGACATATTTGCCAAAATATGTCTACGAGGTTTCATTCATACAATAAGGCTTCATAGAAATATCACAAAAAACTTGGCCTAATGTGCATCCAAAATCAAAGCTTCACAGATCATTCACAAAAAAACTTGTCCTAATGTGTATCCAAAATAAAAGCTTTATAGATCATTCACAAAAAAATGGCCAAAAGTGAGCACTGATAATTCACTTCTCCCTTGCATGCAAATCTGACAAACTCACAATCTCTTTTCACTGTTGAGAATGAGAGGTCCTTGTCTCTTGAATTTGTCACCTCGAAGCTGCTGATACATTATTGGAGCTGGTGCAAACTCTACTTGAGATGTTTGGGTAGCTTGTTCAGTTGGAATGGACTGATTGTCATCACACACCTCGCTATGAATAGTGTCTTGTGTGCTTGATGACCACTGCCACTAAGTGTTCCATTTCTTTTCTTCTTGTTTACCTACACATAAAATAAAAGGAATGAATTACACATTTTGAAAGAAATTATAAAGAAAATAGCACAGAATTTCATACCTTTTCCTTCCCACATGTAGCAACATTATGTCCTTCAACTCCACACTTACTGCAGGTGAGAGTGGATTGTCTTCTTTTGAGCTTAGTCTTTTCCTTGTTTTTTTTTATCAGCTGCCTCATCAGGTCATTTTCTCCTAGCCATTGACTGCTTGCCCTTTCCTTTAACCATTTGTGGTGGCAAAGGTGGAATATACATGGTATTTTCCCATAATTGGGGACCATTAACACCCATTATAGAGCTAGCATAAGTCTTCTTAAAAATATCCACTGTGTAGCAATCATCAACAAAATCCTCTCTGTTTAGCCTCTGATTATTTATTGCAGCTATTGCATGCTTGCAGGGTATGCCACTTAAGCCCCATAACCTGCAACTACAAGTCTTCTTCTCTAAATCAACCAAGTATTAAGAACCATCATGACATCTAATCTCATAATGTGTGTTATCAGCTTTCAATGGCATACAATCTGAGACCTTTCCAGCATTAAACTCAAGTAGTTGTTTGATTCTTGGGCATATTCTCCCTTTCCATTTGGGAGTTGCTATGTCTCTGTTCCTTTGAAATCTGATCATTATCCATGACCTTAGCCATTCCAGCATAGTCAAAATAGGCATCTCCCTTGCATCAAGGATAGTAGAGTTAAAAACCTCACACACATTATTCAAGAGCATGTCACATTTACATTGCTCACTGAAATGAGACTTACTCCATTGTTGTGGTGGCTTGGCATCTAACCATGACCATGCAGCTTCAGATAACCTTTTCAGCTCCTCCATCTTTTGCTTCCATTCCCCCACAGTACTTGCTTGGGCAGCCTTCCACAGAGCATTCTTAAAGGTATCTCCCCTAAACCCAGCCAACTTGAAGTTTTCATGTAGGTGCCTAACACAGAACCTGTGTTCAGCATTTGGAAACACAACAGACATGGCTTGGATTAAGCCTTTCTGTTTATCAGACATAAAAGTAAACTGGCTATCATCTATAATCTCTAAATCTTGCTTCAACACCACCAAAAACCACTCCCATGTATCTCTGCATTCATTTCTCACCACAGACCAAGCAATAGGATAGATGCTATTGTTTGCATCTACACCTACTGCAGTCAATAGGATGCCCTGATATGCTCCTTTCAAATGGCACCCATCAACTCCAATAATGGGTCTGCATCCTGCCTTGAACCCTCTCTTAACAGCATCAAAACATACATATAACCTCTCAAACCTCCCATCACCAGTCTCTTCATCTCCAGCACCTACAATCACTGTAGATCCTGGATTGGTCCTCCTCAATTCTAGAGAATAATCCCAGAGCTTAGGATATTGCAAAACATTATCTCCTTCTAGTGTTTGCAGAGCTAGTTTCTTAGCTCTATATGCTTGCTCTTTAGAAATCTCACAACCCAACTCAACCATCATATCCTTTCTGAAGACACTGACCTTTCTACTGCGGTCGGTCACAATCTTGTGCTGAAAATTATTACTCAACCATGTGGATTTCAAATTGTTCACATGGTATTACTCATCACATTTGTTGTGGGGCTCATATTCCCTTATCTGAAATGTCTCTTCATCTTTATGTTTTCTGAGATTAATATGAAAAGCACACTCTTCATCTGCACACTTGACATACATTCTTGTAAGATCAGTCCTGGTGAATCTCACACTTCTCTTAGTCCTAATTGCATAAGACTGGACAGCTAGCTTGAATTCTTTCCTAGAGTTAAAAATCATTCCCAGCTCAAATTCAGGGTGAAATATAACTACTGGATTGAAAACTGGATAATTCTCCTTCTCATTATCACTACCATCAGAATCTTTATGCTCATGCAGCTCTGCATTCATGCCCACATCAACTTCTTCCTCACTTTCATGATCAGAACCCTCATCACTAGCTTCTTTCTCCACATACTCATCAAATAGCATGTCATCATCTTCACAGTCATCATCACTAACATTGTAATCTTCATCATACATCTCTTCCTCAGACATCTCAACATCTCCTACTGACTGTGAGGTTCCAACCTCATTCAAAGATACAAATACAGATCCTAGGATAGTATTTGCTGCAGTCCTCTCAGTTTCCACCACTTCAGTAATAATCTCATTCGCCTCTGCAGTCCCCTCAGTTCCCCCAACTTCAGTAATAATCTCATTCACCTCTGCAGTCCCCTCAGCTACAAAGAAGATAACCTCTCTTCTACCCAGTGAACTCAAGCACAATTCAGATAAGTCAACATCAGACTCAATCAACTTGAACTCCAATTTTTCACATAAATTGAATAGCTCCATATCACCATCCATAAATAACTAATCACCAAGTAGTTTTTTCAGATATTCTAAATTAATTTTCCTAGCAACAACATAATCAACTACTAGTCTTTCACCCCCTAGATATTGAGAAGTAGGTTCCAGTTGAAATTTGCCTCCGTAATGGAAAACAACTGTTAAATATTCATTCTTTGGTTCTGTAGCAACAAAACAAATAAAAATAACCATTAAAACCCTTAACCCGACAATCAGGACCACTAATCCATGCTAAAATGCAAACTTTACAATAAAATAAACACAACTGTTAATTATAATATTCAACTACAGAAACACTACAGTACAATATGATAATCCTTGTTCATTATAATATTCAACTACAGAAACACTAAATTATTAAAGCATAAACCCACTATAAAACGATAAAACAAGGCAGGGACCACATACACCCTAAAGATTCAACATTTAAGGCCCACCCACACATTCAACAGCTTCCTTGCTTCAACATTTAAAGCTCACCCAACACATCCCACCATCCATGTATATATAAGAGAAAGAAAGTGAAACACTTACTATAATTAGGTGGAGGTCGATTTAGATTTCTTTTCTCTCTCAAACGCTCTATCGTCGTGCTTTGCTTCCACAAACTTCGTCGAAGCAAGGATTTCGTGGAGAGCCTACTGAATTTGGGAATCGAATAGATGCTTAACTGATTTGGGGGCTGAGAAAACTAGTTCGTCTGATTTGGGGGCGGAGAAAATTAGGGTTCAATGAGAAATGAAAGGTTTTTTTTTATTTTACAGCCCTTAATTTACTTCTAAAAATTGTGGATGTGGCAAATAAGTGTACACGTCAGCGTCGGGCTCCAGCTGGCAAAACACGTGCGCATCACGCGCCAAAAAGACCATCCAGGCCCGAATCTCGTATGCGGACGGGAAAAAAAAGTTTTAGTCCTATTTTCAGGGCCCGCAAAAATGTGTCCTATTATTCAAATCGGTCAAAGCTACGGTCCTATTTGTACGGTCAACTCTCTCTATATATATATGTATATATGAGACCCATCTCCTCCCTCCTTCCCTCACCACTCTCGACAGCAGCATACACACACATATATATACATATTTCCTCCATTGATGCATCAATTCAAGCTCCAAGTTCAAGAGCAAGATTGATCCAATCTTTCCCAAGAGATTAAGTAAGAAGATATCTATGTTCTTTCAAGTTCCTAGCTCAATTTCCATGGTTGAAACATCCTCTTTCATGTATATATATATATATATATATATATATATATATATATATATAAATTTCAAAAATTTGGGAGAAAATTGAGAAGTGATTGGATGATCTTGATTTCTTAGTATGATATTTATTTCATGTTTATATGATAATTTATGTGATTAAATGAATCATGAGAAACCCTAAACCTATTTCTTGAGATTTTTGAAAAATTCAAGAAATGACTAAGTTTTGATCCATGTCTTGTATGATTAATTTGATGTTATAAATGAGTTTAGTTAATTATTCTAAGCATGTTTCATGTTGGAAGTGAGTATAAATTCCCAACCATTTTATTTTATGGAAAATGTCGAAATTTAAATGTTTAAAAATTAGGGTTTGAAATGTTGATGAAGTATGATGTAATTGATGGATGATTTGATGTTATATGATGTTAATGATGTTTGATTAATCAAGAATTAATCAAAAGAAAGCTTGATGAACCCTAAATTCTAGTTTAATTCGAAAATTGGGTTCTTAAATTAGGGTTGATAAATTGATGATTAATTAAATTAAATTAATCGAAGAAATGAGCTTATGTTAATTATATAAGCATGTTAGAAATTAAAATGAAGAGAAAGGAATTTTAAAAACCCTTAATTTAAAATAACCGAAAATTAAATAAATAAAATAAATAATTATTTGATTTTTAAGTAATAAATTAATTGCATTTATGAACTTCTCATTAAAAATAAAGTAATGTGTGATTTTCTGGGAGTTTAATTCAAAGTAATAAAGAATTTCTATTTTTGATTGAATTTCCCGAGTCGGGAGTCTATATGTTTAATCGAGTCGAATGTGTGAAATGAATGTGTAATTATGTTCATAATGTTGGAAAATGTGAGTGGATTTAATTTAAGAATTTTCTGAATCCGTTAGACGGATTAAAATCGACTTTGTCGATTATGATGAATAGTAATTAATGTATAGTTATGTTAAATGTGATTTTGATGGATGTTTAATGATTAATGATGAGTTAAGATAGAGTAAGAGAGTTTAAGAAATTAAGATAGAAATTCTCAAGTTTCGTCGAGTTTCGACGTAGAATTTCGAAGTAAATTAGAAGTTAAGAATATCGAATTCGTTTATTCAATAGTAGTTAATTCTCGTTCTTAATTCGTGAATTCTATTACGAATAAAGGAGCGAGCGGAAGTGTGAATCCGAGGATTCAGGTTCGTTAAAGGTTAAGTCCAAAGCTTTAGTTATCAGGTGGGCTTTCTAAACCAAGAACTATATATATATGATTATATATATGTGTGATGTTTTCATGTAATTAGCTTGCCAAATGTTTAAAGTTTTGTATGATACCGTCTACCAAAGAAAGACGAATTCGGTCGTACGCAAGGTAGGATTTGTGTACACTATTTTGTAATCGGGAGCCTGCGGAAAGGAGTGGACGATTACAAGTGTTTGAGAAGGAGGCCTACTTCTCAGCACTATTTTATTGTAGACATGGTACATACTCATATATATATATATATGTATATATATATTCTTTTGAACATGCACAAGTTTTATTTGCGCTATGTCTTCCGGCAAGTCCAATTTACAACTATACTAAGCAAGTTTTCAAATTATCTTGGCATGTGCCCACTGAGTACGAAGTACTCAACCCCGCCTATTATTTCTAAAATGTGCAGGTTAGCTGGGATGAAGATGATCGTGTGCTGGACGAACTTGTTGTTGTTGTTGTTTGATAAAAGTCATTTTGATGAGATTAGAACCTAGATTATATGTCTTCATACATATAATTTCTCGTTTTTCAGCTGCAAGATTATGATGTTGAGATTTGCATAAGTTTGATGAAGTGTTGAAGTCTGAAGTCTTGAACTATGTTTGTTATCTTATTTTGAAGTCCAGCTGACCTAATTATCTATATAACAGTTATTTGTTATATTGGAAGTTTCAGTCTTATTACAACTGATTTTTATCGTGCTTTCTTGATCCTGAAAATCAGCTCATTTCCTTCATGGTTGTTGCCATTAATCTGGTTGATGAGATTATTGATTTCCGAGCTGATTTGAGATTGTATTTGATGATATGCATGTTTTTAAAAAGAGATCAAATGTTCGTTTCATTAATCTCGAGTTATGCATGTCCTAATTATTCCAAGTTTGATGATTTGTCGAGCATAAGTTGCCTTGTTTGTTTTGGAATGATAGCAGGGTCGCTATCTTAATCCTTTTGTTAATCATAAATTGTGTAAGTCGTGGGACCCACCGGCTATGTCATCTAATTTCTAGGCCGGGCTGCGACATGGTAAGTCAAAGTGACAGATAAACACTTGAACATATCTAATATATCTATCGAGTCACTGGGACATTGCTTATCCTCAAATGGTCAAAATGAAAGAACACGCATGATCACTGCGTGATCCATTCAATATGTGACGTACATACTAGCATGAACAAATAGTCAAGATAAAACTACTTTCAGTTATATAATACAAATTAAACCGACAACTTATTCATAATTGTCATGGCTGTCAATATTGATTAATATCTCATGAGAATTCGATCAAATAATCTTCTATGATCTACAAGACATCATTTGATATATAACATGAGATAAATAGACATAATATATTATGAGACAAACAATCAAATAATATATGAGAAAAACAATAAAAATAATAACAATGTATACAAACATAAAAGGTATACACCTTCAATTCTCTCATTTTATAATAAATATTAATTAAGATCCATTACATATTATTAACTTTTTATTTTTAAATAAATCTTTTTAAAATCGTGAAATTAATAGTGGAACACAATTTTTTTTAATAGTTGTACAGGAAATTTTAAAAGCCGCGTGATAGTGGACTTGAGCCCAATACCTTTGACCTCGGCATTAACCACTTATCTACTAGGCTAACGTACACACGTGAAACACAAATTTGAACAAATTAAGATCCCATCCGCTGACATCACTGCACATCGCATGCAACACACTATATATTACTAATAGAAAAATAAAGCTGCTCCATCTACGGTATTTCGTTCTGATTTTCCTTTATTCTGCTATTTTGTGTATTATTAATTCATATTCTAATTATATTATGTATTTATTAATATTTATCCTTTATTCATATTTATCTTAACTTTAGTATTTATCATCTATTCATATTTCTTAACTCCTTATTTTTTGCATTCTTAATTCTTAATTTATATATAATAATAATAATAATAATAATAATAATAATAATAATAGTAATAATAATAATAATAATATATTATCTCAACTTCTCGCGCCTACATTTCTTAATCTATTATCTCTTTATATTCTCACACCTCTATATTAATATACTCTTATATGTATTAATTAATATAATAATAGTTATTAAATTATAAATTACATCACGTCTTTAACATATATATCTTATATATATATATATAAGAGATGGATCATATAAGAATAGATCTTAAAGTGAGAAATAAGAAGAGATCTTAATCATCCATTCTAAAAGATCTAATGGGCATGACTTAATCTTATGGTCAAACCTGCTTTTTTTTAGTCAAACCCGTTTTTTTGACTTAAGTAGGGTTAATATGGTTCAAAAATCAGATGCACCAGACAGCGCATTGAGATGCACTGGATAGTGCTTTTACTTTTTTAACTTTCTTGCTAGATAGTGGCGTGCAATATCGATGGTCGCAACGGCGAGCGATAATGATGGTGATGGCAAGTTAGTAGTGGTGGTGGTAATACGAGACGGTTCAAATATACTTAAAAATAAGTATTTTTATTAATTTTAATTAATACTTTCTCCGTCCCTGATAAGTGTGGTCCGGAGAGAGGGGCACAGGTTTTAAGAAGGATGTTAGGTAGATGTGTAGTGAGTGGAGAATGAGACTCACTTTGTTGTAGTGTTAGTTACTTTTAAAGGGTAAAAGAGTAAACTTTTAAGTGGGGTCATATCCATTTAAGGAAGGACCACACTTATGGGGGACGGACGAAAGAGGAAAGTGGACTACACTTATCAGGGGAGGAGGGAGTATTAACTTTGTTTATATATTTTTATCGAGTAATTTAGTATAAACCAACGAGACGGTTCAAATAACATAGAAAGAATGATTTTTACTAATTTTAATTAATATTATTTTGAAGATGTAAACATTTTTTTTTCCGCATTTTGACAAAGATTAGAGATATCGATTTAGCATAAACCAACGAGACGATTCAAATATACTTAAAAAGAAGAATTTTTACAAATTTTAATTAATATTAACTTTGTTTAGATTTTTATTGAGTAATTCAGCATAAACCAACGAGACAGTTCAAATAACATAGAAAGAAGGATTTTTACTAATTTTAATTAATTTTATTTGGGGTGTTCATATTTTTATCGAGTATTACTCAATGGATTTGAAACGAGTATGCACTGTAAAGTCACTATTTTAACCGAGATTAGGACGAATATGTAGAAAAATTCTTAACAAATTTAGATTTAGAAAAAACATAATGAATGAGTATACCCGATCCATTATCATTCCTAATTATAAATTTAGATACGTGAAATAAAATTAATTTTCTAAGTTTGATTAATAATTAACGAAAATAATATCATAACTTTTTAATAAGATATAAATTATTTTTAAAATATATACATATAAATTAAAATATAACGTTATTTCCTTAAATTTGACCGACTACTTAGTTTTTAATAAAAACAAGAAATCTGTAAGATTCGAATTGCGTAAATATCTTTAACTTCGGCTTGTCTCACTTGACCAACTAACATAGCAGCTGTGACTGTGTGTCTCCGCCGCAGAAATATGGCCGGAGTAACTTCCGGCTGCCACATCGTGGCGTTGCCGCACCCCGGCAGAGGCCATATCAACCCCATGCTCAACCTCTGCCGCCTCATACTCGACCTCCGCCCTGAAATCACCGTCTCCTTCATCGTCACCGAGGAGTGGCTCGGCCTCCTCGCCTCCACTCCGCCGCCGACGCCTAATTTCAGCTTCCACACAATACCTAACGTAATTCCCTCAGAGATTGGCCGAGGCAAGGACTTCCCGGGCTTCTTCCGAGCCGTTGTCACCAAATTGGAAGCGCCGGTCGAGCAACTCTTGGACCGCCTTCCGCCGCCGAAGCCGAGCGTCATTATATACGACACCTACCTATATTGGGCGGTGGCCGTCGGGAGTCGCCGGAATATTCCAGTGGCTTCCTTTTATACCCAATCCGCCACCGTCTTCTCCATCTTCCATCACTCTGACCTCATCTCCCAACACCGCCATTCCCCCTCCGATTTCGCAGGTTTTTGTTTCTTTATTATCTGATTTTCTCTGCCTGTTTTGATTAATTATTTAAGTTTTAGTAGCAATTGTTTCAGATTTAATATTTTCATGAATTATGTTCTTTTATCTTATTGAGAAGATAACATGTCGCTATCACTTTGTATAGAGAGCCGTATTAAAAGATAATTAAAAAAAATGTTATTGAAAGTTAAGACATAGTGTGCATGCACTCTATACTACCACTATGAACACTATAGAAAAATTAGTACTCCCTCCCATTTTTAATAGAAGTCTTTTTAAACTTTTATAACTTTTGCAAAATATATGTCTTTCTAACTTTTTTTAATCTCCTAAATAAATAATTGCCCTAAATAATTCACCTCAAATTCACATTTTCACTATTTATTAATTTCAATTCATCATTTATTAAGGATAAATTTGATAAAATAAACTTTTCTTAATTTGTGTACACAACTCTAAAAAGACTTATATTAAAAATGGGAGGGAGTATAAGTCTTTTTAAATTTTTATAATTTTTACAAAAATATGTCTTTCTAGCTTTTTTTTCACCTCCTAAATCCATAATTGTCCCTAATTACTTCACCTCAAATTCACATTTTTCACTCTTCACTAATTTCAATTCATCATTTATTAAGGATAAATTTGACAAAATATATATTTTGAATGGAAGGGATTAAGATTTATCTAATGGAAATAATTATATTTGTCTAGTATAGACTACTCTAATTCCTATATATACATGTATTGACGGTGTCATTTTATACACGTTTATAACAAGAAGCAAAGCATATATAATCTACATTAAAAGATATAACATGCCTAATTAAGATGGCATTTGCAGATGGAGAGGAAAATTTAGTAGACTACATCCCTGGAGTTCCTCCATTGAAAATCTCAGATCTTCCAACTCCAATCTTTGGCAAAGGCCATGAAGTTTTGCCTCAAGCCTTACAAGGAATTCAATTAGTACCAAAAGCTCAATATCTTCTCTTCACTTCTGTCTATGAACTAGAATCCCATACTATTGATGCTTTAAAACAAAAAATTCCCACCAAAATATACTCATTAGGCCTTGCAATCCCTTCCTTCAATGTCAAGAACTCGACTCTCGCGGTTGATGAAAGGCCACACTACCTCAAATGGTTGGATGCTCAGCCTCAGGATTCTGTTCTGTACATTTCACAAGGTAGCTTCCTCTCTGTTTCAAAAGCTCAGTTTGATGAGATTGTTGCTGGTGTGCGAGCTAGTGGTGTTCGTTTCTTGTGGGTCGGGCGTGGAGAGGAGGATGGCCTTCAAGAGAAGTGTGGGGGGAGAGGGATAGTAGTTTTCTGGTGTGATCAGTTGAAGGTGCTGTCACACCCTTCTGTAGGAGGCTTTTGGTCTCATTGTGGATGGAACTCGACTAAAGAAGGCACGTTTGCTGGCCTTCCGATGCTAACATTCCCTATATTCTGGGATCAAACTACCAATAGTAAGATGGTTGTGGAAGATTGGAGGTTTGGGATGAGAGTGAAGAAGGAGGATGATAGTTTGGTGAGAGGGGATGAGATTGCTGAGCTTGTGGTGAGGGTTATGGACACGGAGGGGGCGGAGGCGAAGGAGAGGAGAAGAAGGGCTAAGGAGATGCAGGAGATTTGTAAGAGAGCAAGTGATGAAGGGGGATCGGCTCATGCAGATGTTATGGCTTTCATAAGAGACATTTCTAGATGAAGTTTAGGCAGTTGTTTCAATCTTGATTGATCTAATGTTGAGGTGTTGTAAAACTAGGATTTGTTGTGTTGTATGTTTGAAAATGCATTCTCACTTTGGAATATTAATCTTGTTTCCATTGATGTGTGTTTTGTGTTGCATTTTACTGGTGCACATTGAGTGCTTATTCTATGCAATGGTGTTCTGTTGTGTGTGTATGTGTGTTGTTGAGGGTATGCTTTGGTGATTGTTGTTTGTAAATAAGTTAATAGAATTTAGAATTTTAACTATCATTAAGATAGATGAGATCTTTTGCAGAAGTATTTGGAAAAACTTGAATCTGTAGAAGGTTCTTTTATATAGAGATATTCCTTACTATTCTCTCTTAGACATGCAAGCAAATATTAAGCACGCCCCTTAGAAACAATTTTATATAGGGTTAATTATACTTTATAGCCTGAAACTTTGCCAATATGTTAAGATTCTAGCTTGAACTTCAAAATATTTACAAAAATAACCTGAACTTAATCCTTTTGTTCACTTTATAGCACTTTATTACAAAATTCTGCTATTTTTGTAATATTTTGAAGTTCAGGCTAGAATCTTAACACATTAGCAAAGTTCAGGCTATAAAGTATAATTAACCCAAAAATAAATTATTTTCTAAAAATATTAGGCCTAGGTGAAAAGAAGACTTATATATAAGGACTTTAGCAAATCCAAAATTTGATGGTTCAAGAGATTCATAAAATATATTAAAAGAAATGAACATATTAATGAAACAAGATTTGCAAGCTCAATGAGAAAAAAAATGTAATCCATCTAAAACAAAATATAAATGTTACAAAATTTCTCTATGATAGACTGGATCTATGAGACATTAGTGTAATTCAAACGTTCTCACTCCATTACTAATTCATTTCAATGATTCTTTTTTTTTAAACTTTATTTCATCGTTATTAGATTTAAATGGACATATATCTAACTTTAGGCCATTCTTAAATTCATTCTTCTCATTTGTCATAATTTATCAATCAAAAGAAAAATGAATAGTATTGAATTATTGAGGAATTAAGTGCAATACTCAAGTGCCCAAGAGAAGACCCAAAAGTTAAATTTTCAATCTTTAGAAAAATATTTTATTTTCGTTTTTGAATTCTGATTAAACCATTGAAAACTTTGTGCCACAAAAGAAAAGAACAAGTGCATATAAAAATATACTATGTTAGAATTATTATGTTGTTGCAACCTAGCTAGAAAGATATATAACTTTTCTTTTCTTCCCTTTCTTTTGTTTTCTATCGAACTTTAATAACTAAATTTGAATGAATGATGGTGCAAACGATATATGATAATTAATGATGCCTTAATTTTGATTAACTGATCCATTCATATCAATCTAACTAGTGTGTATCTCGTCGAAAATCGACGGCGAACTATATTATTAAAATAAAATATATTAATAAGGTTGTTTCTTTGATTTTATTGTACTTCCTTAACAAACTAGATTTACCCGCGCGCGTTGCGCTGCTCCAAGCAATTGTATTTCAATTTTTACATTTTTTAGATGTCAATAATATTTATATATTCAATTAAATATTTCAAACTAAAAAAATTATCTTTGTGAATCTTCTTACACAAAATAATACATTTAGCAAACACAAAAATTAATTAACGTGACAAACAATAAAATAATTACATATCATTTTATATATAAAGAACTAAATTTATTAGGCTCCAAAGCCTAATATTTGAATTTGAAAAATTTAGATGAAATGAGAAAATGCATAGTCATTATTTTGCATCGGAAAGTGTACAATTATTTGCATGTGACATGCAAAATGAGCGGAAAAAATATTGTTTTGCTTTATTATCGCATAGATATATTAGAAACTTAAAATATCGTATACCTAAACTCATTCCTATTCGAATAAATCAATATCAATATATTAGGAGATTAAAAGAGATTATTTTTATTGTTGAATTAAGAGATATTTTTTAGTCTACCATCAAGAGATTTTAAACAACAAAATAAACAACTATTATTATATATTACAAAAGTATCGGTGGAGTGCATAACTTTTGTTTATTAGAAACCATGTTTAAAAAAAAAAATTGAGTAAAGTGCTAGAATACCGATATTGTAAAAAAGAGAATGAGTAGTATTTGCTAGAATATATACCAAGAAGTAAAGCTTATCATTAATAGCAGCAATCCAACAGTCACTCATGCATTTAGGCGGGATAACATCAGTTTGGGCAGGAATTTTCCGTGTAGAAGATTTTGCTTTAATATAGTATAGATGTTTTTATTATTATTATTATTATTCTGCAATATATAAGCATGAACATTAAAAATAATTTAATATTATTTCGGAGTGATAATATTTCGATAATTGATCAAAAAGAGTGTTTCTTTAATTTTATTTCACTTTCTTTAGTTGCAAGAAATCAATAGAAATCAAACTATTTTTTTTTACTTCACAATCTGTCAAATATTTTATTATATACATCTTTAATTGTTGTGTACGTCTGATCATCTCGTCACAAAGTTAAATTTCGAGAATTATCCCTACGTATATATATATATATATATATATATATATATATATACAAATTCAAGAATTATAATTGAGAATACATATTTTTGAGATTTTTCTTTTATTTAAGTCAATTTAAAAATTTGTTAAATTAAACAAATTAATATTGACAACTACATAATTGATCAAATTAAAATTGTCAATAAAAATAAAACTATTTATTTGGCCAACAAATTAATTTGCCAAATTATATTGGTTGTGCAAACTAATTGCGGAATGGAAAAATACACATGGATTGTGAGTATTTATATAGGTTCTCCAAGAATGAAGTTTTATTAAGAATCAATGTGGGATGAGAAATCTATATTAAATATACATAGAATAAATTAATAAAAATGATCAAAATAAGGATTAAAGATAAATAAGAATACTCAAAGGAGAAAGCGCCACGTAGGACCTCGAATTAAGGAGAGGTCTCAAATCCGTAATCGTTTTAATAATATATATATGGATTATCTGCTCTTGTAATTCTAAAAGAAACTAGCTACTGTTTTTGTCCAATTAATAATAGTTTTGCTAGCTTTAAAAAGAATTAAAATGCATATAAAAATACCAATTATCCGAATGTTAGAAAGAAAGAAATGGAGAAAACATACATTTAGAAAAATAATACTCCATCCGTCATGTGAAGTGTACTTTTTAATTTGTTATGAAGTATAAAATATTAGTTGAACCAAATTAACATGGGATGGAGGGAGTATTAAATAAATGTTCTGGATTATAGTTTAAAAAGAGCAAAATTTAAAACTATATATTTCATATTTCACGAATTCGTATATAATTCTTTCTTCTTAGGTGCGTTTACTTTGATGGTAAGGAAAAAGAAGGGAAAAGAAAATTTTCTCCCTTTAAATATCTCATCCATATATTATTAATACGATTACGGATTCGGGAGCTCTCCTTAATTCGAGGTTCTATGTGGCGCTCTCTCCTTTCAGTATTCTTATTTATCTTTAATCCTTATTTTGAGCATTTTTATTCATTTATTCTATGTATATTTAATATAGATTTTCTCATCCCACATTGATTTTTAATAAAACTTCATTCTTGGAGAACCTATATAAATACTCCACAATCCATGTGTATTTTTTCATTTCGCAATTATTTTGCACAACCAATATAATTTGACAAATTAATTTATTGGCCAAATAAATAGTTTTATTTTTATTGACAATTTTAAGTTGATCAATTATGTAGTTGTCAATATTAATTTGTTTAATTTAACAAATTTTTAAATTGATGTAAATAAAAGAAAAATATCAAAAATATGTATTCTCAATTATAATTCTTAGATTTGTATATATATACACGTAGGGATAATTCTCGAAATTTAACTTTGTGGCGAGATGATCAGACGTACACAACAATTAACGATGTATATAATGAAATATTTGACAGATTGTGAAGTAAAAAAAAAAAGGTTGATTTCTATTGATTTTTTTTGCAACTAAAGAAAGTGAAATAAAATCAAAGAAACATTATTTTTGATCAATTATCGAAATATTATCACTCTGAAATAATATTAAATTATTTTTAATGTTCATGCTAATATATTGCAAAATAATAATAAAATAAAAATATTTGTTAAGGAAGTACAATAAAATCGAATAAACAACCTTATTAATATATTTTATTAAATAATATAGTTCGCCGTCGATTTTCGACGGGATACACACTAGTTTCTTATCATTCTTTTTCTATAGATTAGAATTTCATCCTTTCTTATTCTTTCTAATCTATAGAATATGAATGATAAAAAATGAGATATTTAAAGTGAGAAAATTTTCTTTTCTCTTATTTTTCCTTACCATCAAAATAAATCACCCTTATTATTTTTGTGAACTTTGTGATTCTTTTTTATAATTTGAAAAAAATTACTATTTCCGTCTTAAATTTACCTAAGGAAACAAAAAAGAGAAAGCCCATAGAAGTTGGGCCCATTTCATTACTGAAGCCCAACTAAAGTCTTACAAACTAAACCAAACTACATACAAATACCTCACACCTGCAACCCTAAACCCTAATCTCGCTCATCATCCCCCTATTTCGTCCGCCTCATAGAGAGAGAGAGAGAGCTCGCAGTTTAGAGAGGGAAAATGGTGTCGGGTTCAGGGATCTGCGCGAAGAGAGTGGTGGTGGATGCCAGGAACCACATGCTCGGCCGCCTGGCCTCCACTGTGGCCAAGGAGCTCTTGAACGGGCAGAGGGTCGTCGTCGTCAGGTGCGAGGAAATCTGCCTCTCCGGTGGCCTCGTCCGCCAGAAGATGAAGTACTTGCGATTCCTTCGCAAGCGTATGAACACCAAGCCCTCTCATGGCCCCATCCACTTCCGCGCTCCTTCCAAGATTCTCTGGAGGACAATTCGTGGGTACGATTTTCATTTTAGTTTTTATTTTTTATTTTATTTTTCTCGAATTCGATTATTTCGTGTTCCTTTGTACTTCAATTTTTCTTTTCTTTTTTATTCTTTCTCTAATTTGAGGTATGTTATAGGCATCGTGTCATATTCTATACAATGCTAAGCAATTTTAACAAGGACAGTGTAGTTTGATAGATGAATGTACGATTTCATCTGTTGTTTTAGTTCATTGATCTTCTTCACTGATCTGTTTTTAGTTCTATATATGCTTAGTCAATGTATTTATGCATTATATATCATCTTCAGTAGAAATAATAATTTGCAGTTGGACATTAACAATTTATGTCTTTTTGTATATTCATGTTGCTGGGAAGAACTACACTTGCAATGTCTGATCTGTTTGATGCACTTGGATTCATTGAATGTGAATATTGAGGTTGCTCATTTTAGTTTATTTATTCCTATAGTATGATTCCTCACAAGACAAAGCGAGGAGAAGCTGCTCTTGCTCGTCTGAAGGTGTACGAGGGCGTACCTCCACCATATGATAAGATTAAGAGGATGGTTATTCCAGATGCTCTTAAGTGAGTTTCTGATTGACCTAATGACATTTATTATAATAATTTTGTTGTATGTTATTTATATTTAACCTTGTTTCATATTTTGAGAACAGGGTCTTGAGGCTCCAAGCTGGGCACAAGTATTGCCTATTGGGAAGACTTTCATCGGAAGTCGGATGGAACCACTATGATACTATCAGGGTAAGTTGCATTATTGTTTGATTATGTGTAGAGTTGTGGGATATGCCTAATCATATATCGACTTTTGTAATATTACCTACTTAGCGTGGAAATTATGTTATGTTTCTACTCGATGCATACATCTGCTGTTGGAAGAGTTCTCTGTTGATTATTATTTTTCCTCATGATTGTATTGTGTATTAATTTTGCTCCAAAGTTTGTTGCTATAGTCTGAGCTTGCTTTCATTTTGTTTCAATGGTTTTCCTGTTATACTTGGCTGTCCAATTTGACTATTGCAAATTTTGGGATTAACATTTCACGTTTTTTGGTATTGTGTAATTATGTTATTCTCTTATTTACCTTTCTTCTATGTTCTATAGGAGTTGGAGAAGAAGAGGAAAGAAAGAGCTCAGGCAACATATGAGAGGAAGAAGCAGTTGACAAAATTGAGGGTTAAAGCTGAGAAGATCGCACAAGAGAAGCTTGGTTCCCAACTCGACGTTATTGCACCAATCAAATATTAAGTTAGTGTTCTAGTTTTTTGGCGTGACAATTTTGTTGATGGTTACTGATTTTGGATTTGTTTCTATTAGCAGTACATCTCCTCAAGAGTGTCTTGTTTTTCTTAAGACAAATTATATTGGAATTTTGCTCGTCACTTTCGTCTGGTTTCTAGCATTCAGAAGCCAATTGATTGCCTTTTGCATTTCAGAATTTTGACTATTGAGATGTTGCTTAAAATTGCTTTTAGATAGTCTGCATTTCACATGAAACGTTTCTTGATTTGTGATGGTGATGTTATGATTGTCATCGATGCAACTATATAAGGGCCAAAGTATATTGTTAATGTTGAAACTATATAACCCAATTTAAGCTTTAGCTGTTCTAAAATTTAGTGGTGGTATTCCACAAATTAAGAATTAGATGTAAATGATTTATTTAACATGGCTCCTTGAATTTTACTCGGTTTGAACTTTGAAACTCTATTTGGTCACTGTAAGTTGTATTGTTTTTTTATTGTGTAATGTAAACTTTTGGGGATTGATTATTGCAATGGTTAGGGAAATAATGAAGAAACCCAAATACATGACTTCTCAATTTTTCTGATTTTTTCTAGGGAAAAATTGAAGATGATAATGTCAAATTTAAATTGATGTAACAATCAAAATGATGTTTGATTTTTATTTTCTCTCTCTCTTTATTTGAATCAGAAAAGAAAATTAGTTTATTCTTTCCCCCCTCCGCTCTACATATTTTAGCCTATCCCTCTGACCAACAAACACTTTAATTGATACTTTATCCAATAAAGAAATAACATTCTAATTTGATATTACTTTGCTAAAATATAAATACATGTAAATCAATCAGCTCTCATAACCATTCAAAATAAAGGGGCGGTCACCAGTGGTGCGCGCATGGTGAGCGCCGCTCTTAATAGATTTTTTTATTAATTTAAACTTAAATATAATTAAAAATTAATTGTGATTAATAAACTCTAATTAGGAATTGATTAAATCATAACTATCCTTAAACATGCAAGATACATTAATCCATGTATAGAGTTCATGCCACCAATTCACGTAAAAAATAACTATAGAATTGAATTACAGAGAACAACCACTTGTTATCGATTACTTTTTTAAATAAGAAAAAACTTTTAATAATAGCATTAATTTATTTTTCAGCAAACTGAGGCTAATCAGTGATCATATCTGGCGTAATCCAACCTCCTTTGTTAATGTAGGAGATGCTTATTAATTTCTTCAACTCTCCTTCGCTCAGTCTATTCTTTGCCCATTTCGGTCTCTGTGAAGTGTTGGCGCCTGGGCCGAAACATTCGGCCTCCGCGTACGTTACTAGTTTCCTGAATATATTGGCAGACGTAGAAAATTTCATTCTATCGTAATATGAATATTTTTAATTTAAGTTTATTTTAAACAGTTAATAAGCTCCTACGTCATGGAAGATTATTCTCTAAAATCATTATAAAACATTAGGTCTTTCTAAAAATAAGTTTTGTTGGCTTCAAAAAAAAAAAAAAAAGTTTTGTTTGAGCATTCAAATAATGAGCTTATGAGATCTAAGTAATGACATAGTAGTAACCAGCCGGAGGTCATAAAATAAGATTCATTTTTTGAGTGGAATATATGAAAAATTATTTTGGGAGAAAATTGATGTTTTTAATTCTTTTTTATATTATGGTTGAGTTTGGATTAAGGATTCGTTGTAGTGAACAAATATGCGCGTAAACATCATGAAATGCATGTAAAAATTGTGCAGGATCTCATTCTATATACTCCGTCAGTCGCTGAAAAATTGTATCACTTTCTATCCGTCCCAAAAAGTGTATCAATTTCTATTTTGGGACATGATCCTACACAACTTACAAATATTTATGACATATTTTCAAAATAATGGGTCCCATTTTTCACTCAACAACCATCTACAACACATTTCGTAAAGTGGTGGTTCTTTTCTCCACTCAACACACTTTCAATCAAACATTTCTTAAAACCCGTGCCGGTCAACATGTAATACAGTTTTTAGGGACGGAGGGAGTAATATATATATGAAGTAATTTTTTTTCACGAGTTAATTAGAAATTAATTTGGAGCGTTGAGCTCTGTAGTATCTGCGGTTGTCATTAAAATAAGCATTATGTGTATAAATAATTAGTAGTATCATAAAATAAATAAAGATGAAAATGATGATATATATACGTACTGTTCTTGGGTGGGGGCGGTCCATCCTTGAGGGTGAATGATATCTGGCATGTTTGTCTGGTAGAAAACAACTCTAGAATATTTTCTCCATGGCCTTCCCAGTAATGCTCTTCCATTTCCTGTTATAACACTATGTTTGAATACGAATCCATTTGTTTCGTTTTCATGTTCTCTTCCCTGAGCTGTGATTTATCCTTCAGTTCCATTTAGAGCCTTTGCAACCACTGATATCACACATTTCTGAAATATATATACACTACTCCCAAATGATTCAAATGATTCAGAGAGAGAGAGAGAGAGAGAGTTTTGTTGGCAAGTGCGCTTAGCATTAAATTATGTTAACGATAAGGTTTAATAACACTTTCTATCTTAATATTTGAAGTTTTTTCAATTCTATGTTAACTTTTAAAATTTATCAATTTCGCCTGATCTTTTCGGCTTATGTTTTTAAGTTTTATCGTCGGACAAACGTTTTCCTCAATGTGTCAACTTCCCGACACAATCTAGCGGCGTTGAAAATCAAGTTTTAGTTTCAAAAGTCATTTTCATTGTTCGGATGATAAAATTGATATACAAAAAAAATTCATTTTAAAATTTTTCAATTTTCAAAGGTTATGGTATAAAGTGATATTAACCCTAACTCTAATACAAAAACTAGGAAACCAAACTTTGTATATTGATTCTAACATATATAAAAATTTCTGATCATCAATATATGTCTTATTTTCCATAATGTGATGAAGAATAAAAAAAGATTAATAATGGGAACGGCCAGCTTTATCCTTCGGTCCGCCCCTCTAGTAATGTTATTTTATGTTTTTGTTTTTAATTTTAATTTAATTAATTGAAATTATTAAATTTAAATGGACAATTAACATACTTAAACTTCAAATTAATGAATCTTAATTAAAGATTAATAAATCATAATTAATTACCTCGTAAATGGATTGACCTGAACCAAAGATGAAATCAATGGCTCCTTCAATGGTGCATTAATTGTTTGAAGTAATGCCTTCCGCTTACATCCCACAACGTATCTTGCAATCCATAGAATCCACATCCGTAAAACGCTATTTTGTCTCCTTCAATCTTCCCTGCTGCCGCCTGTTTAATCGGATTACGCGTTCCGATCGGAGGTTGGTTGTAAGAATTCTGTTCAAAAACATTAACCCTAAATTAATTTTTCATTTCGGAATTTTCCCAATGCGTACTCCAGTAGCGTCTAGGGTTATTCTCGTTATCAAAATAAAATATATATTAGCTCAAAGTAAAATATTAACATATATATATGTCGTATGATTAATTTCTAGGATTTCTTACAATGAAGCTTATGCCCTCAAAAATAAGGTTGTCTGTTCGAGTAGTCAAAGTAGCAGTTTCATCAAATGGATCGTGACCGTCCGACACGACGGTGGTTCTTGTCTTTCCTGCTCCAGATAGGTATATAAAGGACCTACCATAAGTGAAATAAACCCTTTCCCTGCATTAAAAGGAGATCATCACAAACGTGAAAAATGAGGTTTTATATATACTGTTACTCCCTCCGTCCATCAAAATTGTAACTAGTTTTATATGACACGGTTTTTAATACAAGTGTGGTAGATGTTAAGTGAGTGAAGAAAGAGACTTATCATTGTGAGTGAAGAAAGGAATAAAAAAGTAAGATATTGGGTGGGGTCATGTTCTAAAGTAGAAAAAAAAAGAAAAACCAGCTACAATGTTCGTGGATAGAGGGAGTATATCCTAATAATATATATGACGCGACTTTGTCAATTTTATTTCAATAATAAAAAGATACTATTAAATACTTCCTCCGTCCACGAAAATGATGCGTGTTAGACCTGTATATGCCTTCGTTGACGTGTATGCAAGTCCAGTTGCTACCGTACAGAGGGACAGAATCGACTGCGGCTTGGATAGTTCTGAAGTTGCCTCGACCAGCTGATGGATCTACTGTGATTTTCGAACATGTTAGTTTTATCTTTTCATGCTGAGGTGGCACTATCATCGCCATGGCTGCATGAAATGCTATGAAGAAAGCAATCAAACTGCAAATAAACCATGACATTTGTGAGTGATGCATGATTAATGTTTTATTTTGTTGTAATAAGAGTACAAAAATAACTTTGGAGTTAGAATTATTGAAAAATAGATGCGGCGGCTGTTTACTTATAGTGCATGCAGAATAATAACTTACAAGATTACGGCAATCTAGATTAACCGAAACAGTTGAGCAGATTAGTTGAATAAGACATCAGATTAATTGTATCGTATATGTATTGGGTTAATTAATAATCCATTGCGAATTATATATAAGAACTTGGTTGAAGTAGTAAGTCGAAAGAAATTGTAAATTGATCGGTTTATAATTTCGCCTATATTTTTTAAAGATAGTTTTTCAATTTAGCCCAAATTTATGTTTATAGTTGGAATATAGTATATTATTAAATAATATATTATTACTTCACTAACTATTACTATGGGCTTGTTTGCTAAGGGTGATTAGGGTGTATAATATATATTATGCACCCTAATAACTTGTTTGGTATAAAGTATAGGGCCCTTTATAAAATTCGGGCCCGTTGAATTATACCTATTGTTGTTATTATCTAATACCACCTATGAGGTGGTATAAATAATACTCACTACAACAAAAACGGGCTATTACTACATATTTTTTGTGACACAAAATAGCAGATGTCGTAATAAAGCCTTTGAGGCATCAACCTTTTTAATATTGATTGTTGGAAATTTATTACATGCTATTACAACACCAGAGACATCATGTTGTTAAATTGATCTTACCACAACATTATTAACTGTTACTAAATTTTAATCGGAAGCTATTATGAAATTCAATTTTATATGTCATAATACTAACATAATTACGACATGATTAATTGTTGCTAAAGGATGAGTTATAAAATATTATTAAATGCTGACAAACTAATATATATAATGAATTGTTGTAATTTTCTAGAAATATATATTATACTGTGCGACTAAATAATAAAAATGTCATCTTTAAAGAATGCTCCATTTATTAATAGAATTCCAAAATATAATATATTAAATATATATATTCCAACATAATTGTTTATATATTAAATATAAATATAATATAAATGAGATAATTGAAGTAAAAAATTATAGTTGACTTTTACACTATCCCTAAACTCAATGTATGCCTAGCCGTCATCTTCTTCATGATGCACCAGCAGCTAAAACTAAAAAATCTCTATCATGATTTTCATCTCCTTCCTTGCCTAGCTAGCCGAATCAACACCCAAACTAATTAAGCATCGGCATCCCTGTCGCAGCCCGACCCCGATGTCAGATGTTAAGGCCGGTAGGTCCCACGACTTACACAATTTATGATTAACAAAAGGATTAAGATAGCGACCCGGCTATCCTTGAATAATAACAAAGCACAACTCATACTTGACAATTCATCAAACTTAGACAAATGGGATATGCATGACTCGAGTTTAATAAGACGATCAATTGATTTTGATAACAACATGCATATCAACAATTTGAACTCAATCAACTCAGAAATCAATAGACCTGATCAACCAAATTATCGACAATAAATGAGAAGACTAGGAAAAACGATTTCAGAATCAAGAAAGCAAGATAAAGAAAAACGATTCTAAGATCGACAAAACTTTTCAAAACAACGAACAACTAATATATTTATATAAGAGGTATGATAACAAAATAACTATCGAACATAGTTCGATCAAGACTTCATAATTTTGAAAACTTCAATACTTCACAATCTTTCTCAAAACAAAACCTCTTAATGTTGCAGCGGAAAACGAGAGAATATATATATAAAGATATATATTCTAGGCCAACTCTTATCAAAACATTAACAACAACAATGACAACCAGCCCAGCTCTCGTCATCTTCATCCCTGCTAACCTGCACGTTTTAGAAATAACATGCAGGGCTGAGTACTACGTACTCAGTGAACACATGCCGAAAACATTTGATATTTGCTGAATACACAGCTATATTTTGAAAACTTGCCAGAAAACATAGCGCAAGGATTTTCTGAAAACAACTTGTGCAATGTTAAAAACATTTTCTTTTCTTGAAAAACATTTGTCTGCAGACATATTAATAGTATGAACCATATCTACAATAAATAATAGTGATGAGAAAGAGGCCTCTTTCTCAATCACTTGTAACCGGCATATCAAGGAATGGCTCACGATTACGTATAACCGGTCTATCAAAGAAATGCTCACGATTACATATGTATACACAGATTCCACCTTGCGTGGAACCGAATTCGTCTTTCTGAAGTAGATGGTAACATACTTAACATTTTAAAAACATTTGGCAAGTATCAAAACTTTGAAATATCATATAAATTCATATTTTTCACATTGTATACGTAAGAAAGCCCACCTGATAAACTTAAGCTTTACTTTAACTTTATCGCTCGTTAAACGTATGCTTCACGTTTCCGCTTCCACTTCCTCTTGCTCCTTTAAATCGAAATGGAATAGCGACTTTAGAACGAGAAACTTTTATCGAATAACGACTTCGATAATCTTACTTTCTAATTCGCTTCGAATTCTACGACGAAACTCGAGAATTCCTAACTTAGTCTCTGAAACGCTCTTACCCTATCTTAACTCATCGTTAATCATCAAACATTCAAACAATTCACACTTATCACTTAATTATCAACAGACATCATTTACTATTCACAGAAATTGACTAAGTCGATTTTAATCCGTTTAACGGATTCAGAAAATTCTAAAATTAAATCTATATACTTATTTCATCATAACAAACATAATTACACATTTATTTTATACATTCGATCCAATTAACAAATAAACTTCCGAAACGGAAAAATCAACTAAAATAGAAAAGTTTTAATACTTTGAATTAAAATTCCAGAAAATCACACAATACTTAATTTTTATTAAGAAGTTCATAAATGCAATTAGTTTATTAATTAAAAGTCAAATAATTATTTATTTTATTTATTAAATTTTCGGTTAATTATATTTTAGGATTTCTAGAATTCTTTTCTCTTCTTTTTCATTTCTAATATACTTAATTAAACATCCTAAACTTAATTCTCCAATTAATTTCATTTAATTACTCATTAAACAATAAACCCTAATTTAAGAACCCTAATTTCACTTTCTAGGGTTTCTAGGGTTAATTATGCTTTTAATTCACTAACTCTTGATTTAACAATTACCATTAACATCATACAACATCAATTTAATCATCAAATACATCTTTCTTCATCAAATCTTCAAAACCCTAATTAAAACCCTAATTTTCCACATTAATTAATAAAATGAGATGGGTTGGAAATTCATGCTTACTTCCAACATGAAACATACTTAGAATAATTAACTAAGCTCAATTATAAAATCATAGCAAGCATATAATTCATAGATCAAAACTTGATCATTTCTCCAAAATTTCGAAAATTACTATATTAAACCTAGGGTTTTTCATGCTTCATTTAATCACACAAATCATCATAGAAACATGATACAAACATCATATTAAGAGATCAAGATCATCCAAATACTTCTTCATATTTCTTCCAAATTTTCGAAATATATATATATAAATAGAGAGGATGATTTCAACCATAAACCTTGAACTACAAGCTTCCAAGAGAAGAGATTTGTGCTTACTTAATTACTTGAGAAGGATTTGCTAAGCTTGGATCTTGATTCTTGGACTTGAAGATGAAGAACAATGAAAAAAAACTTCAAGTGTGTGTTGTGTGTGTGTGTCGAGTTTTTGAGAGATGAGAGGGGTGAAGGAAATGGTGGTTTCATACATATATATAGATAGAGATATGAGACTTCTAAAATAAAAATCTTAGATATTTAGGTGAATAGTAATAGTTAGTTAATTAATTAATTACTTAATTAATTCAATTAATTAACTACTAACAACTCCTTAATTAAACTTCTAATTTCTCAACATAGGAATTTAATTTAGGGTTTGACGATCCCTAGATAAAAATCTCATAGAAATTATCGGAGATTCGAAACATTTTCAAATCGACCGAAACTAAAATTTTAAAAGATAATTTACGTAAAAATTTTCGTAATTAAATTAAATTCTTCTTTTAGTCAATTAATGACTAAACATTTATCATCTATTGATAAATGTAATAACTTCTTCATTTTGGATTAACCGAGACGATAAAAATTAATTAAAACTCATTTTTCCGGTAGAATATATCTGCCGGGTAAAATTTTCGGAAAGAAAATTTTTTTATTTTGCTAAAATTCTTATCTTTCTCATTAGATTAATTATTTTAATTACTCAAGAAAAACGGGATACTACAATCCCTTTCGTCTCCTTCCTTTCCTCTGCTATTCGATTTTCTACTGAATCCCAACCTAAATAACTGAAGGAATTGAGGATTGTTGCAGTAAATTTCCTCAAATAGTATTATAGGTCGGAAAATTCAAGAGGCTGCCGATCATTGTCTAAGTGACCGAGGTTCGAATTTGGTGTTCCAAATTTCACAAGCTTACGGTAATTTTTTGTAAATATTGAAAATCCTGCTGAAAATAGCTCTGACACTTTACGAATTTAATGTGGTTTTGCATAAGTTCGCGCAATATTTAATTATTTGTATGTGCATGTTCAATAAATTGTGGTTTTAGTATGTATTTTACAATCTTTTGGTGGTATTGTTGTTTTTTTAAGAACTTTGTGGATCATTGTGTGTCAATTAGCAAAGTCCTCGTGTTAGGTAGTTGTAGTTGTATCATGTGTCTATGAATATCAGATATACAGGCCGGCTATTAGATATGCTTAAGATTGTTGCTTAAATAGTATGATTCTTTTCAAACTCTCAAGGCTTCACCGAAAGACATTAAATGGTCGGTATGCTTTTGTCCAAGTTTTTGGGGCATGGAAGCAGGGATGTTGCTTATCTAACTAACAAGCTTGTGTTGAGATTGCAATTTCATCTTTATACCAAAATGAGAAATAAATAATATTTGCATCTCAAAAATTGAGGGATACCAAATACAAGTAACACCAATATTCTGCTCTCCAGTCTCTGTGCATTGTCATAGTCACATATTTTCCGTTTTCCTTTTCAGGTTTTATATATCAACACCAACCGTTTTCTTTTTCAGTTCATTCAACACATTTTCATCTTCACGTATAACTAAGTACCTGAACTACAGATTTTTAGAAAGGAAAGCTACATGATAACTATTGAGCATCCCGTAGGTTTCTGAAACGACAATATCTATTTGTTGAAACTAACATTTATTAACGAACAATTCACAAGTTTTACCTACTTGGTAATGAAAGATTAAGTCAGCCATGAGCTTCTTAGAAGTGCAACAGAAAATATAAACAACGGTCTCATTCAGCCTATAATTAACTTATAAAGGCTTTACGAAGCTAAGCTCATGTTACGACACTGATCAAGTTTTTATTCTTTTCTTTCTGTATGTTCAGAATTTCGTGGTTTACGTGCATTTTGTAGTCCATTTATTTTCTTCTTTTCAATATTGTAGTTGTTGAACTGTATATTCAAGATAAGATTCATTTTTAAGCTCATCTTTATTGCTTTGTGCAAATTACTAGAGACAAAAGTGTAAACAAATTTATTCGCTAGAGCACCGTTTTATTTTATCACACATTATATAATATGTATAGTTTTTGTGTTCTTGTTTTCATTTATTCTTCTTCTGAGTTTTGCCATCTGTTAATTCTCATTATGAAGCAAGCTAGTCGATTCTGCGACGGTGATCTAATCCTTCATTTTTGTTTATCGTATCAACTTACTACTTTGATTGCAAACTTTAGAATTCTAAAATAGCTGAAGGAATTATTTGCATACCTTTATAATGAGTATTCAATTGTTCCCTCGATTTAGCAATTATAAATTTTTATTTGTAAGAAAATGCAAATATTGTTTTTGTAGAATTGATAAATATGAATGAGAAATTTAGTTAACTTTGATCTATAGGTCAGATTCATAATTTTGTGATATATGCATATGTGAAGCCTAAACGGAGATGATTAAGTCAAAATTTAGTTAGCAAATATCTTTGAAGTATGACAATATTGAAATGTCAATTCTACTTGCAATAATGTCGTTAGCTGTTGACAAATTAATAGCTAATATTACTTGTTTGAAAGTTTATGGAACTATTATCTAAGTAAATTGCTGCACTATCTTCTTGCTTTTATTTCATCACGAGATGTTTCAATATTTCCATATCAGAGTATTTGTTCATAGAAATTATTTTTCACCATTCGTTTTTTTTAATAATAAAATGTTAATCTAGGAAGCTTATATGTGTCTCATTTTGAAGGTTGGTTATTGCATTGGTATAAAGGCTGTCGATCCTTGTCTAAGCTACTGTGGCTTGAATCAGGTGTTCCAAATTTCAGAAGCTTACGGTAACTCTTGACTCAGATCTTTGCTCATTTAATTTTAAAATTTCAGTTTACATATAATTTTATGTGAATATTAAAAACCCCTACTGAAATGTCTAAGACTTTACCAATTTAATGTGGTTTTACATGAGTTCGAATAATTTTTTTTAATTATTTATATATGCATGTTCAATAAATTGTGATTTTTAGTACATATTTTATATTTTCTTGGTTGGATTGTTGTTGTTTTTTGAAGAACTTTATGTTTGAGTATCAATTAGCAAAGTGTTTGGCAATTGTAGTTGTATCTTTAGTGAAAGACAATCTGATACATAGGTCTACTATGGAAGATAAGCTTAGATTCTTGCTAGAATAGTGCTGGTTAGCTTAACTATGTTAACTATTTATTAATTACGTGGGTCCTGAATCATTAATTTGTATTAAGAATAAATTATTTTTGTTCTATAGGTTCCATCAATCTTGTATCTTTTTTCTTATAGAAATAAAATAACTAATTATATATGTAGGTATAGTGTATCAAAAACATCGTATAATGTAAATGCTTTCCCTCCCAATAATCTATTTACATCTATGTATAGTGCGTACACATGACTATCTTCTTACAATTACACATAGATAACAACTTTTTTAGTTGGCGTGAGTCACTTAATCTAGGATGAATATTAGTTTTTTTTAAAAGTAGTAACAATGTGAAGTTTTATTATTGCATTGCTTTAGACATGAGTTATATAATTAATATTTAGTCTTAGTTTGAGATTTATATTTTCTATATTGACTTTTTTTTTATCTTTTCTTTTCACATGAAGTGCCAACCGTACCAAATTAATTTTACTCTTATTAAACTATGGATAAGAGTGGGATGAGTAAACCAAGACATAGTGAACCATACATGCTTGGAGTCGAAAAGTTTCTAGACTTTGCATTTTATAATCAGTCAAGAAATGGAATGATTTTATGTCCATGTGTTGAATGTAAACTTGCTAGATGTGCAAGAAGAAATGAGGTGCGTGAACATTTGATAGTTAAGGGATTTATTAAAGGGTACAATGATTGGATAGCTCATGGAGAGTTGTCATCGAATAATTCAACCAGTTCTTCTTCTTCTCCGATGGATTTTAGAACTTCACACAATACTGACGTCATGTATAGGTTAGTGAATGATGCTTTTGGGAATCTAGAAGAAAGAAGTGATCTACACAGTCCAATAGGATATCCTAAGGAAACAGAATTTGTCACTGGTGATGCTGAAAAATTTTATAAGTTAATAGATGATTCCCAGAAAAAATTGTAAGATGGGTGTGAGAATTTCACAAAACTATCATTCATTATTCGTTTGTTGCACATTAAATGTCTTGGTAAATGGAGTAACAAACATTTTGGGATGTTGTTAGATTTATTACGAGAAGCATTTCCAGATGCAATGACCGACTTACCTACGTCATATTATGAATCTGAAAGATTAATGAAAGACTTAGGGCTTGGTTATGAGAAGATAGATGCTTGCCCTAATGACTGCACACTATATTGGGGAATGAATAAGGAACAAAAATCATGTGTGACATGTAATGAACTAAGGTGGCGCACTTCAGAAAATTACCCAACTGGTGAGAAAAGAAAGATTGCACATAAAGTTTTGTGGTATTTTCCAATTAAACCTAGGTTGCAATGCTTGTTCATGTCATCAAAAACAGCATGCCACATGCAATGGCATGCTAAAAATCGTACAAATGATGGGTATATGAGACATCCAGCTGACTTCCCTGCTTGGCAAACATTTGATAATATATATCCAGAGTTTTCTAGAGATCCACGCAATGTAAGGTTGGGATTATCTTCAGATGGATTTAACCCATTCGGTAATATGAGTGTCACACATAGTACATGGCCTGTTGTCTTGATACCGTATAATCTTCCTCCATGGATGTGTACCAAACAATCATCATTTTTATTATCTTTATTGATTCCTGGCCCATCAGCTCCAGGAAATAATATTGATATTTTTTTGCAACCTCTTATTTCTAATTTGAAAGACCTATGGGAAGCAGGAATCGAAACTTATGATGCTTCCAGTAAACAAAAATTTCAGTTACATGCAAGTTTATTATGGACAATTAGTGATTTTCCAGGATATGCAAATTTATCTGGATGGAGCACTAAAGGTGGACTTGCATGTCCAGTATGCCACAAATTTACGCATTCACGTTGGTTAAAACATGGTGGAAAATTTTGTTATATGGGTCATCGTAGATTTTTGGATATAGAGCATGCATTCCGAAAGAATGCTCGTTTTTTTTATGGTTCAGAAGAATATGAAGGGCCTCCACGTAAACTTTCAGGGGATAAGATCTTAGAAGACTTGAAAGACATAAGTTTTACATTTGGAAAGAATGTCAATGGTAATTCTGAATTACCATTTAACTGAAAAAAAAACGTATTTTTTTTTAATTACCCTATTGGAAAGACAATGTACTACGCCACAATCTTGACTTTTATGCATAGTGAAAAGAATGTTTGTGAGAGTATTTGTTCCACTTTGCTACAAACAGATAGAAAATCAAAAGACAATCTTAAATCAAGACTTGACTTAAAAGAAATGGGGATTAGATCTGAGCTTCATCCCATTTCAAAGGAGTCTGGCAAAGTATATTTACCTCCAACCTCTTTTACAATGAGTAAGCAAGAAAACAACATGTTTTCCAATGTCTTGAAAAGGGTAAAAGTGCGTGATGGTTATGCCTCGAATATATCACGATGTGTTCAGTTAAAACCACCGAAACTTGTTGGCCTTAAGAGTCATGACTATCACATTATGATGCAACAGTTATTACCTATAAGCTTAAGAAAAGTTCTTCCAAAATCAGTGCGTCTTCCTTTGATTCGGTTGAGTCGATACTTCAGGGAATTATGTTCTAAGGTAATTTATCCTCCCGATGTGGTTCGATTGGAAAAGAAAATAGCCATAACTCTTTGTGATTTGGAAAAGATTTTCCCACCATCATTTTTTGATGTGATGATTCATTTAACCATTCATTTAGCTACTGAAGTGAAACTTGGCGGCCCTGTTCACTATCGTTGGATGTATCCAATTGAAAGGTACTTCCTTAATTTTTCTAATATTTATATTGATCATTTACTTATTGTACAAAATATTTATTATGCTCAATGTGAAATAAAGATATTTAGGCACATTGAAGTCGTATGTTCGTAATAGGAATAGACCGGAAGATTCGATTGCCCAGGGGTACGTAGCAGAAGAATGCTTGACATTCTGCTCATTGTACCTAGCAGATTATGTGGAGTCCAAATTCAACAGATTTACAGTATGTACTAATATTGATGTACCCGGATTGGATGTATTTGCATTAAGAGGTCATGCTGTTGGGAAAGGAATAACTAAAAGGTTTGATGATAGCACACTTAAAAAGGCTCATCAGTATATTTTGTTTAATTGTGAGACAGTCAAACCATATATTGAGTAAGTGTTTCACTTTAGTAAAACTTATTTCTTACATTGTTCATATTATTTTATTGCATTATCAGTATACCTAATTGAAAATATACTTACAGGCAACACCGTGCAATAATCGAAGAAAACAATCCTCGCACAGCACGACACCAAATTGAACGCCTTCATAGTGAACAATTTACTAATTGGTTTTCTAATCATGTAAATGTTATCTTATAATGTTAAATATCAAATTATGATTGTTATTTTTCTTAAATTATATATTTGTTTTTTCGTAGGTCAACCATTTGCAATCACCCGAAGAAGATTCAATTTGCCAGGATTTGAAATTGCTTGCTGGTGGCCCAGATATCATAGGGCGTATATACGACAGATATGTCGTAAATGGTTTTAGATTTCATACCAAAGAAATTGAGCTTAAAAGAAAAACACAAAATAGTGGAGTATCTGTAAAAGCAGCAACATCAAGTTTTTCTAGCATACGAGATAAAAATCTTGTGTTAAGTGAGCTAGATTACTATGGTATTTTAACTAATATCATTGAACTACGGTATATTGATCGTAGCATTGTCTTATTTGGATGTGATTGGGTTTCCAAGGGAAGACGATTAAAACAAGATTCTGATGGGTTTACACTTGCTAACTTCACTGATGTTAGACGTCATGAAGAGCCTTTCATACTGTCGTCTCAAGCTACACAAGTGTTCTATGTAGCAGATCCAGTTGATACTAATTGGCATGTTGTTATATCTACAACTGCTAGAGGTGTTTATAATATGGAGCCACTGGTAGATGTTGAAACCTATTTACAAAGTAATTTATGGAATCCCATAGTTGATAATGATATTGAAGAGATTAATTGGGTTCGAGAAGATGTCGAAGGAGTGGAGATTGATAATTCTGATTAAAGATATTAAAGGTATTTTTCTTCTAGTAATTTTGATTTTGATTTATATCATTTGCAGTCTACTACCTGACTAATGATAATATTTTGATTTGTTTTACTTTGTTAGTCGTGTCTAGTTGGTATAATTGCATAAAAGAGATCAATGAGATTTGTTGGTTGTTTAGGATGTTGTGTATTTTAGTTTGCAGAGATGTGTTGGTTGTTTTGGGTGCGGAAATTTTGGTTTGCTAAGATTTTGTTGCTGCAACAATTACCATGGAAAAAAGAGAGACACTTCGACAAAAGTAAGAGAAAAAAGGTAGAGGTGGCAACAAAGAGGAGGTATTAAGATGTGGAACTAATTTCTTACAGAAAAAAGTTTACAACAACAAGAGGGCACAAAGCTGGAAGAAGGTCTATCAATTTTGGAGAAGAGAAGAGGAGAATACCATTTTATATGGTCTTCACCATTTTCTAAAAGCTTGTGTGCGCAGTTTTTGGGATCTTTGTGTTACTCGTTCTTGTAGTTAACGGCTTGGTTGATACTTAGCAGCTGGAGTTTGGGTTTTTGGCTCGTGATCTGCCTACTTGTCTTTATGCAGAAGTTTTGATGTTATTTTAGTGTAACAATGTCTGTTTCTTATATTTATGTTGGATTGTTGATGTTTTGCTACTGCAAAGTCTGTATTCTGGGGTGACATTGGAGGTTTAGGAATTTATTCAGTGTTTGTGCTTCATGGTTGTTGGATGTGGTTTGGATTGCTAGTTTACTTGAGCTGTTGCGATTTACTCTTTTTATTGGAGAAGTATGTTGGTGTGTTCTAACTCAACCAATTCAAATTTATCGCATCTCTTATATTAGTTGTCACTCTTATTTTAATTTAAGTTCCCCAAACCATCCAAATCAACTCTAAACTTTAAATTATTACATTAGTTCCATTCCATCTCCTCCCGACGACGCTGTGATTGAAATCAAATGTTAGAATTTACCGCATCCGGATACTAGTAGCAGTAATAACAATGACGCCTTCAGAACTCACACAATGTAGAAGGACTCCATCCACGACTTCACCACTAACTCCGTAATGAGAACCGCCGCCGTCTCCATAGACTTCGATAGTGTGGCGTAGGGGTGTAAACGAATCAAATCAAATCGAATATCATTCTAATCGAATCGAATTTGTAATTACTATTCACGAATCCAAAACGAATTCGAATAGTGGTCGAATATTAAATTTGATTTGAATTCGAATACTTCAATAGTTTCACGAATTTGAATCGAATTCTCGAATGAATAGAGAAAGGAGATGAAGAATGACTCGTCGGAAATTTGGTAAGAAATATGATGAAGAACGATAGTAAGAACGATGGAAGAGAGATACAATGTAAAGTAGTGAGAGATAGAGAAAAAAAAGAAAGAGACTATGACTTACATATGTACTACTCGATATTAGAGTTAATGCAATACATATCCATTAATTAAAATGTTGACTTTATTTTCGAATGAGCTTGGAGATGGGTCAAATTAACCTCAATACATTTAACATATATTTAGAGATTTAAGTATAAATCCATAAATCAACTTAAGAAAGTATATTATATAAATATATATTAAAATTATATTATTATGTAAAAATATAATCGAATCTTTACGAATATCGAATCGAATATTGTAATTACTAATAAGTATTTGAAAATTAATTGAATCAAAAAAAATATTTGAATTCAATTCGAATCGTAAAATTTCGAATACAAATATTAAAATTCGAATACGAATCGCGAATCGAATCAAAATATTTGATTTGATTTACGGCGGCGGCAGCATCGCAATAATCTCCGCGCTCTGGTATACCGATGAGCCCCTCGTCCAATACCTACAAGAAGCTCAACCAGCGAGAATTCCTCGTCTCCTTCAATGAGCGATAGAGATAGAAAGGGGAAGAAGATGATGATGTGACATTAATTATTGATATGTAATTTAATTTGTTTCATTTTTTAATTCTCTAAATCAAAACGACATCGTTTTAGTCAAGACGGCGTGGTTTTGAATGCCACGTCAATGTAAATTGGACATGTCATCTTCGATTTTTTCCCCAAATTATTTTAGGGAGAAAAATTAGACAAATTAAAAGGTGGAGATTTTAGGCGAAAAATTAAAAAGTGAGAATTTCAAGGAATTTAAATGCATTTTGCCATAGATTGTATCTAATTATTCGATTACTAATCAAATGATATTAGTATGAGATAATTTCATAGGATTTTCAATTCATATATATTAAATAGTCTATATAAAATTATTCAATAACTAAACAAGCTTTTTATCGAGCTTGAACTTGAATATCTAAACGGGCTAATTTCAAGCTTGACCTTGTTTATGGTTTATCTAAACGAGCTTTATTTTTACATGTCGAGCCGAACTCGAGCTCGAGCCTATGAATTTTTAAGCGAGCCGAATTTGAGCATGTCGGTGTTTGGATAGACTCGGTTCGTATACAACCCTACTCATTGATGTTTAAGTTAAAGAATATTGAATAATATTAAATAATAATAGTTACAAATTAAAATAACTTATAAAATAATAAAAATATTTAATTTTTTCATACTAATTTAATGTTTATTATATATTGGTTTTGAACTACTAAGAATTACATCAATAATAATTATTAACATCAATACTAATTAATTTAACCAGTTGTTCCATTATTCATTGATTAATCGAGCAATATAAATGTTAAAAGTTAATACCATTATTTTAATATTAAAGTTTAAATTATTTTTTATTTATATTATATTACATATTTTTAAAATAAATTTTTTAAATTATCATCAATATAATATTATAGAATTTGTTTTTGAGTGAGAGAGTGATTTTTACAATGAAAAAAGCAAATAAATTTATCACAAACATTGCATCTGCACTGCATTCTCCCGGTAAACACTAAACAGCGCGCTAAAGTTTTTAATATTTTTTCGCGAACGGTTATTGTATTGAGACCCCCTGAATTTATTCCAACCCTTTGTTTGTCTTCTTCCATTCAAATTCTGAAGTTCACACAACAATCTATTCTTTAATCTGAAGGGAACACGAAAGGTAGGGTTATATGCACTCTCAATTCTCTTCAGAATTTACTGAATTATTATTTTCCCCAAGTCAATTCTAAGGTTTAATTGTTCATCTTTTACAGAGGTTTATCTATCAATTTCATCTGAAGGAGCATATATGGTAGGCTTTGCTTTTCAATTCCATGATAAATTTGTTGAATTTTGAGAAATTTATCCATCAATTTTGGTGGCTCTTTACACATTAGTCGTATTTCCTCCTCTTCCAAGTTTGAACGTTACAAAGTTGGTCGTGCAATAGGAGATTTCTATGTTTGATTCTTTCTTCAATCTGATGCTACTTAGCTTCTCTAACATCCGTTTTTATGCACCATTGTTGAACTTCAAAGCTAGCCTGGTCTACTTTTGCCTTTAATTTCTTGATGTCTGGTGAATAGAAGAGTGTAATTTATGTGAAGTTATGTTTTTTTTCTTACCCATACTTAATTGTGGTAAAATTTTATGTTTGTTTTCAAAATATTAAATATTCATTATTACATAATTAGATTTATAAATTTTGAATTATTTTTGTTTTATCGAAATTTATCCGTCAATTTTATGATATATATATATATATGTGTGTAGATGTGCCTAGATCAGGGAACATTTTGTATATACTTTGCAAATTAAGTCGTAGCACAAAGAATGCAGTTCCAAACTATTAGACAGGACTCAGGACTCTGCTATATAAATCTCATAAAGACACTATGCTCTTTATCCTTTTGATATGAAAATTGTTTAACACAATAGCCAAAGAAGGGAACCATAGAGATACAGGAAAAGATGTTTTACTGGTATTTGACTTGTGATTATGCCATATTTTTATTTGTACACTACTAAACCACTACTTACTTCTGCCATCAGATTACATAAAGAATGATATCATTACTCGATGTAGCTGCAGGTATGGCTACTAAAACTCGAAAGCGTAAACAGAGTAACATTAGCTTTTCCGATGAGCAAATGCGGCAATTTAGTAAGATTATACGTCAAAATAATATACTTTGTGGTGTATATTTTCTTTTATTCAATATTTATGTATGAAATATCTTATAGGTACGACAATCAGAACTCAAGTGGGTAGGCGAGTATCAAATGGAGCGATACAAGAAAGACCAAATCCTCGCCAAGTATTGCCTAATCCACGTAGACAAGGCCAAACTAACTTAGCACTCATTGATGAAATAGGTATGATTTGAAATTTGTATAATACGTATACTTAAAAAATCCTAAAAGTATATTATTACTAGAGTTCTTCCATGAAATTAAAGTATCATAATATTTTAATTAATGAAATATTATCATTCTTATATTCTTTTAGTAGTCTCCGATTAAATTTTTAATTGTTCCTCATCTCATTCTTATATTATTTCATTTATTCTTAAATTCTCAGTCATCCATTATTTAACTTCTTAGTAATTAATTTATAGGTTTAGAAGATAATCATTTGGTAGGTTCCCAAACTCATACTTCACTGGTTGAAGAGCCAATTCAACAAAATACATGTGATCAACTTCTTAGCACAGCAATCGAAGCACAAGATGGACATGATCAGAGTCAAGAAAATGGTAATGTTCTTGTGCTTTAGATATTATTTGAACTTATATTGTTCATCTACAATAATTGCAGTATCTTCTATGAAATGCAGACAAGAAACGTAGAGGTCCAACATACATGTTGGAAATATGGGGTAGACCATCAACTCTACCTCTCATTCAACTTGATTTTGATAGTTATGGAAGACCTATAGGGCCTAATCAGAGCAAATTCTGTGAGTTCTTGGGCACTATAGCGAGGAATGGTATGTACTGCCCACTTGATGTTGAAGATTGGCATAAAATGCCAAACGAATACAAAAAAAAGATGTTACATGTTGTCAGGGTAATTAAAGTTTAGTACTTCTGATATATTTCCAAAAATTATTGTTTGCTCAATAATTTCAAGTTTTTATTTGTAGTCACGATATGATATCTCTCTTGGAGATGGAGGTTCGATTCTCACATCTATCAATAAGAAATGGAGGAATTGGAAAAGTATTCTAAAAAAAAGGTACTTCGTACCTGATAGAGATATGAGAGGCTTAGAAGACGAGAAAGATGGAAGAGTAGTGCAAGAACAATGGATTAATATACTTGCTTATTGGAACAAGGAGGAAGTAAAGGTGTATTATTCATTTACTTGAATATAATTTTGTGTCAAAATTATAATTTAGGGGTAATCATGTTGACTAGCAAATTAAGTTAGTGGAAATTAATAGTTGGCCACCAACTTTATTCTAATAAATTCTGGCCAACTTTGGGATGAAGTGACTTAAATGCCCTCCATATCACTTTACAGCTCTCTCACTTTCTCTCTCCCCTCCCCCGTACTCTCTCTTTCAGAATTCATTTTTAGATTCAAAAATTTTCTCTTTCATCTCCATCATTCTTCTCCCTTCCGTCAAGCCGTCTGCAACTTCCGGCGCCGTCTGCATCTTCCGTCGTCGTCTTCCTTACAAAGTGGCGTCGTCTACAACTTTCAGATCTGCTTCGTCTCACCCTTTCAGATCTACAACTTCTGTCATTTTGGAATTCAAATCTATAGATCTACAGCTTCTGTCATTTTGGAATTCAGATCTATAGATCTACAACTTCTGTCATCTGAAAATTTGTTCTTTGATGGTGTATTGTAGGTTGTTGGTTTTATGGTTGTAATGTATATTGTATTTTGGAATTTGGCTTGTTTGATGGTTGTATTGTAGGTTGATGGTTTTTAATCTAAGATATCAGTTTTGAATTTAGTGTATTAATTTTAATTGAGTTTTCTAGATCTAGTCTGTCATGTTCTTGTCGTATTTTCCAGATCTTGATGTCCTCTTCGTGCATATGTGTTCTTTCTGCATTTTTCACATCACTGCGCGTCGCGACTTGGCACACCTAGTACGAATGCAACATATTTGTACCAGGTGTGCCAAGGCATACCGCGCCTAGACTTGGAACACCTGGTACGAATGTGTATTCGTACCAGGTGTTCCAAGTCTAGGCGAGGTATGCCTTGGCACACCTGGTACGAATGCAACGTATTCGTACCAGGTGTGCCAGGGCATACCGCGCTTAGACTTGGCATACCTGGTACGAATACACCATTCGTACCAGGTGTGCCAAGGAATACCGGGATGCGGTTGACCAAAGACGAACATCATCCATGACATTAGATCTGGAATGTAACGTCATGGATTCCGGATAGAAAGCTGTCAATATGGCCGGATCTGGTGCGGCGGCAGATCTGGAATATGGCCGGCATAATGTGAAAGTTCAAGGCGGCGCGGGGACTGGACTGGAAGTACGAAGGAGGTGCGGCGGAAGGGAATGGAAGTACGACGACGCGGCGGCGGAATGAAAGTACGACGGCGGCGACGACAAAATGAAAGTACGACGGCGGCGACGGAGAAATGAAGAAAAATAGGATTTCTAGAGAGAGAATATTTTGCAGAAATAGAGAATATGAAATTTGAAAAATGAAAAATGAAATGAGTAGATGGATGGTTAATAGTGGTTCTAAGGGCAAATTGGTCCAAATTTCCAAAAGTTGGCCAGAATTTCTACAAATAAAGTTGGTGGCCAACTATTAATTTCCACTATCTATATTGGTTATCCCAAATTTTGCCTCTATAATTTAACTCTTCTTTTTCTGCATTTAGGTGAGAAGTCAAAAAAACAAAGTTGCTAGATCAAAGAGAACCATGCATCATCTTACTGGAAAAACACCATTTGCGAAAATCTACGACAAACTGGTGGTTTTTTTTTTTTACTCTTTTAAAATTGTTAGATTATTCAATTTCACTTGATTAACTAATAATATTATGTATTTTTAGGCAAAAGAAAAGGGTCGTTTTCCATCTCGTATTTGAAATGCTCGACGCTTGCTATACAAACAATGAAAATACTCCATCTATTGTGTCTAAATATTTGGTAAGTTTCATTGTGATTAATAAGCATGTTTGAAACTTGTTCAAGTAGGTACTCTGGCATATATTATCTTAAATCTTATTTATTTTGTCATTGTTGCTCATGTTTATCCCTTATATTTTTAAATGTGAATTGTGTTGGTAGAGATGCAAAGTTAGGAAGGGTATATATTTTAAAGATAAACTCTCTTTATTCTTTGTTTGATCTTTGTCGACATATTTTTGAAGTTGTACTTGTACTTAAAACTCGTAGAAAGAAATTGAAGAACTGAGAAACAAGCTTCCGGAAGATTCGGAAGATCCAGTTGGACCAAATGATTTGTATGCCCAAGTTAGTGGTCAAGACAAACCTGGTCGTGTTAGAATGTTCGGGGAAGGAATTTCCCCATCAGATGTATGGGGAGAAGTTCCTAATAGAAATATGTGCAAACGAATAATGTTGGAACAACGATCAGAAATGTTGAAAATGAAAAATGAGATTGCGGAGTTACAGTCAAAACTTTTGACACAACAAAGCTCTCAAATTGTATCATTAGTGTCAAATAATCTCCTCAGACCGACTTCATCAAACCAATATCTTCAGGTACACTCCTATTTTCATTGATCTCTATTCTATATATGATAAATGTTCTATGTGTTCAAATGGAGTGGACAAATTTTTCTTTTTAAAATTCAGTTATATAATCTTAAATTATGAATTGTTATGTCTAGTTATCACTTTGATAGATTGTTACTCGCTTCTGGTTTCTTTACTTTTGAGTTATCATTTATAAGGTGAAATATATGGAACTAGGATTCTGACGGTAGAGATCGTATGTAGTTATTAATTAATATTGATTGAGATGTCCTGATTGAGCACAAATAAGAGTTTTTAGACGACATTGCTGCTTATTTTTTGTTAGTTTATTTAAGTTAGCAAGAAATAATTATTTAGGTTATTACAGAATGTTGATAGTCCAAGGTGAATCGGATTTGGTTTTTGTTAGACGAGAACGTTTTTTTTATCAGTACTTAGTTACTACAGTTTTCTCCAAGTAATTTTGATGAAGGATTAATCTTCTCTCTAAGTCAATTGGGTAAATTCATATGTCCAGAAGTTATTTATATTTAAAAAGTATTTTCTATATTTCAACTACCATATTAATGATTTATTATTGAATATTACATACATTGTTACAATCGGTTGCATTTCAAGATATTTTGTTGTTATGTTTGCTGAAGATTGCTAGCTCAAAAATATTTAATTTTATAATTAATATTTTGCCAAAAAATAAAGATAAAAAACTTATTTGCAGGTTGGGGCTCACGTCGCTCTTAAAAGTATATGTGATCAAGGAACAATCGTGGCCAAAGGATATCTTCAAGGTATTGATCCAAATACAGAAGTTGGGACGCAAGTATTGGGAGAGAATTGGTGTCAAGTTCACGTGAAAGTAGTACTTAAATTTGAAGAGCCATTGGTTCGACCTTATGGTTATTGTCAAACACTTGGAGATACATTTGGTGAAGTGGTTGCGTGGCCATGCAATTTTGTAAGTAATTTGAATTCTTTCATTAACCTTGTCAATTACAGGATACCTTTTAAATTTGAAATAACGTGTATATTTTTGCATCTAGGTGACGCCTATTGGATGATGATGAAATCTCAAAGTTCTTTCGTTGAGGACGTTTCCACCAAAAGTTAGAGATTTCAAGGAAAGTTAGTTTTTAGATATACACTGTAATTACTAGATTTTAATTTAGGTGTACACACGTTAGACTATGATTCTACTTTTTCTTGGTTATCAATTTCATTATTAGATACTTTGACTTTTAATTCTAATATCATTTTATATATGAAAAATAGTAGAATTTATTTATTCATGTGTTATGTATTTAAATTATTTAATTTTTCAATATACATGGCAATTAATTTATTATTAAAACAAATAATAAAAATATTTGGAAATGTACCAATTTATAAATTAATTGAATAATAAAAATATTTGGTAATGTAACAATTAATATAGAATAAAAAAATAGCTGGAAATGTGCATTTGAATAATTTGCGTAGAGTATATGACAACATTTTACAATGTCAACAATAAATGTAACATGACGTTTTTTAGTGTCATAAGAAATTACAATGTCATAAGAAATTACAATCTAGTGTCATAAAAACAAACATGTGTGGACAATAAAAAAAGTTGCATCAGTTAACTTTTCCCAACAATAGTTAATGTCACATTACAGTTATAACAACTGATTTATTATTAATATGTTATGACATTAAAACGTGACCCAATAGCTAATTAATTCTTTAGCAACACTTGAACAGGCGACACAATAAATAAACGTGGAGAAAACTGAGATGTTGCAATAAGTCTTTATTTGTGACATTTCTGGATGTCCTTAAAGATGATTTTTGTTGTAGTGACTGCAACTAAATATAAGAATAAATTACTATAAATTCACCCTTTTACCATAATTAATATGTTTCGCAGAGAATTTAATACATCATACCAAACACAATATTAATTCTTTATATGTATTAAGATATCCCAGCTAATCATATCAAGCCTTATCCCATACTTCGTAGCAAACGAGCCCTAGATACATTCTATACACAATTGATTTAATATTGCTTAGCTATATACAAATACTATCTAAGATATATTACGTACATATATGTTTTCAGAATGTAATTTTATGTGCTACATACAATTATATCTATATATACATTAATATAATTGATAATTTAATTTTTATGAATCCTAAATATAACAAAATATCACATATATTTCAAATACTGAAGTAAACCTTAGTCTTGCAAATATGCTTATAACATTTAAATCATCCATCTTTCACCTTATTTATAATTTCGATATGATTTTTGAATTGTTGCAATTATGACTTCACCTTTACATTTGTTGCAAATTGAACACTAACAATTTTTTTCTATCACAAAACTTCGAGATAAATTGGAGAAATATCATGCTTTAACTTTTAAATAAATGACATAAAATTTATTTGGAGTGATACTAGTAAAGAGGGTTGTATCCGTTAATAATTAACATTGGATGTTTTCTCTTTGATGGAAAATGACGAAGTACATATATTTTTACTCCTTTTTTGTTTTATCCTTTTTCACATGTTCTGTATACTGAATAATTTTTTCCGACACGATGTAAAATTTTCTTTGGCATGTCTTTTGCCTCTTCTCCACGTCAATTGTAGATTATTTATCATGGGACAAGGGGTGTGATAACATTATCAAGGAAGGATTAGTGTGATAAACTTTAAGGGAGAGCGTTTATTAAAGCGTGATAAGTCCGGTTAGATAAAATTAATATAGGTTAATCTAGTGTTTATTTTTCAGGCTTAGAATTTATAGAATATCCCAAAGCATGTGATTATTGCTCTTATTTGGAATTATTGGACTGATATGTATCCAACCCAAAGGGATGAGATCGATTGAAGAAATTCTTAGGATGAAGATTCATATAGTCAATCCTATATATTATCAATCTTGCTTAGTAAACGCCCTTAAGGGTATGTGTTCTCTTTGATGGAAGGGTGGATTACATATATTTTCACTCTTTTTCCATTCTTTTTCACATGTTCTGTAGAGTGGATAATTTTCCTCCGATATGATGGAAAATTTTCCTAGGAAAGGTCTTTTCCCTCATTTTACTATATTAAATTTACAACCGAAGAAAATGGCCGTAATCTTATAAAATTTTCACATCTTTTCTTATCCTTTCTTCAATGATAAATTTATGATTAAAGAGAGCGGACCATTTGATATCCAAAGAGTCTATTTATACATAAAAATACATTAATCGAAGAGTGCATCTAACCACTTGATATCCTTGGAAGGAACATTAATCGAAGAGTGCGTCTAACCATTTCCCCTACAGAATTCAAAATACAATAATGATCATGTATTTCTCTATTCATTCGCATTCAACAAGACTTCTGATAAGTAAGAGCATTAATCAGGACGCACGACCAGTTAATTTGCACTGTGACAAAATTAGGATTTTTGTTAAGGTTGTCCAACTAATAGTAATATAAAAATAAAAAATACAATGTACATATAAAACTTAAAAGTTAAATTATAAGTTAATTAAAATTTTGATAAATTCTTTATTTGTGAACACACTTAAATAAATAATACGATAAAAAATTACGTTAAATTTAATTAAAATTAAATAATTAAATAATTAAAAAAGGGATTAGGGGCAGTTGCTGGTGATCAGAGTGCCTCGCTCGCGAAAATGCTATGTTAAAACAATGAAAGAAGGAGGCAAATTGTTGAAACGACCCAGACAACAGGAGGGTGATTAATTCAGAAAGCAAGAAGATCAAATATAAATGTGTTGTGTTACAAAACGTGTTATGTTTTATGGTACTAATATCTTACTATTTGTTTCGGAGATTAAACTCCCCTTTATAATTATAAAGCAGGAATCCGATATTTATTATCCAAATATGTGTGATTCTGTATCTTACTTCCTGAGTGGATTACATAATATATAAGATATTTATATCATATCTTCTATCATGTATAATTTCACTCTTCTACCATAATATATACGTATTGGTTATTACACATAATTTAATACATTAGAGTACAAAGATATGTCAGTCAATTAGACATCAAATATTGGAGTACAGAGTTATTTTAGGACTTTAACTTTTGTCATTTTGCAAAAGTAGGACACATTTTTTTGGACTTCCAATTATAGGACAAAATATAAAAAATTAATCATCATCAGGACAGATTTGGGTCCGATTTATGATGGTCGGGCTAAGTTCCACGTGTGCTCAATTAAAGGGCCCGATGCCCATGTGTCTGCCCATGTGTCAATTTCATAATAAAATTTAAAAATCAAAACTAATTAATTCAAAATTAAAATTAGTAAAATGTGTCTGCCCATGTGGATGCCCACGTGTGCTCAATTAAAGGGCCCGATTTTTCGCGCCTTGCTTTCACCTTGTTTCAGAGTCGATTATATCACTTCGATTTAGTCTGGGCAATCGATTTGGGACTAGGGTTCTTCAAATTGGGGGTGAGATATGATTTGGGTTTCTTTTTTTTTCTGCAACGTGATTTCTTTTTATGGGAGTTAATATTGAATTTACTAATTTTAATTTTGAATTAATTAGTTTTGATTTTTAGATTTTATTATGAAATTGACACATGGGCATCCACATGGGCAGACACATGGGCATCGGGCCCTTTAATTGACCAGACGTGGAACTTAGCCCAACCATTATAAATCGGGCCCAAATATGTCCTGATGATGATTAATTTTTTAAATTTTGTCCTATAATTGGAAGCCCAAAAAAATGTGTCCTACTTTGGCAAAATGACAAAAGTTAAAGTCCTAAAATAACTCTGTACTCCAAATATTGTAAACAAAGGAGCCACAAAAGTATTATTTAATGAGTGACACTCCTGTACACCATGTGTACAGTACATCCGCCCGGCCCGACTCGGGTATGACCAGTCAACTTTGACCGGTCAGCGGTCAAATGTTGATTTTTTCGTTTTTTTTTTCTCTGCCTTCGGTTTCGATTTTAATTAATAGATAATGATTGTGGTAACATTAATGTCTTTTAGCTCGCTCTGAGGCCTTCGGCTCCTCTCGCTCGACTCTTGCTTAAAAAAAAAGAAAATATAAAAGTCAACGGTCAACATTGACCATTGACCGATCAACGTTGATCGGATCGGATAATTGGTCGGGTCGGGTCGGGTCGAATCTGACCAGAATGTACAGTAGAACTACTGCACACAAGTTTTTTGTCTTATTTAATTTGAAGAACACTATAATGATAGCGATATATTTAATAGTTTATCAATAATTTATTAACAATATAGATACATAAGAACTATATATATATATTTTTTTTCTTAGGGTGGGTTCTCTATCATAAAAAAGGGTGGAATATAAATAATGTTTTCTCTTTTTTCACTCTTTTCACATGTTCTATATAATGAAAAATATTCTTCTGGCAGGATGTAAAATATTTCCGGGCAACCCATTTTCCTTCCTTTTCACTCCAATTGTGAATAATTTTATTATGGGGGAAGGGTATGATAAGATTTTCCCATATCATACAAGGCATAAAAAGGGAGGGACCATGTGATATAAGGGGTGACCGTTTAGATTTTCACCTAAGAGAACATGAGATAAAATGGATGGAAACCACTATTATGTGATACTAATATTTTTCCCTTTTTTTCTTATCCCTCATGTTTTCATAATAAATTTACAAGCAAAGATAACAGAGCGTTATTAGTTAATTGTAGACTTGAGTTTGCTGGGTGTGGATCATTAATTAAGAATTACGTAGTTGAATATTTGTTCAAAAATTAAAAGATTTGTAAATCAGTTAAATATTTAGGTGCACACACTTTAAGAAACCCAACTTTCTTCAATTATCCTTCTAAAGATTCACGAAAGGCGATGCACACATGTAAATCAATAAGATATATAACCATTCAAAACAAATATGGAAGATACATTAATCCATGTATAGAGTAGAGTTCAGGCCACCAATTCACTCAAAAAATGAGCCATACAAAAAATGATTTAACAAATACTTATTTTAAATAAGAACAAACAACTTTTAATAATAGTATTATCTGTGAATGCAGATTACTACACATGAATTAATTAGTGATCATTTCTGGCATAATCCAACCTCCTTGGTTAATGTAGGAGATGCTGATTAATTTCTTCAACTCTCCCTCGCTCAGCTTATTCCTTGCCCATTTCGGTCTTCGCGAAAGGTCGGCGCCTGGGCCGAAACATTCGGCCTCCCCGAACGTCACTAACTCCCTGTGACAGACGCAGAAAATTTCATTCTATCATATTATCCTCAAAATTATGAGCTGCCTCCTAATTCTTGTGCCTAGAAGGGGAGGGATCGATGAAGTAATTTTTTTTCACAAGAACTAATTAGGACTAATATAGAGCATTGATCTTTTTATTATCTACGATTGTCATCAAAATAAACATCATTGTATATATAAATAAGCAGTATCACAAAATAAGTATGGAAACGACCATGTACGTAATGGTCTTTGTCTGCATACCATCTTTCAAAATAAGCATTATTGTATATATAAATAAGCAAGGGAACGACGATGTACGTACTGGTCTCTGTCGGCGTACCATCCTTCAGGAACAACGAGATCGGACAGGTATGTCTTGTAGAAAAGAACTCTGGCATATGTTCTCCATGGCCTTCCCAGATATGCTTCTCCATTTCCTATTATACTGCTATATTTGAATACGAATCCGCTTGTTTCATTTGAAACTCCTCTTGCCTGAGCTGTGATGAATCCTCGAGTTGGTTCTATAGCCTTTGCAACCACTGATATTGTACATTTCTGAAACAATATGTAATGCATAAGTTCAGCAATGCATAAGCAAAAATTAAACTCTACATTTTGGCGGGCGCGTCAGTTGCATGCGTTCGGGGTGTGCGCACGGTACGGACGCCTGCAAGTTTTTATCTACAAAAAAAAATAGGAAACCAACCCGTGGGCTGTTTCTAACATAAATGGGAAATTCTATCCTACATGTATATATACTACACTTACCTCTCACTTGAGAATATTTTAGTAATATAAACTATATTAGTAAAATATTCTCATGTGAAAGATGGATATACTACATGTACATACACTTTTAATAGAATTTTCCAGAGTTATATACTATATTTCTGACAATGAGGTCTTATTTTCCTAATATAATGGAATCAAAACAATAAAGGGGCTCTCATGTACAGCCGGCCTTACCGTACAGTTCGTCCCTCTAGTAAATGTTTTTTTTGGCTATATTTTTAATTGAATTAATTTTTTAAATAATTCTAGTTGGGATTAATCATCTGTAATTGAAGTTAATCTCTTCATTGAGACACTAAGTTAAAATATTTCAGTAAGGATATTTATAAATCTCATAATTCTTAAAATAATATTTTACTAAAATAAAATAATAACATCTCGTAATGAATAGCTATACATAATTACCTCGTAAATGGATTGACCTGCACCAAAGATGAAATCAATTGCTCCTTCAATGGTGCACTCTTTGAAGTAATGCCTTCCGCTTACATCCCACAACGTATCTTGCAATCCATAGAATCCACACCCGTAAAACGCTATTTTGTCTCCTTCGATCTTCCCTGCTGCCGCCTGTTTAATCGGATTACGCGTTCCGATCGGAGGTTGGTTGTAAGAATTCTGTTCAAAAACATTAACCTTAAATCAATTTTTCATTTCGAAATTTACTCAATGCGCACCTCCAGTAGCATCTGATCTGTACTCGCCTTGCCATAAAAATATTAACTCAAAACAAAAACTTTAACATAATTAAATAATCTATTCTACACTTGTTCTTTAGCATATGTCGTATGATTAATTTCTAGGGTTTCTTAATTACACTGAAGCTTATGCCCTCAACAATAAGGTTGTCCGTTCGAGTAGTCAAAGTAGCAGTTTCATCAAATGGATCGTGACCGTCCGATACGACGGTGGTTTTTGCCTTTCCTTCTCCAACTAGGTATATAAAGGACCTACCATAAGTGAAATAAACCCGTTCCCTGCATAAATTAGTATTATTACTGTTATATCCCTATAATATATATGACGACTCTGTCAATTTTATTTCAATAATAAAAATTAGGGTTAATTGCTGGAAAAATCCCGATCTTTGATCAAATTCTGGTTTTTCCCCTCCCTTTCTAATTTTGTGAAGAAATTCCTCGCATTTTAATGTTTCTGATATTTCCCTGCGGCGAACATTTCGATCAAAATGATGTTGATCTGTTAATTTCATTTGCAGACGTGGCCTAATATATTAGGTCCAACTCAGCATCATTTTGATCGGAAATGTTCGTTGAGGGAAAAATCAAAAACATAAAAGTCAAAAACATTAAAAGGTGAGAATTTCTTCGCAAAATTCAAAAGTGAAGGAAAAAATCAGAAATTGACCAAAGATCGTGATTTTTCCGACAATTAACCCTAAAAATTAAGATAATAAATACAAAACGTTTTCAATTTTATCTCAAGAAAGGTTTGTTTCGACCTGTATACTCCGGGGTTGATGTGTATGCAAGTCCATTTGGTATTGTATAGAGGGACAGAATCGACTGCTTCTTGGATAGTTCTGAAGTTGCCTCGACCAGATTGATCTACGGTGATAATCGAACATGTTAGTTTTATTTTTTCATGCTGAGGTGGCACTAACATCGCCATGGCTGCATGAAATACTAAGAAGAAAGCAATCAAACTGCAAATAAACCATGACATTTTGGAGTGATGATGCATGAATATTAATGTTATTTTGTTGTAATAAAAACAAAAAAAGAAGTTTGGGGTTGGAATTATTGAACAATGGATGTGGCGGCTATTTACTTATATATACGTATGTGCTGCAGACTGAATCTTAAAAATATTACAGCAATGTTGATTAACTGAAACAGTTCAGCAGATCGGTTAAATAAGTCATCAGATTTTATAGTATATTGGGTTAATTAATAATCCAATACGAAATAGATAATAAATCGGTTGAAGTAGTAAGTCAAACAAATAATGAATCGGTTTATAATTTCGTCTATATATTCTAAAGATTTTTTTTCAAATTTTCCCAAATTCATTTTTATATTTGGAATATAGTATATTATTTATATTCTATACAAATGATTTAATATTGCTTCACTACATGCAAATACTATCTAAGATAGATTGCGTATATGTGATTCAGAATGTAATTTTATGTTCGCTACACACTATTAATTAAATCTAATAAATTAATATAAATTGATAATTTAATTTTTATGAATTCTAAATATAACTAAATATCACGTATATGTATAGCACATTAGAAAAATCAAATTCGAATTTTATTGTAAACCTCAGTCTTGCAAATTTGCTAATAATATAAACACGATTTAGGTATGTATGAATTCACGTTATTTTCCTTTGTATTTTGTAATCATATGTTGAATTCTCAAAGTAATATTCAATATATTAATAATCTTTAAAATTTAGTTAAACTATAATATGGAAATCAAAATTACTATTTCATTGATTAATTAAAAAATATTAATGCACCATCTTTCACCTCATTTGAAAATTTTGATACCACTTTTAAATTGTTACAATTAGAACCATATATATATCTTTGAGTACAACGTTTTTTTAGGATCGTAACTTTTGACGTTTTGCAATAATGGGACATATTTTTTCGGACTTCCAATTTAAGGACAAAAGTTTTAAAATTGATCATTTCCAGGATAGATTTCGACCCGATCGAGCTAAGTTGTGTGTGACTATCACGTGATCAGGTCGATTTGTCGGCCCATTCCTACATGACTGCCAGCTAAGCCGTCAATTCATCCCTTTATTTTTTTTATTTTTTGTTAATTTTTTATTAAAATCATTTTAATTTACTTTTTTTTCTTATTCATGTATTATGTGGCAACCACCTAAGCATTAGTTGGCAGCCACATATGCATCGGGTTGCATAAATGCAAAATAGCCCGAAACTTAAAAATCGAGCCCAAATATGTCCTGAGAATGATTAATTTTTAAATTTTTGTCCTATAATTGGAAGCCCGAAAAAAATCTGTCCTACTTTTGCAAAACAGTAAAAGATACCGTTCTAAAAAAACGTTGTACTCTATATCTTTGCATTTATTGCAAATTGATGAACACTCCTAATTTTTTCGTTCTCCAAAATTCGATGTCGCGGTCTCCATTTAATAATGTGAACATATGTTGACATGTAGATGTACCAATTGATCTGACCGATAACATTATAAATTAAAACTCAATAAATCAATAAAACATCATTTGGTTTGCAAAAAATCTTATTTTTGAATTTTAGTTTAAAACCTCTTGGCCGTGTCATATATATACTGGCATATCTACATGTGCAACTTATATCCACGTTATTCAATGGAAACTGTCAAGTCAAATTTCGGCAGCAAAAAAAAATTGGGGTGTTCAATTTGCAATAAATTTAAAGGTAAATTCAAATTACAATGATTCAAAAATTATGTTTAAATCAAATCATATTTTATTCGGCTAGCTTCTATAACCAAGGACTACTTTTTTTTATTCATCTTTACAAGAATAATGAAGAGAAGCTACAAATTTAGAAAAATGGTCAAATTATCCTTACTTATAAGGGAGTGTTTGGTAAGCAAGTTAGGATGTGGTTAGATAGATAAAGTCAATATATGTTTTGAAAGATAAGGGATGATTGGTATCCAATTCCTGTGTTTGATAGATAAGATTGAAGTTTAGATAAGATATGTTGATGTTTGGTATCCTAGTTTATAAAACTAGATTAACTTATGCTTTTCTACTTTTACCACAATTAAAAATTAAAAAATTACTAAATTAACCAATGTGCAACAGGGTCGGTGAAGTTGACAAATGAGTCAAAAGACTCTTGGTATTACCGTCAGAGCCTCAAAACAAATAAAATACATAAGACCTAAAATTGAAAATCCATAACAGAAGACCCAAAACACTCCAAGATTTGAAGATTGTTGAAGCTCGCCGACGAGATAGTAGTTGAAGTAATGAGTTCTGCGATTCAAGGTCGGTTATTTTATTATTTCTATGATTTGAATATCGCGATGCAATTTCCATGAATCTGACGCCAATTTCTACCCTTAAATCCTTGAAATTGTGTTGATATTTCGAACAATTGTTTACTGGTAATTTGAACATAACTAAATTTTCGAACAATTCTGTCGATATTTGGAACAATTTCGAACAATTTGTGGCCTTAAATCCTTGAAATTGTGTCTATGTTTCTTTTTTACCCATGGAAATTTCCAAGTACATATATCGTGTTGCATTTTGAGATAATCATGTTACCCTATCATTAGAAATAGTAGAGATCATTTATATTGGTATATATATGCATAATAAATTGCCTCTGAGTAGAAAAAATGGCATGTCCTGTTATAAATTGGTGCTGCAATAACTGAAAAATGTTAATTTGCTGATATAACTTGAAATAAAAATAAAAATGTGTGCCCACCCATAGTTGCTTGAAAATGAATGGCTACTTTTGTAATCATCAATACAGAACGCAGTTGTCACAGCCCCAAATCCCGAAGGACGGCTAAGCCGGGGTGTGACTAGGGGTTGGAATTAAGAAGCGGGGAAGAAAGGGGATTAATGAATAAATGAGGGATAAATCTCTAATCATCAAGGAAATACATAGAAGTGAACTTTGATTATATCACGCGAGACAATCTCGAAGGATTTCTCAAATATAACTAACAAGTCGTTTCAAGTTTCAAGTACAAAATACTTAAACAAAAAGTGTTATAACATATTAGAGTGTTTGCAGCGGAAAAAGAACGTAGATTGACTCCACATATGAAGATGTGAAATCGAGGCTCGACTAGCTTTATTAAGGATTTACAACCACGTACTCAACTCCCGCCGTCACCCGTCACTCAACCTGCATATTTAAAAACATATACAGGGCTAAGTACAAAGTACTTAGTGAACACATGCCAAAAACATATAATAGATTTAATGGATTTATCAGGCATTTCAACAGTAACACAACGGGGTTTTTCATTAAAGGCCCGTGCTTACTAAAATTTCTTTTCATAATTGCTTGCAAGCATTTTCTTACTTTTAATTCAATATGACCAAATCTGAATAACGCCGGGGAAGAAGGCCTTCTTCCGCGGTCGCTCCTCACCGTGGCTGGCTACCCCTCAACAGAGTACCACACACACCGGCTACCGTGTACACTAATTCTGGAAAGCACCCTCTTGGCTAACTCAGAATCCGATCGATTTCTAGTTGGCGAACCAACTCAGATAGGCATAATAGAACTCACAAAACAAATTCTTTTATGCCAAGATAATCACTTTAAAACATGCTTTTTAAAGCGATAAGAAAAACAGAGCAAAGCTCGAGTTATTCAGTAAATAGAATAGCCACATTTTATTTGTATAATAGAAAAGCCCACCTTAATGGTTTACAGAACGGAAACCCAGCTTCAATCTTCCGTCCTTTCTTCTATGTATGATGTCCTCCTTTAATCGTAAATAATCAAATCTTAGAAAAAGATCGAGAGGGAAACCATACGATAACAGACTTGATAACTTGATTAATCTTTTAAGGCTTTGGCATTAAATTAATAGATTATTAATAAAACGGATCTTAAGAGATTTCAAGTTGGTTTCCAACTTGACTCTTACTCGAGGCTTGGATAGATTACAACGGAAATCAACGATAAGAAATGACTTAGAAGGTTCCAAGAAATCAAAATAATTTAATTAAACTTGAAAGAAACAAGCTTTTTAGAAACAAATCTGCACAGCTGCAGATTGAAACTGTAATTCAGAACAGGATATTTTGAAACAGGGGATGGGCAGGGTACCATTAGAAAGCCTCGGATGTCTAGTTTCTAACCCAATTTACGGATCTGAATTTTGTTAAACGAGCAGGGAGTTATGGCCTCCGGAGTAAAAGGTGGCAGAACTGCCGAAAATCCAAGCTAGCTGGAAAAACTGAGTTATTTGGAAAACAGAGCTGGCTGGAAAACTGAGTCAATAGCTGGCCGGAAAAAGAGCTGGCCGGAAAAACAGAAATGGCTGGAAACAGAGCTGGCTGGACCTAATGAGTTAATCCAAATTGATCGGTCCAATGTAATTCACTGATCGGGTCCAACTGAGTTAATCCAATGACGGGTCCAAATTGGTAATTCCACTGATCGGTCCACTGAGTTAATCCAATGGGGTCCAATGGGTAATTCCACTGGGTCCACTGAGTTAATCCACTGTGGTCAGGATTCAAAGTCCGGATCCACTCGACTTAATCCAGAATTAAACTCTCAATTTCAAAACTTGGTATTAAAATTCTGAAAAATTCTACGTCACTTAATTTTTAACGTAGATTCCAATTCTATCATTATCTTCTTCATTAAAAATCAAATACATGGCTTTATTGTACATATATATATTTCGGTCCTTTTGATAAATTAAGAATTAAAAATCCAAATTTCATTCAATAAATAAAATATTTTTAGAAAAAAATCCCAAACAATTATCACATGCTTATATCATCACATAGAAGCATAATCTATAAACAATTTATCAAGAATCAAAGCTAAAATCAAAAGCTAGAACAACAATCCAACCATCCTTCAAAAATTTCGAAAATTTAAAGATGGAAAGAATGAAATTTTGTTTGGTTAGGAATGAAGAAGAAGCTCCTACCTTGTCAAAATCGAACTCGGATCGAAAATCGGACGGTAGACGAAAGAGTGATCGAAACTTGAAGCTTGAAGAAATGAAGAAATGAAAGCTTATGGTGTTTGCTGCTATGGGGAAATGGGACGGCAGATGGGGGTGAATGAGAGAGTAATTAACTCAGGGAGGTTATATTTACTAGCAAAGTTTATTAGCTGGATGAATTGAATATGATGATCACTTACTGACACAAATTGATATTTAGAGATTTAGCTAGATTTTAAATTTTGATTTACTGCTGATTATTACGTTTGCTGAGGATTATTCTTGGGCCTTTTAAAATTTAAATTCTTAATGGGCTGAAGTAAATGAAAGAAATTGGACTCATTTAATTAAAGATTGAATTCTTGGGTTGGGCTTTGAAATTAATTGAGTCTGTTGGGTCATAATTAAGGGGAAAAATGTTTGGGCCCAAATCATATGGATATAACTTGGCTCACTATAAACATATGTACGATTATTTAGTCTTTAATTACGAAAGACTCGATCGCCGCTAATTAATTATAAATATAAATGGTTCAAACATTCGAAATTAATTTCTTAATTTCCCTTATTACTTAAAGACGGTAACAATATGATAAGGCTTTATCAAAATACGAAAATGGAAACGTAATTCATTTTGATACTCGACTCTGAATTTTAAGAATATTCGATTAAAACAACTTAGGGCTGAAAAAAATCATAATTTATATATAAAATTAATTAAACGCGAGCTTAGAAAAATCGGGGTATTACATTCTACCCCTCTAACAAGAAATTTCGTCCCGAAATTTGCATACCTTCTTCAAAAAGCTCAGGGTATTTTTCCAGCATCTTTTCTTCGAGTTCCCACGTAGCTTCTTCTTGCCCGTGGTGATTCCATAAAACTTTTACAAGCGGTATCGTCTTGGTTCGGAGTTCTTGTACCTTTCGGTCCAAGATAGCTTGCGGTCTTTCTTCATAGCTCAAATCCGGACTAAGAACAATGTCTTGTCAGAACCACGTGTTTAGGATCGAACACATATTTTCTTAATTGAGAGACATGGAAAACATTATGAACACTCCCTAGACTTGGCGGTAAAGCCAATCTATAAGCAACGAGTCCTATCTTTTCCAAAATCTCAAAAGGTCCAATAAATCTGGGTCTAAGCTTACCCTTCACGCCAAACCTAATAATTCCCTTAGACGGAGAAACCTTGAGGAAAACCTTATCCCCAATTTCGAATGATAACTCAGATCGACGTACGTCGGCATAAGATTTCTGTCGACTTTGGGCTTCCTTTATTCTCGCCGGATCTGTCGAATGATCTCTATCATTTCACCGACTGAATCTGGCCCTAGATTTTTCCTTTCACCTACTTCATCCCAATAAAGCGGTGATCTACATTTCCTTCCATACAATGCTTCATATGGAGCCATGCCTATTGTTGCTTGATAACTGTTATTATAAGCAAATTCGATTAGTGGCAAAACATTTTCCCAGCTCCCACCTTGATCCAACACCAGCTTCTCAACATGTCTTCTAGTGTTTGGATTGTTCTTTCATCGACCGTCCGTTTGAGGGTGAAAAGCCGTGGCCGAAATTGAGTTTGGTACCCAATTCTTTTTTGCAAGCTGATCCAAAATCTTGAGGTGAATTTTGAATCTCTATCTGATGTTATCGACGTTGGTACTCCGTGCAGACGTACGATCTCACGGACATATAATTGGGCTAATTTCTCCGATCCATAGGTAATCGGAATTGGTATAAAATGAGCTGACTTTGTGAGACGGTCTACTACAACCCATATTGCAGTGTTTCCTCTTTTTGACTTCGGCAGACCGGTCACAAAATCCATTGTTATACCTTCCCACTTCCATGTTGGAATATCCAACGGTTGTAACTTTCCATAAGGTCGTTGGTGTAAGGCTTTTACTTGCCGACAAGCCGTACATCGTTCTACGAAGGAGGCTACATCTCGCTTTAAGCCGTCCCACCGTAACTTTCTCTTTAAGTCCCGATACATCTTCGTACTTCCCGGATGAGCAAAGGTAAGGTGTATCATGAGATTCACTCATGATGTCATTTTTCGCTCGTCATCATGAGGAATACAAAGTCTTCCATCGAACTCGATTGCATTATCTGTTGCTTCAGAGTAACTGCTAGGGTTACCTGATCTCACCTTCAGACGTAGTTTCTCAAACACCTCATCTTTCCTCTGAGCACTTATTATTCTTTCTCGCAAGTCTGGTATAGCCACTAGGGTTGCAACACGACTAGTTATTGTTTCTGGTGAATTGATCACCTCCAAACTCATTCTCTCAAAGTCTTGAATGAGTTCTCCTTCTTCGGTAAGGAAACAAGCTAAGTGTGTTGGAGTCTTGCGACTCAAAGCATCGCTACAACATTAGCTTTGCTCGGATGGTAATTGATACCACGCTCATAATCCTTTACTAATTCGAGCCATCTTCTTTGTCTCATATTCAATTCTTTTTGCTCGAAAAAGTATTTTAGACTCTTATGATCCGTAAAAATCTCAACCCTAACTCCATATAGGTGATGTCTCCAGATTTTTAACGAGTGCACAACGGCTGCTAATTCCAGATCATGTGTGGGGTAATTGACTTCATGTGGCCTAAGTTGTCGTGATGCATAGGCTATCACTTTTCCATCTTGCATCAGCACACAACCTAGTCCATTTTTAGAAGCATCTGTATACACCACATATTCTTTATTTGCTTCGGGAGAGCCAAAATCGGTGCCGTAGTCAACTTGTCTTTTAGTTCTTGGAAATTTGCCTCACACTCATCCGTCCACTTATATTTGATTCCTTTCGAGTAATTGTGTCATAGGTCTAGCTATCTTAGAAAATCCTTCAATGAATCTTCTATAGTATCCGGCTAGACCTAAAAAGCTCCTAATCTCATTAGGTTGGTTGGTGACTTCCGGTCCACGTACCGTCTTCCACTTTAGCAAGTGGTCCACCTTGATACCTCCCCGCCGACACAATGTGCCCAAGAAACATCACTTCACTTAGCCAAAACTCGCACTTACTGAACTTGGCATATAGTTTCTCAGTTCTCAAAGTTTCCAACACTATTCTCAAGTGTTCTTCGTGCTCTTTCTCATTTTTGGAATAAATGAGAATGTCGTCAATAAATACTAAGACGAACTTGTCTAAGTATGGGTGAAAAACTCTATTCATGAGATCCATGAATACCGCAGAGCATTAGTCAATCCGAATGGCATAACTAAGAACTCGTAGTGGCCATATCGTGTTCGGAAAGCCGTCTTGGGTATATCTTCTGGTTTGATTTTCAATTGATGATACCCAGACCTAAGGTCTATTTTTGAAAACACACATGCTCCCTTGAGTTGATCAAACAGGTCATCTATCCTTGGCAAAGGATATTTATTCTTGAGGGTTATCTTGTTCAACTCTCGATAATCTATGCACATCCTCATTGTGCCGTCCTTTTTCTTTACAAATAGAACAGGTGCTCCCCATGGTGAAACACTTGGTCTAATAAAACCAAGATCCAACAACTCTTGTAGTTGTATCTTGAGTTCTTGTAATTCCTTCGGTGCCATTCTGTATGGTGCTTTCGACACTGGGGCTGACCCGGGCTCCAGGTCAATGTTGAAGTCCACTTGTCGATTTTGTGGCAATCCTGGTAGTATTTCTGGAAATACGTCCTCAAATTCTCTAACGATCGCCACATCTCCTATGGTCTTTTCGACTCCGGCTTCCCCGTTCAGGTAAACAAGGAAAGCCTGACAGTCTTTCTTTTTCATCATCTTCTTAGCTTGAAGGGCAGAGATAACTGGCACTCTCCTACCCATTGTAATTCCGTGAAATTCTGTGGGCTCTTCTCCGGGTAATTGAAAAGAAATTTTTCTCTCATTACAGAGAATCGTAGCATAGTTCTCAGCTAACCAATCCATTCCTAGGATTATATCTACGTCCCGCATTACCATGACATTCAAATTGTTAGCTATAACCTTAAAAGTTCCTAGTTCCAATTCTAGGTTAGAGCAAACAAGTGAAGTGGTTGTGATCTCTCCGGATGGTGTAGTTACTCTCATTTTATGACTAGCTCGTTCTGGTATGATATCTAAATTATCGACACAAGAACTAGAAATAAAAGAGTGTGATGCTCCGGTATCGAACAAAATAATTACAGGAAAGTTAAGAAGTTTGCCCATACCTGCCAAATTTCCTTTGTTCTTAATTGGCGGCTTTTGTTCGATGGCAAAGGCCCTAGCATTCCACTGTTGTGGCTGTTGTTGAGGTTGCTGCTGCGCCTGTATAGCCCTCAGAGGTTGGGGTTGACCATATTGATTCGGCCTAAGTGCTTGGGGTGGTCTCGGGCACTCTCTCTTCATGTGACCCTTTTGGCCGCAGTTAAAACAATTTTCGGTGCCAACCTGACAGACGCCGAAGTGTACCCTATTGCACTTACGGCAAGTAGGGATTACAACCTTTCCCTGACCGTTGCCTCCTTGATTCGGAGCATTCTGCCGCCCTTGCCATTGCCCTGACTGGTTGTTTCCTTGCCATGGCCTCTTGCCGAGGTTGTTATTGTTCTGATTGCTATTCTGATTAGGCTGTTGAAAGCCACGTTGATTACCACCCTGATTACCCTGACGGCTGTTGTGTTGATAGTAACCACTGTTATTTCCACCTTCCCATTTTCTCTTGCCCTTGTAGTTATTGTTGAAATAGTTCTGAGTCTGAGCTTGAGCTTGTACCGGCACGGATACTGGAGCTCGTCTTTCTTCCGGCATTACTGCCTCCATCTCTAGAGCTCTCTCTAGTGACTCAGTGTAGCTCAGCCCTCCATGACTGGCTAACGACACTCCAATCTCGTGTCTTAGTCCAGAACGGAACTTCTTTGCCATTTTCTCATCCGTATCAACTTGATCCGGTGCATATCTTGCCAATTCACAGAATATTCCATCATATTCCGTCACAGACATCTTTCCTTGTTTTAGATTATAGAACTCAGATTCCTTCTTTGCTCTATAAGTCTTTGGCACGTATTTGTCAAACAGTGCCTCTTTGAATTCATTCCAGGTATACTGAGCCAGATGCTCCTCTGGAATGATTTTCTTGCGAGCCTCCCACCGAAGTCACAGTGTCCAATGAGTTGAAAGGCTATGCAAGAAAGACGCTCCTCATCGCACATCCGAGAAGCTGGAAAATTCTTTCAATAGCTCTTACCCAAAGCTCAGCATCGCTCGGGTTTCCAGATCCATTGAAAGTAGGTGGATTTCTTTTGAGGAATAGATCCTCGATATCACGGCGATGTGGTGGTGGAGGTGGAGGTGGGGCTTCCTGGCGCTCCTGATCTTCTCTTCGAGGTCTACCCCTACCCCTACCTCTTCCTCTACCTCTCCCACGTCCTCTTCTTCCTCCTTCATTTTCAGTTTCCATTTTGAAGATATTCTGAGATTTAGAAAGAAACTTATTAGAACATAACTTATCAAACTGGCATACTCGATGACAACTTTAAACAGATTGGCAATCATTACTTGAACAAAGATAAATGGATTTCGATTGTACAACTTCTCAAGTTGACAAACATAAAAACAGAATATAAGAAGATTGCAACATAAGAGTAAAAGCCCTCACATGGGGTCATATATATATTGAAATAACCAAAATTTGCCTCCACGAGGTCTTACATCCAAAAGATCTAGACTTTATCTCGTCCAGACTAGGCTATCTGCCTATCTATAATATGCTTCTAGAAATTTAAAAGACGGGATGCTTTAACAAGATGCATTGCCGTCAACAACAGGGAAAGATGCTAGACTCGGGATTATATTTACATTAACTCCCGACTATTTACACCAAAAGAAGTCTAACACATTCCAGATCTATTTACAAAAGCAAAAACTAATTCCCACAGCTAACTGGCCCTAGACGGGTCCATGTCTGACTCCTGAGACGCCGCAAGTACTCTCCTCATCGCCCTCGCCGGGCTCCAACCACCAAGGAAACTCCTCGTGGTCCTCTTCCTCCTCTAGCTCTACGCCGAAATCGCTCCCAAGGTCCCTTCGACCTCGGCGTCGGGTAGGTGCTGATCCGGTACCGCGCCCGCTACTCCCGGGTGTGGCTCGGCCGGTGCTAGTCGCTCGGGCCCCAAGTACAACTCGGTGCCGCCATCTCCTCAAGGCTAGCCCGGCCGACAAGAACCATCGGCTCGTCTAAAAAGACAGGTATGGGAGCTCGCAAGGTCCACTGCAGCTTAAGGGCCGGGTTAGGTGTGCAGTGGTACGAGGAGGTGATATCTTCAAGAAATCCATAGTCAAGTGGGACCGCAAGGTCCACCGCAAACTCGTCGGCCCGGCTAACCCCAAGAAAGGGTAGGCCGCAGTCGACCCCGCCTCCTCCGGTAGAACTCCAGAAGAAAGTCGGCCACCGGTACTAGGTCATTCGGGCCGACGGTACGAAGCGTGCTCCTCAAATTCAACTCTTGGACAACTACCCAATGTGACAACCGTCTCAACAAAGCGGATGCAAACGTACAAAAGTCACCCGTAGGTTCCGTGTTAGCCCCCACCAAGACAAGGAAAAACCATGACCGTTTTTGCGCCCATCCCTTCCATTTCGGGGCATCATGGCGATACCACCATAGCTTGTCTATCGTCCACTCCAAGTTGCTTAACAGTTTCCGCAGTGTAGAAAGTCTATAACATACCGTCCAAAGTCACAACCCGAGCGTGGGATGAAGTCATGATACATGCCTCAATAGTACCTCAGTGCCTAACGAGGCTTGAACCGGTTGCTAAAGAAGCTCGAGAAGCACTCCGTACTCATCCTAAGAGAAGAATTTGCAAAACACAAATCAGTAACTGGTAGGATAAAAACTAACACAACTTAAGGGATTCTTAAAGCACTTAAAGAATAAACTGTGTATTAAACAAAAACAACTTAAACAATAAATAGCACCACTTAACTTAAGCACTTAGCAATTATCTCAAAATTGCATATAAATCCAAAAAATAAAAAAAAATTTCAAATTTTATAACTCTATACTTAGAGGTTTCTTAACTCTAATAAAGGAAGAACTCAACTAAACTTTACTTAGCTAGATTCGACCAGCAAAATCTAAACGGTTCTCTATAATGGAAAGCAAAAGTCAACTTGAAGTTCCGTCGAATAATGAACTTCAATGAAGATGACTGTGCTCATATCACTTATACGCGAGTGACATTCGTTCTCTTTTGCTTTCGTTTCTCTTTACTTCTTCATTTCTTCGTTGATTGAGTTCTTCTTTATTGCTTTGAAACCAACGCTTCTTAAAAGTCTAAGTTCTCAAAAATCGAAAAAATGCCTTAGAAAAAAAAAAATTCTTCTAAGTTCTCAATCCGACATGCTCTTGAAAACGGAAATTATAAATCATATAATTCCAAGGAGATAAATTCTAGCATTAAATTCAAGCTTAGAATAATATTTAAAACATATTTTCAAGATGTTTTTAAACTTTTGCAAAGAACGAGAACTTTTAAAATTTCTTACCTTATTATTGGTTGAGCCGGCGTAACGGGGTGTTGAGTTCGTGACTAGTTTCTCAAGTTTAGTGGTTCGAACTAAACTTTTACTCAAAAGAAGACTCAGGCTCAGAGCAAACGAAACGCTCTGATACCACTCTGTCACAGCCCCAAATCCCGAAGGACGGCTAAGCCGGGGTGTGACTAGGGGTTGGAATTAAGAAGCGGGGAAGAAAGGGGATTAATGAATAAATGAGGGATAAATCTCTAATCATCAAGGAAATACATAGAAGTGAACTTTGATTATATCACGCGAGACAATCTCGAAGGATTTCTCAAATATAACTAACAAGTCGTTTCAAGTTTCAAGTACAAAATACTTAAACAAAAAGTGTTATAACATATTAGAGTGTTTGCAGCGGAAAAAGAACGTAGATTGACTCCACATATGAAGATGTGAAATCGAGGCTCGACTAGCTTTATTAAGGATTTACAACCACGTACTCAACTCCCGCCGTCACTCCGTCACTCAACTCGCATATTTAAAAACATATACGGTGGCTAAGTACAAAGTACTTAGTGAACACATGCCAAAAACATATAATAGATTTAATGGATTTATCAGGCATTTCAACAGTAACACAACGGGGTTTTTCATTAAAGGCCCGTGCTTACTAAAATTTCTTTTCATAATTGCTTGCAAGCATTTTCTTACTTTTAATTCAATATGACCAAATCTGAATAACGCCGGGGAAGAAGGCCTTCTTCCGCGGTCGCTCCTCACCGTGGCCGGCTACCCCTCAACAGAGTACCACACACACCGGCTACCGTGTACACTAATCGGAAAGCACCCTCTTGGCTAACTCAGAATCCGATCGATTTCTAGTTGGCGAACCAACTCAGATAGGCATAATAGAACTCACAAAACAAATTCTTTTATGCCAAGATAATCACTTTAAAACATGCTTTTTAAAGCGATAAGAAAAACAGAGCAAAGCTCGAGTTATTCAGTAAATAGAATAGCCACATTTTATTTGTATAATAGAAAAGCCCACCTTAATGGTTTACAGAACGGAAACCCAGCTTCAATCTTCCGTCCTTTCTTCTATGTATGATGTCCTCCTTTAATCGTAAATAATCAAATCTTAGAAAAAGATCGAGAGGGAAACCATACGATAACAGACTTGATAACTTGATTAATCTTTTAAGGCTTTGGCATTAAATTAATAGATTATTAATAAAACGGATCTTAAGAGATTTCAAGTTGGTTTCCAACTTGACTCTTACTCGAGGCTTGGATAGATTACAACGGAAATCAACGATAAGAAATGACTTAGAAGGTTCCAAGAAATCAAAATAATTTAATTAAACTTGAAAGAAACAAGCTTTTTAGAAACAAATCTGCACAGCTGCAGATTGAAACTGTAATTCAGAACAGGATATTTTGAAACAGGGGATGGGCAGGGTACCATTAGAAAGCCTCGGATGTCTAGTTTCTAACCCAATTTACGGATCTGAATTTTGTTAAACGAGCAGGGAGTTATGGCCTCCGGAGTAAAAGGTGGCAGAACTGCCGAAAATCCAAGCTAGCTGGAAAAACTGAGTTATTTGGAAAACCGAGTCAGAAAACAGAAATTTAGAAAACACGGCCGGAAAAACAGCTTGAAAAACAGAGCTGGCTGGACCCAGCTGAGTTAATCCAATGATCGGTCCAATGGGTAATTCCACTGACCGGGTCCATGAGTTAATCCACTGATCGGGTCCAAATTGGTAATTCTACTGATCGGGTCCAGAGTTAATCCAATGACGGGTCCAATGGTAATTCCACTGATCTTCACCGAGTTAATCAGATCGGGTGATTCAAATTGGGATCCAAATTCGACTTAATCCAGGAATTAAACTCTCAATTTCAAAACTTGGTATTAAAATTCTGAAAAATTCTACGTCACTTAATTTTTAACGTAGATTCCAATTCTATCATTATCTTCTTCATTAAAAATCAAATACATGGCTTTATTGTACATATATATATTTCGGTCCTTTTGATAAATTAAGAATTAAAAATCCAAATTCATTCAATAAATAAAATATTTTTAGAAAAATCCCAAACAATTATCACATGCTTATATCATCACATAGAAGCATAATCTATAAACAATTTATCAAGAATCAAAGCTAAAATCAAAAGCTAGAACAACAATCCAACCATCCTTCAAAAATTTCGAAAATTTAAAGATGGAAAGAATGAAATTTTGTTTGGTTAGGAATGAAGAAGAAGCTCCTACCTTGTCAAAATCGAACTCGGATCGAAAATCGGACGGTAGACGAAAGAGTGATCGAAACTTGAAGCTTGAAGAAATGAAGAAATGAAAGCTTATGGTGTTTGCTGCTATGGGGAAATGGGACGGCAGATGGGGGTGAATGAGAGAGTAATTAACTCAGGGAGGTTATATTTACTAGCAAAGTTTATTAGCTGGATGAATTGAATATGATGATCACTTACTGACACAAATTGATATTTAGAGATTTAGCTAGATTTTAAATTTTGATTTATCTTGATTATTACGTTTGCTGAGGATTATTCTTGGGCCTTTTAAAATTTAAATTCTTAATGGGCTGAAGTAAATGAAAGAAATTGGACTCATTTAATTAAAGATTGAATTCTTGGGTTGGGCTTTGAAATTAATTGAGTCTGTTGGGTCATAATTAAGGGAAAAAATGTTTGGGCCCAAATCATATGGATATAACTTGGCTCACTATAAACATATGTACGATTACTTAGTCTTTAATTACGAAAGACTCGATCGCCGCTAATTAATTATAAATATAAATGGTTCAAACATTCGAAATTAATTTCTTAATTTCCCTTATTACTTAAAGACGGTAACAATATGATAAGGCTTTATCAAAATACGAAAATGGAAACGTAATTCATTTTGATACTCGACTCTGAATTTTAAGAATATTCGATTAAAACAACTTAGGGCTGAAAAAAATCATAATTTATATATAAAATTAATTAAACGCGAGCTTAGAAAAATCGGGGTATTACAGCAGTATGCATTCAAGATGACATATTTTTTTGTAGTTAAACTACTTTTTGTGTGATGCATTACTATATAACAAAATAGTTATTTTTCATTATTTTGCATGACTGATATCTACATTTAAATGCAAGGTATGGAAACAGGTAGCAATAGCAATGATCCTAGGCGCGGACGGGTTAACAAACCGATAAAACCAGGCATAGTTGGTCTTCGAAAGAGGAAGAGGTCCTCGTTGCATCTCTAAAGGAGCTTGTAGCTCAAGGATGGAAATCTGATAATGAATTTCGTGCTGGATACCTGAACAAGTTTGACGAAGCCATGAAAAAGGAGTTTCCAGATACAGACATAAAGGTCATGCCACATATCACCTCCAAGCTTAGCATATGGAAGAAGAACTACTACTCCCTTACGGCGATGTTGAGTCGATCAGGTGTTGGCTTCAACTTAAAAGGGACATGATCGATTGCAATAATGAACAGTGGGACCAAATCGTTAAGGTATATGACACGTTCATGTAATTGTTTATGCCTTTGTCATCTATAGCAAAAAGTGTCAACATGTATATTGGTATATAAGCATTGGTGAGTATATACATCTTACTGATTTTTGATTCCATAAGATTAATTCATTACCGTGGTGCAGATGGATAGTAATGCAAGACTTATGCGTTATAAGTCTTAGCCACTGTTCGACGCCTGGAAAGAAATATTTGGCAAAGATAGAGCTACAGGGGAGGGTGTTGAGGACATAATAGATGCAGTGAATGAGCTGCTTCAAGAGGAAAATAGAGCCGAAGCTGCCACAGGAGCTGATGGTGAGTACCATGTCAATGTTGAAGACATATTCGAAGATAATGCCGATGAGACTAGTGTATGCCAGCGACAGAAGGGGGAATACATTCAGAAAGCACAAGGTAAGAAGCGTAAAGTTGTCGATGGTGTAGAGGGTGTGATTGACTTGCTGGGAGAAATTAGTCGAAAAATAGAAGTTAGGCTAGATAATCTTGCATCTCGTATTGGATATGAATATGATTTGGGAAAGGCTAGGAAGGAGGTTTTCGAGCAACTAGGCAACATACCTGGCTTATCACTCAATGACAAATTTGATATCTGTGAGATTCTTGCAGACAAAGTGGAATGCCTTGAAATCTTCATGGGGTTGCCTGAAGATGCAAGACCTCAATATGTGCAAAGGTTGCTGCAATCTAAGCATAACTAATTCTTAGTTTATGAAGTTTAGGCTTAAACATGTTTGTGGATTCTGGATCTCTACTTTTGTTGTCTTATCTTTTTATGGACAAAGTTGCTTATGATTATGGTTGTTATGTCCATGTGATGTTAGTCTATGTTAAAAACTTCCTTTATACATCTCGTGTTGGTTCCATTTTGAGTAGATTATATTATTGGGAGAAGCTCTTTTCTGTGGCATATATGATGTGATGATTAAATTATATCCATTCAATTCGCTATATAATATTATTGGGAGAAGCTCTTTTATGTACCGTGTATAATAACAATATGTTTCTTGAAAATTTAGTGTTACTCATTTTCTTGAAAATAACAGCAACATACAGTTTTGGTATGAAATAGTTGTATCATATTTGCTACCCCTGCCTCTGTTTGTGTATGGTTTAGTCAGTGGGTACGTTCTGGTTGTTGGATCATTTCATTATTGTGTTTTCTTGCCAATTCTACATAATATTATTTTTTTTTCATCCGTTGATATTATCTTATGAGTTACACACGTCCACTGTAAAGTGTGACATCTATATATTATATAAAAGTAGAGTTTTGTAACTGTTTTTAGCCGCAAATTTTAAAATAATTTTTGATAGTTTTATTTCCACGTTCATATGATGCTATGAATAATAATTAATTTCTCTATAAATATATTTCTCTTCATTTCATTGCGGTTAAAAAAATTTAACCATCGGTTTATTGCTTTTAGTTTATCTGCTTTCCTCCCAATCTCCAAAATTCAAATTCTCTCTTCAATTCATTGTAAATACTGTCAAATCCTTCAATTTTTTTCCATATACTTGAATCTCCGAAATTTTTTAAATCCATGGCCAAAGTTTCGGCAACAGTGTTCAATAGGTAATTCATGTTACTTTATTTCTTACTTCCTTATATTCAATTCGTTTGGTGATAATTAAAAATCCAAATTTGGCAAGTAACTTTAAAATTAAATTGATATTCTATTAGAATAATATTATCAAATAAAATCACTGTTTTTTAAATGAATTAACTCTATTATATGTTCGAATAAATTAAAAAAAAAACTTTAGAAGTTTTCAAAATTATGAAGCGAATGATAAATGAAATTAATTTTGATTGAAACAATCTTTTTTTTCCTTGAATTGGGTGCAAATTCTAATTTCCAATTTAAACACATCAACAGGGAACTTTACCTCTGAAAAATAAATACTATAAATTTTTGTGTATAATTTATATTTTAATGTATATTTAAATATATTTTACAATTTAAATATATAATTTTTTTTATTTTTTATTTAAAAAACCGTGCATCGCACGGGACCAAAATTCTAGTACATATATTAAACCATAGAAACCCATGTTTTTCACAAGAAAGGAAAACACGAGAAAAATACACACAATTAGATGAAAAGTAATTATTTTAAACACAAATTACTGTTAATAATAATCCAATATTGGAAAAAAATTACAACCTAAGCATACCGTTAAAATTGGTTGTAAAAGGTGGTACTTAGAACATTAGGCATACCACTTCTAAAACGGTAAAGATCGTAGCGGAGCGAAGGTAATAACAATAAAACATAATATGAAATAAGTTAATAGGAGCTTGTAGTGTCAACGGCATGGGCTTGACGATGCACATGAGCTTGAACCACCGCCACTAGAAGAGTGTGTCTTGTTCTTGGGCTTACGCGGGAAAGCATTCGCCAACGGATATTTCTTCTTGTTATTTTGCAACGGAGATGTCACTTCTTCAAAATCGCAATGTTCACGAAATGCATGGGATCTTGTTGTGGTGACAACGAGTCACTTATTACGATAACATTGTTGTCGGGCTCTACCTTGACATCGCCAGGTCCAAATACTATTGCTAGATTTGCAAACTCGGGCTCCCCTTCGTAGTAGTAAGCTTTGGCGAATGTTTTTTTCTGTATAACCATTGAATCAAACATAGTGTTATTATTCAATATAATTAAATTTTTATATTCAAGCATAATAAATAAATAAATAAAGGAATTACCTTGAAAAGTCCATTCCATACTCTATCAGTAGCAATAATAATGTTTGATCTAGCATCCCATTGAACTTGAGGCATTTTTTTAATCCACTTAAATACGTGGTAACGAGTCTGCAGGTGGCCTATCCGCTCTTCGACATCGTCGTAAGTCAAGCTAGTTCCAAACGTCTCATTGACAACAACCATCGCATGTAGCAAAACATGGTCCATAATGGATGAATCGTTACTGAACAACATATGCTTCTGCTGAATCAGGGCATTGAGAAAAGTCGTATCCATGGATGTTATCCATGAAGGTCCGTAGAAGAAGTGCTCTTGTGGAGGAATTGTGTCTGATGACATTTGGAAAAAAGAAAATCAAGAAGAAAGAGTTTGAGGTGTTTATTTATGATGTGAACTGAGTCTCATTTGAATAGGTAATTTATAGACATAGATGGAAATGATGACAAAAATTGTGAAATTTCATATCAAAATACAGGTCCCACTCCATGAAATTATCAAAATGAGTCATAAATCCTATGCAATTGACTCTGAAATCCAGCACATTAAAGACAAGAGTGCAGTAGATTTTTTGGACACTTCCATCTGGAATTGGTGAGAGATAACAAAATATGCATTAGTCACTTCCATGTCGAATTCACTTGTGATGCCAAATGGATAAATAACGCAGCTTTAAATTCACTTTTATTGGTCAAAAGCTCTGCAATACCAGAAATTGTCTTCACTAAAGTATAAAACAAGGTACTTACAATTTCAAAGGAACCCACTTGTGCAAGTTGCTCATACAAATAATGAAGTCAGGATAACAAAATTACATTGATGAATGAAGAACTACAACAGAAATTTTTTGTTGCCACATAGCTTGTGCAATTGCATCTCTCTTTACATTCCACTCTGGTGTTGATTCCACCCCATCGACACAATCTTCGGGTCCGTCATCATCTTCATTTTCTGGGGGTTGTGCATCAAATAGTTTTCTATTGGATCGACAACCATTTGAGAGCGAATAAAATTATTTATCAGAAAACATGCCATTATTAGCCTATTTGAACCTTCACCGGATAATAGGTTGTGCACCTAAAAATTCCCCATCGCATTTTCATGATGCCGAATGCACGCTCGATGATGTTACGGGCCTTAGTGTGTCTCATGTTAAACATTTCCTCCTTGTTTTGAGGTGTTGCAGATGCAGGACCCCATTCCTTCAAATGGTACCTGACACCTTTATATGGTGATAAAAAAACCATCGCTATTCGCGTAGCCATTGTCACACAAATAGTAATTTCCTGTACATTTACAAAAATGCATTGTAAAGTTAAACCGAAAAAGTTAGTACGCTTCAAACAAAAAAAAATTAATTTTGTGGCATTGTAAAAAATAGTTTATACCCTTTGAAACTCTCAACCCGTTTGGCCTGTTGATTGCATCTCGTAATACCCTAGAATCACCTGCCGATCCCTCCCATCCAGGTAGCACATAAACGAACTTCAAATTTCTATCACACACGGCCAAAGTGTTTGTAGAAATCTGGCCCTTTCGTGTCCTATACCTTGGCTTATCGACATTTGACACCATCACTGTAATATCCCGGTTCCTCCATAGTTAATTAAGGAAAAAGTGAATTTCTCTAGTATTACAATTGAGTTAATTTCTATTCGGAAAAAAATTCTATCAATTATTACAAAAAGTTTCTGAATTTATAAAAGATCTTATAAAAGTGACTGGTTCAATTCACCAAGTGTGATTATATGCGATTTTATTTATTTAAAATGTAGAGGGCTATTTAATTATTTTACTATATGTGATTTAATTAAATAGCAATAATGTGTTTTATGTGGTTATATAATTATTTGTGTTTAAGAATATAATAAAATGTGAGGTAAATGTAGTTAATTAAGAAAAGGGAATAGAAAAAAAATGATATATTAGATATATATGCGTGAGTGTGTGTGGTGGTTTAAAGATTTGTGAACAATATATTAATATTAGTATGGCTTTAGAATTTTAAGATAAATTCAACCACACCTCATGTCTTCTAAGCCTTCCACGTCATTTCTTTTCACCTCAGCAGTCACCACACTTAATTAACAGCACAACCGACTTATTAGAGTTAGAGAGCAGAAAACATAGCGAAAAAAAAGAGAGTTACAACAAAAAAAGAAAATTAGAGAGAGAGAATGGGGAAGAAAAAAACGAGAGAAGTTAGAAAAAAAAAGAAGAAAGAGGGAGAGAAGCTGAGCTTCAGTCGAGAGTGAAAGAGAAAAGGAGAGGCTCGATTGGTGGGAAGAAGGAAAAGGTCAAGAATGAGATTTTTTCAAAGGTTGTTAATTTCTTCTTAATTCTTTAAATTTTCAAAATTAAGATGAATAAGAAAGGGGCTTTTGGTTGAACTTCGAATGGTGTTGAAGTTTTCTTGATCAGTTTAAATGATTTATTTATGTTAATTTATGAGTATAAATATTTGTGCATATGTATATATATCTATATTATGAGGCTGCGAGCAAATTAGATAAGAAAAATGAAGAGAAAAACTGATAATAGGAACACGTCCGCCAATTGTTTGACAAAATGTGCTGAAGAGAAAGAAAACACTTAGCTTAAAGTTTGGGCAGAAATTTATGTATATATATATATATATATATATATATATACACACACACATGTATATCTTAGTGTAGATAAATGATGGGCAAATAAGTATTTTGTTGTGAAATGTTAGAGTTGATAAAGCATGGAGTTTAAATATGCATATAGGGGCTGCCTTCAATAAGAAGCATATTTTAAGAGTAATTATATGCTACTGAAAAATTGGCAAATATAACTTGCGTGTTGATAACCATGAGTTTCATAAAGAACTTGTCTGTGTTTGAGTACACCTTCCAAATAAAGTTTACTTGGTGTCGAGCTAAGGTATGTTGGTGCTCGAGACCAAATGTAGAATTCTTAAATGGAAACTAATGAATTTAAAATTCGGAATTAGTTAAAATAGAAGCTTAGTATAAATGTGTCTTGTTTAAGCCTTAGGTTTGGAAACCAAGTCTAAGTTAAGGTTCGTTTTGTAGGCCGTTGGAAGGAGAGTAGTGAGCAAGTTCTTTGAGATCCAAAACAGGTTACATCATTCATTTATCAGGTGGGCTATATTTCTCTATCCAAAGTTTATGTTTGAGTTATTAAGCTCTGATATTTAAGAAATGAAAATGCTATCCATGATGAAATATTTTATGTGCGCTCTGTGTGTTTAAAGCTCTTATGTTATCGATCGTGACACTCTGATAACCTAACACGTTAGATGAGTGTTGTGTACACCCCAGAGTCATGTATTGCAATGGCCGATCACCATTGTGTGCTTGACACAGTTTAGCGAATTCTCTGAGCTTCGGCTCGTGGTTCACCCAGTTAATGAGAGTAACACAAGAACGTCACAAGTAGCGCGCACAAGTATAAGAAAATATTTTAGTGAGCTTAGAAGTGGCTTTCTGTTTTGAAACCTTCTAAGTGTTGTTGTACATTATGGATATGCTATGTATATCTTTCATAAATTGTTTTATGAAATGCGATGCCCACTGAGTACATTAGTGCTCAGCCCAAACTTTTTCCAAATATTTTTAGGTCGTGGTGCAGGCGAGGGCAGGTGAAACTGAGGGTAGGACTTAGCATTTGGAATTGTTTTCTCTAGTTTAAGCTTTTTGTGATTAGTCGACTATGTCGACTTCTAAATTTTCTATCTTGAGAATCATAGACTTGATCGCTTTTGATATATGTAATTTATGTCAGCCTTTGTGTTTTCGGATACGAACTAGAACTTCGATCATGTAGACCTTTGAGTTGAATGTTAGAAAATATTATAGTTGAGCTTGACGGTTTTCTTATATGAATTTTCGTCTTCAAATAATGTTATAGTTCGGCTTCCCTTTTTAATCTAGTCATTCCCCGATCCTTCGTTCAAAAATTGGGGTGTGACAATCACATTAATATAAGTGTCGTCTAAAGCTCCTAGGCAACCCTAACATGAAAATTAGTAAATATAACCATTTAGTAAACACTTTAAAACCCTGATGTTAGATAAACAAGAACAAATTTAGTAATATGTTTTACCTTGAACCACTTCCATCTCGGATCATTGCAATTCTCTGGCACAGGATCGGGTTTCACCAACAATATCCCATGAAGCTTTAAAATTGCTTTTAATACAATATGGACATAGTGCGACACTGTTTGTCCGGACCTCCAATAATCGAATCGCACAGTTCTATTCTTTTTGTGATGGGCAAGGATACCTAAGAAGATTGCAACTTGTTCTTCGACACTAACGTATTTTCCGTCAATCAAACCTCCTAGCTGTCGCAATAATAGACAAAGTCTACCAAAGGTGTTGCGGTCCATTCGAAGATTTACAATACAATCAGTATCACTGACCCCTATAATTCTATTGAGGTGTTTAACCTGATCAGGGATTCTCTCGATCATACAATATGCCTGAACTAATTCACTACGTTTTTTTTTCTACTATTAATCCTAACAATGAGGTGAATTATTATAAATAATTGCAGCAAGTATTGGTGCATGATCTCCTCTATGAATAAGTAAATGGATGCATTGTTTCCACCGTTATGCGGCATGTTTCCAGCACAAACCTAAGCAAGTTGTTGCATATAAATTAGATAAGTTTACTTGTTTACCATAATACGTGCAAAGATTCATAAAGTACAATCAGACAAGTTTACTTGTTTACCATAATCCATAAGGAATTCGTTCACCCTGGTCTTTTCACAATATACTTATGTTTGAAATATAGATTTAGTAAAACTGGTTTTTCAAAAGATTTTCTATTCTTATGAAATCACTACACAAAAGATGATTGTAGTAAACCATTGATACGATCCTTAATGACCGATCGATGATCACGCTCGCGGAAGACTCGAACAAACGGATAGATGGATGGAAAATCCCAAAACCTCTGGATCTAACCCACGAAATGATCTAGGAGACAGATGCCTAAACCCCAACTCGATGTTGATGCAGCAACTCGGGGACGATGAATGACACACGAACGAGGGATGGTTGACTCGTCGATTTGTCGATAATTGAACTCGACTTGGCAAAACCAAGAAGAACTCGAGAACTCTTGAAAGAGAATTATAACTCACGAATTTGATTGATTAAAAGTCTGCTGAAAATTGTCTCATATAATAGCCTTATATAGGCACAACCCTAATCCTAGTCTAAGTAGGAAACAACTTAAATTAAAGCCCAACTTAACTAAACAACTAATAAAAGCCCAAAAACACGAAAATAACATAACTAACAACTAATGGGCTTATAAAAACGAAAATAAATAAATAAAGTCTTCAAAACAAATACAAGTCTTCAAACTTGGGCCCACTCGCACGTAATAATGCTGACGAAACACGGGTTGCCCAAATTACCATCACCAACGGGCTTCATCATTAATTCTTAATCCCACACATCATTGACTAAGCCTATCAAGCTCTCCTTGAACTTCTTGGTTCGTGATCTTGTAATAGGCCCAACAGGAACATGCACCGGATCTTTCACCATCGACGAACCTTGGACTGCATCATTCCCCTCCTCTTCAAGAGGATTTGTCCTCAAATCCAAAGCGTCACCTATATCAAAAGGACTCAAATCAGTTACATTAAAAGTAGCACTAACATTATACTCACCTGGTAAGTCCAACTTGTAGGCATTATCATTGATGCGCTCCAATACTTGGAATGGACCATCGCCTCGAGGAAGTAGCTTGGATCTCCGCTACAATGGAAACCTTTCCTTGCGCATATGCAACCAAACCCAATCACCGGGTTCAAACACCACCTTGCGACGCCCTTTGTTGGCTTGTTCGGCATACTGTCTCGTGCGCCTCTCAATGTTCATCCTCGCCCTCTCATGAATCTGTTTCACAAAGTCAGCCCTTTTCTGGCCATCAAGATTAGTATGTTCATGCTCAGGTAAAGGAGATAAATCCAATGGAGTCAAAGAATTAAATCCATACACAATCTCAAACGGCAAAAACTGAGTAGCAGAATGAACATAACGATTATATGCAAATTCAAAATGAGGTAAACATTCTTCCCAAGACTAAATGTTTTTCTTGATAATAGCTCGAAGTAAAGTAGACAAAGTCTTATTTACTACCTCGGTTTGACCATCAGTTTGTGGATGACAAGTAGTAGAAAACAAAAGTTTAGTACCTAACTTACACACCACAAAGTCTTCCAAAAGTGGCTCAAAAACTTTGAATCCCTATCTGAAACAATAGTCCTAGGCATGCCATGCAATCTAACAATCTCTCGAAAGAATAAATCAGCTACATGAGATGCATCATCAGATTTATGACATGGAATGAAATGTGTCATCTTAGAAAATCTATCAACAACAACAAAGATCGAATCTCTACCACGCTTGGTCCTAGGTAAACCTAACACAAAGTCCGTAGAAATATCAATCCAATGTGCTGTAGGAATAGGCGAAGGTGTATACAATCCATGGGAATTCACCCTAGACTTAGCTTGCTTACATGTAACACAACGCCCACAAATTCTCTCAATATCACGTTTCATATGAGGCCAAAAGAAATGCTCATGCAGAACAGCTAAAGTCTTAGCAATGCCAAAATGTCTCATCAAACCCCCACCATGAGATTCAAGCAATAACAACTTACGCAGAGAACACTTAGGCACACAAAGTTTATTCTTCCTAAACAAATAGTCATCATGCCTAAAGAATTCACCACTAGCAGATTTTTCACATGCTTTATAAATCTCACCAAAATCTGCATCATCTATATACAAACCCTTCACACTCTCAAAACCAAGCAACTTAGCATCTAAGGTAGAGATCAAGGCATACCTCTGAGAAAGTGCATCAGCCACTACATTCTCTTTACCTTGCTTGTATTTGATGACGTATGGAAACGTCTCAATAAACTCTATCCACCTCGCGTGTGCTTGTTCAACTTATTCTGCCCCTTTAAATGCTTCAAGGACTCATGATCGGTGTGAATAACGAACACTCTAGTCCACAAATAGTGCTGCCACGTCTTGAGGGCTCTCACCAAGGCATACAACTCCTTGTCATAAGTGAGATAGCTCAACGTCGCTCCATTGAGCTTTTCGCTGAAGTACGCCACAGGCCTTCCCTCTTGCATCAAAACTGCACCAATACCAACACCAGAAGCATCACATTCAATCTCAAAAGACTTAGAAAAGTTAGGAAGAGATAATACCGGGGCGTGTGTCAGTTTATGCTTCAAAAGCTGAAATGCCTCTTATTGCGCCTCCCCCCACTTGAACTCCACATTCTTCTTGATGACTTCAGTTAATGGCGCTGCAACAGTGCTGAAATTAGGCACGAAGCGCCTATAAAAGCTAGCAAGTCCATGGAAACTTCGGACTTCTCTAATACTCTTTGGAGTCGGCCATTCTTGGATAGCGTGTATCTTCTCCTCATCAACCTGTACACCCTGTGCACTCACAACAAAACCAAGAAACACAATGTTGTCCGTACTAAAGACGCACTTCTTAGGATTAACAAACAACCTTTCTTTCCTAAGTGCAACTAAAACGGCCTTCAAATGCACAACATGCTCTTCATGATTCTTACTATACACTAGAATATCATCAAAATAAACAACTACAAAACTACCAATGAAAGCAAGCAAGACATAATTCATAAGACGCATAAATGTACTCGGTGCATTAGTCAATCCAAAAGGCATAACCAACCACTCATACAAACTAATTTTTATCTTAAAAGCTGTTTTCCATTCATCTCCTTCTTTTATCCTAATTTGATGATATCCACTACGCAAATCAATCTTGGAAAATACACAAGAACCATGCAACTCATCAAGCATATCATCTAAACGAGGAATAGGATGGCGATACTTTACCGTAATGTTATTAATAGCTCGACAATCACAGCACATCCTCATAGTCGTATCCTTCTTAGGAACAAGTAGAACGGGTACTGCGCAAGGACTCCAACTCTCCCTCACGTGCCCCTTGGCTAGCAAATCGCCAATCTGCCTCTCCAATTCCTTTGTCTCCTCCGGATTGGTTCGGTAAGCTGGTCGGTTTGGCAAGACAGCTCCAGGCACAAAATCAATTTGATGCTCGATCCCTCGAATTGGCGGTAAACCAGGGGGTGTATCCTCGGGAAAGAGCTCATCAAATTCCTGCAAAACAGAACGAATAGAAGGGGGTGGAGAAGAGAGATCAGTATCAATAATCAAGTTCTCCTTGTACAACAACTCTATCATCGGCCTCTCTTCATTTACAGCCTTTTTCAAATCACTAACCCTCGCAAGAAAGGACTTCTGAATCAACCCATTCGCCTTTTTATCGACGATCAGCACCTTCGGCTGCTCCTTGGACTTCACCTTCTCTGCCTCTTTTTTCATATCACTACAAGAAATTGAATAATTAGCCACACATAATTAGCCACATATTATAATGTGTGGCAGTTTTGCCACACATAATTAAAAATGTGTAGGTGAAACAATTGGTCATTTTTCAATCGTTATTGATGTTTAATGTGTGTGGCAATAACGTTTTAGTCATGTTTACTTTTTTACTTTAAATTTTTATTTTTTTTATATTCAACCAAATTTGTTTTTCGATTTCTTATGTGCTTATGTGGTAAATTAATAAAAGGTATGAGCCACACATAATTACAAATATAATTATCTTTGTGTGGTTAATATTTAGTTACTTTTATATATTATACTTAATTTATTTATTATATTTAATTTTTTCTATTAAACCATAAATTTTGTTTTGCCTACGTGGCAAAGTAATAAAACTCTAACCACACAAAATTGCCATGTATGGTTAATGACTGATACAACTACTAAATTTATTCGTCATATATATCTATATTTATATATATATATATATATATATATTTTCTAATTTATTGATTATTCTTTTTATTTAACCAAAACTTCTTTTAAAGCTTGTCTTGCGCAAGCTAAACAAATTTTGTGTGAAATTTAGAGTTGTGCGAGCATGTGTAAATAATATTATTCATATATTTTTTACACTGATTACTTAAATATGTAAATAATTTTATTTGTTAAGAAAGGTAGAAAAGTAAAAATATTTATTATTCATAGTTTCAAAATTAGATAGAACTTTAGCCTCATATTTAAAAATATAAGATAAATTTTTTTAAAAAAATGAATACTTCAAAAGATAAGTTTAGGCGGTTGACTCATCCCCTATTTTTCTACATTCAAATCCTTCTAAATTTCCCCGCCGTCCCGCCCTACACCAAAATAAAAAAAAATCCCTCGAAAATCAAAGAATCCCTCTAAAACCAAAAAAATCAAATACGATTTGATGCCGCTCTTTTATTTTTCTGAACGCCTAATAGTTTCAAACTGCACCAAAATTACACATTCTCTTAATTCGGTCCTCTCTGCATCCCTTCTTTTTTTACAATTATGATCTTCTTCCCTAGTTTTCTTCCCCTCCCCCCCCCTCCCAAAAAGATCCCAAAAGTTCAGCTCTAATTATCTTCATCGTCTGAACATCCATGGCGGCGAAAGAGGTGGAGGTAGAGGAATCGGTGGCGGAGGGAGTCGTCTTCACTGAAAGTTTGCGGACTGCGAGGGCGCCCTCCACGCCACTAGCTTAGCGATTTGCTTCTTGTCGTAATTTTATTTTACTAATTATCTCCTTATCATCTTCTCTCTTTTCGATCTAATCAATTTTACTATCTCTATTTTGTTTATACTTTATTGAATAGCTATACCTATCTTTTGGCAGCGTAAAATGTTTTTGCAGAAAAAGGAATAAAGATAATGGCGTCGGATATTCAATACTTCGAAATGGGCTCGATACATGGTAATCCGAATCAAACTTACTCTATCAAGTTGTTGAAACTGCAATTACGTCTTGACATCTCTCTTTAATTGTATGTTTAGATTTTTTTTCTTGTATTTGAGGACTCCCAAAATTAGCTCTTTTTTTTGTTTTAGATTGGACTTGATTTTTATAATAACTTTTCATGATGTCTACAGAAAAACAATTGGAAATATTGATACATTTATCTCTAGAATTTGTACGGGACACTATGATTATGAAAAATTATTGGGAAAATTTGATGCATTTGTCTTGAGTGCTCTTAAATTTGATTCTAGATTGAGTGATGTACTAAATGCTTGGGATTGATTTGATAAATTATGGGCTCAATTGAGATGGCCAACACATGAAGTGGAGACCGAGACATAAACTAATTAAAAAATTGGTGCTGGTTTTTGTCCATGGTGTTTTAGAGGTTGGTCTCATTGATAAAGTAGTTCAATTATAATTTATACTAATTATCATTCTTTCAATTGTGTTTCTATCATCTTAGCAGGAATAAGTGAAGCGGTTGCCGATATAAAGTTAACGAGGGATTCTAATGTATATGGGATTGCTTGTGGTCAAGGAGCTCTAAAGAAAATCGGAAGTTCTAAATTAATTGTATAATTATTTAGATATTTCAAGTTTGTGGTAGGCTGGTAGCTATTTTGTACTTTGGATTTTATTGATTATTATTAAATAAAATTTCATAATTATAGTCTCATATTTTAACGTGTTGTATGCATTATATTGAATCTATGGTTCACTAAATTAGTTAAAATTATATCATATTTGACTACAAGATATGATATAATTTTTATATAATTTGCAAAATTAAATATAATCCACAAATAATAATATTTAATTACCAAAAAAAAAAATATTACCTACACATAAATTTTAGTATTTTCCCACACATAAATAATCACGGTCATCATCCACGTCATTTCCACCTCATCATTACATTTTTGCAAAATTGTATTTTTCCACACATAAGAGACATCTTTAGTGACATATATATGTGTAGGTAAAGGTGTGATGATTTATCCACACGTACATATATGTGTGGGCAAAACTCTTTTTCTACAGAAAAATAGCGACACACGTTGACATTTGCATTATGTGTGGGTAAAACGTTATACTCACACATACACATACTTTTAGCCACATATATATGTGTGGGTAAAAACCCTAATTTCTTGTAGTGTATGCACTTGATCCTCATAAACTTGTTTAGGAGTAAGAGGAACAAGTGATACCTTCTTCTGTTTATACTCAAAAGAATACTTGTTGGTGAAGCCGTCATGGGTAACACATCGATCAAACTGCCACGGACGACCTAACAAAATGCGGCTCGCCTGCATAGGAATCACATCACACAACACCTCATCCTCATACTTTCTAATGAGAAACGGAACCTTCACTTGTTTCGTTACCTTGATGACACATGTCTCATTCAGCCACTGCAAACGGTACGGCTTGGGATGCTTCACCATTGGCAACCCTAATCTCTGAACCATGGCTGCACTAGCCACATTCGTGCAACTTCCTCCATCAATGATGACACTGCACACCTTGTCTTGAACATGACATCTCGTGTGAAAGAGATTCTCTCGTTGCTCTCTCTCATCAAGCTGAATTTGGGCACTCAAAACTCGCCTAACTACAAACAACTGCCCATCAGGTGCTAAAATCTCCTCAGCCTCATCTTCTTCGTCGGGATCCACCAAGGCTGGCATCTCCGGATCAACCTCATCATCATCAGTCACTACTTCACCGTCATCTCTCATGATCATGATCCTTCTGTTTGGACACTCACTCATAATATGCCCGAATCCCTACCACTTGAAACACTTCTTATCTCGATTGCGACCATCAGGAACTGCTGGACTGCCATGATTTGCTGAACTCGAAGTCTCAGTCCAGCCCCTAAAGAACGGCTTCTTCTCATCTCGCGGTAGCGCTTCCTTTTTCCATTGATTCTCTTTGGACGATGAACCACTAGAAACTGGCTGGGACTGTCTCCAATTATTCTGATTCTATCTCTGGTTGCAGCTATTGTTGCCCCTTCTGTTGAGTTGATTCTCTATCTTCACGGCCATGTGAACCATATCCTCCAACTCAACATAATGCTCAACTCCACCTTATCTCGAATGTCCCAATGCAAACCAGCTAAGAATCTCACCATAGTAGCCTCTCAATCCTCCACAGTGTTGGCCCGAATTATGGCTATCTCCATCTCCTTATAATACTCATCCACAGTCCTACTCCCTTGCCTCAAATTTTGCAACTTGTTATAAAGCTCTTGGTAGTAATGATTAGGCACAAAACGCTTCCTTATCACTGTCTTTATCTCACGCCACGTCTGAATAGATGGCTCATCGTTTCTTCTTCTACTGGACACCAACTGATCCTACCACACAAGTGCATAATCTGAAAACTCCACTGCAGCCAACTTCACCTTCTTGAGCTCTGAGTAGTTTTGACAATCAAATACAAGCTCCACCTTTCTCTCCCATTCAAGATACAACTCTGGATCATTTTTCCCATGGATGGAGGGGATATTCATTTTGATGTTGCCCAGATTGTTATCTTGTCTGTCACCACCTCTATACCAGCTCTCTGCATCTTCGTCTTCATATTCTGTGTCATCTGTAAACTCTTCATATTCAGCACGACCACCTCTACCACCACGGCCTCTATCACCACGTCCTCCTCTACCGTCTCGGCCCCTATTGGTATTGGTATCTCTGGTCTGAGATTGCTCGATCTGATATATCCTGTCATATACCCCCTCTAATTTTGAGTTAAGAAGCTTTCCCAATTCGGACCTGAGGGCCTCCATCATGAACTTCGTCTTTGGATCAATGGTAGGTTGATCCTCCATTTCTGGAACTTGTTCACCTCTGTGAGCCATAATAACATAAAACAAAAACTGTAACAGAAAGCAAAACGGTTAGTAAAACAAAAACCTCACCACCTCACAAACACTCGTGTATCACTCAAAGAAGATTCACTCAACACTCGTGTATCACTCAATTATGGCTCTTTTCACTCTAATAAGCTCACTCTCTCTCGCCTTTTTCCACTCAAAATTCTCTCTCAAGGAATCGAATGCTCTCAATCTACCACTTGAATTCGACACCAACTAACAACGAAACAACGAAAACAACGTCCGCAATAACTGCCCCAAGAAGACGAATCAACACACAGAACAATGGAAACGGAAACTGGACTCTAAACACAACGAAAACAGGAACTGGAAACATGAAAAATGCGCTACACAGAAACTGACTCAACACGCTCTCTACTACCCAAGAAACCCAGAAATCACGAGACGTAATCTGAAAGTCAGAAAAAGTGCACACAGAAACTGCCCCAAATGACACTACATGATCCAAGGAAGCCAATGAACAAAATTGCTCAAACGGAATTTCAAAAATTTCTATACTCGTTTTTTTGTACCTTCAGAACCTCACGATTACAGATATGTCAAGAACGAAATGAAAATATGAAGTATACGACTATGGCGACCGATTTGAATCTAGAATGGATTCGGATGTAAATGGTCGTGTATGATAAGTGTTATGATCTCTTAGGGCGTATGTATTAGCACTTGGAAGTTGGATGACAATCTCGAAGGAAAAAGATGTATAAATTCGACAGTTATAGCAGAATTGGAAACAAAAACACAGAAAGACGATGCAAAATGAAAATAGAAAAGCACAGAATAATCGAAACCCTAGAACTGCAGAATCGCAATAGGAACGACACAGAAGCTGTACGAAACCGAAAACAAAACCCTAGATGCGAAAACTGAAACGAACGAAACTAAAGCAGAAACACGAACAAAACCCTAACTGGAACGAAACTGAAAAAGAACAGATCTGAAACTGAGACAAAAACGAAACCAATCGAAAACTACCCTTGACACGAAGAAAGAACAACGAAACCTGGATACAAAACGCGGCTCTGGTGCCAAATGATACGATCCTTAATGATCGATCGATGATCACGCTCGCGGAAGACTCGAACAAACGGATCAATGGATGGAAAATCCCAAAACCTCTGGATCTAACCCACGAAATGATCTAGGAGACAGATCCCTAAACCCCAACGCGATGTTGATGCAACAACTCGGGAACAATGAATGACACACGAACGAGGGATGGTTGACTCGTCAATTCGTCGATAATTGAACTCAACTTGGCAAAACTAAGAAGAACTCGAGAACTCTCGAAAGAGAATTATAACTCACGAATTTGATTGATTAAAAGTCTGCTGAAAATTGTCTCATATAATAGCCTTATATAGTCATAACCCTAATCCTAGTCTAAGTAGGAAACAACTTAAATTAAAGCCCAACTTAACTAAACAACTAATAAAAGCCCAAAAATACGAAAATAACATAACTAACAACTAATGGGCTTATAAAAATGAAAAATAAATAAATAAAGTCTTCAAAACAAATACAAGTCTTCAAACTTGGGCCCACTCGCACGTAATAATGCTGACGAGACACGGGCTACCCAAATCACCATCACCAACGGGCTTCATCATTAATTCATGATTCCACACATCTTGGACTAAGCCCATCATGCTCTCCTTAAACTTCTTGGCTCGTGATCTTGTAATAGGCCCAACAGGAACATGCACCGGATCTTGCACCATCGACGAACCTTGAACTGCATCAACCATGTACATAGAAGTGCTTGTTTTTAGTACCATGGGGCTTTCTTTCATTCTGAACCATGGACTTAAGGATATAGAAGAGTTCCAAATCATGGTTAAAACTGTTTAAATTAAACAAGTTCAGTTCAGTCATTCTATATCTTATTACTTCTGCCAAAAAAATAGTTGTTAACTTATTTCATGTTTAGTAACATCAAACTCAATGCTAAAACAATTATATCAAGTTTTCTCTTCTACTACTGTATATGACTTCTAGGCTAGTACAGTTTAAGGTCTGAACATCACAAAAGTTTACTGGTTTTTTACTATATATCAATATGCAAAATAATTCCTTCCAAAATCTATAAGAATTCTTCTCTTTTACTAGCCTTTATATAACTTCTCAACTATCATGAAATATAAACTTACTCCGAACTTTTGAAGTTTACACAGAATCAACAATATATCAGAGTAAAAATGTCAATGCTTACTAGCAACCTTACTAATGTGAATTTTCATCTTGGAAGGTGAAGATTAGCGTAGTGTAAAAGAGTACAAGATTGAGGCTCCTCATCATAATCTTGCAACTATATATGCAATAAAAATGCGCTTGATTCACGCAACTTTTGTTGGGGGAATAAATATAGCTCACTAGGCAATGATTTCTATAATCAGTAGACAAAAAATTATGAATATGTATGTAAGAATAGATTCTATGAAGACAATGTGGATGTTATTATGCTAATACAAGTCTACAAACATGAGCATGTTCTGAAAGTCCTGGAAACATAAGATTCTTGTCTATTCAGCTCTATGCATAGATGTTGGAGAGTTTTGCCAAACTAAATTAAGCAAAAAAAGATCGAGGAGATTCGAACAGGGCTGCCCTCAATCTTGGCAATAATCGTTTAAAAGCAATAATCGTTTAAAAAAGAATGGGAAAGCCAAAATATTAAAAAAAAAAAATACCAGAGCAGATTACCAGTATACACAGATAATTAACAAGCGACTTACGCAAAAATCATTTACTTCATACTTTTCTCTGTCTAAACAGTCAAACGGCGATCATGGGATCCGAAGAAAAATACGACGTGCTGCACGGAAAATGTGGGGTGATGATGAAGAGAATGCGACGACAATGGTAACAAGCAAGAGTAAAAACTGAACGCACCATTGAAGACTTCTTCTATCACCTGAGGTGGCAGTGGCGACGGTCGGAAAATGGATTTGCCAGAAATTGTCTATCACCGGAGGTGGCAGTGGTGACCGTCAGAAAAGGGATTTGTAGGTGAGGGGTGGAGGCTACAAGAACACAGCGAGAGAGAAGGAAGAACTAGGGCTACAATGTTTGATTTGGGATTTGAGTAGTTTATTGGAGGGTATTTTGGTCTTTTTGTAAATTAATGTGGGACACTGTTCAATTCAAGTTTTTGTATCCGACGTGAACGGTGAGTTGTGTATTATAAAGTGAAACAATGTTTTTTTCACGGGCCTGATATAATAACGGGTCGCCCGTGATACTAATCTTACATACCAAACGCCCTAATAAGGCCAAATACATATCTTATCTAGGCCTTATCAGGGCTACCAAACAGGCACTAAGGATATAAATAGGCTTTTAATGTTGTAGTAGTTGACATACATGCCTCACCCTATTATTACCACTTCAAATTATAAGTTTTATGCAAACTTTTCTTATATCTAATTTATTTTTAAGCATTATGAATAAGAACTAGCTATATTTTTTCATGTATTCACTACTTTGAATTCTCCTTCCGTTTCTCCATATTTTATTTATAAAAATTGTCAAAAATATTAATTATTACCACCTCCATCCACGATAACTGTAGTAATAATTTCATTTTACCACACTTATCTTGAACGGAGGTAGTATTATAATAAAAATAAATATTAGATTATCTTGAGCACTTTTTTATTAATCTTTTACATTATGTCTCTCTTAGATTAATTATATATTATCACGCCACTAAAAAGATGATTTTTTAGTTAGATTAAATTTTACTTTTAATTTACGACCCTAAAAAAATGGAATGTACCAATTATCATGTTACATTTGACTGACTACTTTCAAGAATACGACAAAATTTAATGTGTTATGTGTATATATAATATAATTATGATTATATGGGAAAATCACATTTTGTCGCCGCACCTCTGGGATGAGTTTAATTCTAAAATGACTTTTAACTACAAAATGTGTCCAAAGAATCTCAACTTTTGATGAGATTCTTTGGACATATTTTGTAGATAAAATAAGTGTTTGGAGGATGTGATTGATAATATATGATAAGATATAATGAGATTATATAGTTGATTAATAATCACCCTAAATTTGGAAGGACAAATTATCACTCAATTAGTGAATATGATCAAGGGTATACTTTTTCATCACGGGTCAAATCATTCATACCAAACATTTGATTAGGCTGGATTATTTTATCAATCAAGCCTTATCAAGCCTAATCAATCAAGCTAAGCGCCACCTAAGTGGATTACATAATACATAAGATAATTATATCATAAATTAATTTATTATTGGATTAAATACCATAATTTCACTATCATATGATCATAATTATATATACATAATTATGATTCAATTGTACATTTTGTAGAACCCTCAAAATTTCGGGCCTAAAAATTTCGTTCGAATTTAATGAAATAAGACAGATTAATAATAGAAATAATTTGAACAATAGAACAATCTTTTATTCTCGATAAGTTCTAAAAATGGATTTTATTTCAGATTATAAAGTCTAAAGGTTTTTAAGATATATTCTATATTATTCATGCATTTGCATAAGCACGCACATTTCATATTATAAGTTCAACATGAAATATTATTTCTATGACATGATTATTTTCATATATGTGATTATATGATGTTGTGATTAATTATTTCTAATTAATCAAAAGGGAATTGTTATATAGTTTGAATAATGTGAATTATTTGTTTGATTGCCTATTTAAATTATACAGGGATACCTTTATAATTTAATATTTGATATTAGGCTTGTTATGACCGAAATAATAAATTCTATTAATTTACTTGATCAAAAATTCGATTCGACTAACGAATAACGAGTTACGACCCGAAAGGCGAATCAAGACAATAAAGAATATATATATATATATATATATATACACGTGTGTGTTAGTATATGCGAGTGTGTGTATGTTGGTGTGTGTATCATGTAAGTGGATGGTTATGTGGCATTTTACAATAGTTAATAATTAACTTAATTAGTAATTAAGTTAGTTGGTTGACAAATAGCATAAGACAAAATTTTAAAAGGGAGAATAAGATAGATGTTAAGAAAGAGATTGGAGAGAGAAGAATATTCTTCTTTTTAAGCATGCTAACCTCTTTTGTTCATTTCCAATATCACCTTTTCAATTGAACCAATAAGAGTGGAATTAGCATAATGATTATGCTTAACCTAGGCCACCCTAAACCTTCCCCCCTTTCCATACATGTTGCACCCCTTCCTCACCCCATCATTTTCATTTTCATCTCTTACACCATATTCTCCCAAGCAAAAGCTCCCAAACTCTAGCCCAAAATCGCCATCCTTGTCGCCGCCGATCGCCACCATAGCCGACGCTATCACCACCATCTTGGAGAGGAGGAGACGTCGGGTGAGAGAGGGTGAGAAAGTCAGCTGGGCAGAGGGAGGAAGAGGGAGAGAACGAGAGAAAAAGGGAGAGAAAAGAGGGAGCAAAGCTAGGTATAAAAGTTTAACTTCATTCTTTTGCTTTAACTCTTAAATTTTCTTCTAGGATCTACATGATAGGAAGTTATATAAGTTATGAGCATGCTATGAATGAAGCTATAAGATTTCTATGGCTAAATGTGAAGTTCTATGGTTAAGATTGAAGATCTATGACTATATATGTGTTCTTGATGAACTATGAGTTTTGCTTGATGATTTAGATGTTTTGATATGGAAGCATGGTAGGATCTGGTTTAGTATGAATGTTAAGCATGGTACATGAGTAGTTCTAGGGATTATAAGGTTGATTTGTGAAGCATGATGTGTGAGAATGTTAGATCCATGAGAGTTTGTAAATTCCAGCTTGTTTTTGAGAAAAACCTTCACACCACAGCCGGTAAACACCCTATCAAATGAACTCCAATCACGATGAAATTTTATTATGTTATATCCCTATATGTCTTTTATAACATATCCAAAATTCAGAATTTTTCATTGGACCGAAATCATTTTATGGTCAGATCTGTTCTCTGCCCTGTTTTTGAAACCCTAATCTGGGCAGTATCCAAAACTTCTTGAATAACTCTTTAGTTATTTGGATTCAACGAAAATAGTCTTCTGGAAAAATGAAGTAGACATCCTAAGCTTTCTATTTCCATAAAGAACTCAAAAATCAGACGTGTGGTTTGTCCGTAGTAAATTTATTTGTCTGACCCTTGTGCAAAGATTTTCTGGAAAATTGGACAGTTTGTGTTATGTCCTTTGTGCTCGTTTTTGGTGCACTTATGATTGAGAAAAATGTGTTTTAACACTTGAATATACTAACTAAGTCAGTATTAAAGGTTGTGTTAAAAGCGCAACTCGATCGAAAATCGTTTGCTATTTTTCTTCAATTTAAAGAAGTAGTAAGTCGAATTGTAAGTTGTATAGAATGACTTAATTAATTTCATTAAACTAAAGTGATATTTTAATTATAATGCCTAACTAATCATATATATATATGTTATCATGATAATTGTTAATTAATTAAATGGGTCATTTAATTAATTAAAATGTGTCATAAGCCTTAAGGATTAATTGTGGGCCCAATTGGACTATTGGGTCATGTTATGTATGTTGGGCTTAGGAGATAGACTACTAACATGTGTTTGGGCTTAGTCACTTATAAGTGGACCCTAGTCAAATAAAGAAAAGTGGGCTTAGCCCATTAGTTAAATTAATATGATATGAAAAGCCCAACATGATTAGTCATGTATGATAAGTTGTTTTGGACCCATAAGTTATAAATGTTATATGGTTAATTGTTAAGATCGATTAATTAAAATAATTAATTGAATGTTTCTTAATCTATTTAATTAATCTTTAATGATTAATTAAATTTATATTCCTTAATTATCAAAATTTCCTAAATTAAAATAAATATTATTTATTTATTTAATAATAATTATTAATTAAATAATTAATTAGAAATTAATTAATTTAATCCTTATTTAATTAATTAAATATTCTTATTTAATTAATTAAATATTCCATAATAGTTATTCTTTAATAATTAACTAGTATTCGCTCCCGAGCGATGCACGGTTAAAAAATATGTTACAATTTTAAGTAATTAAAGTAATTTATTTAAAATGAGAAGTTATTTATATTCTAAACAGATCTAAAGGGAATAACAACACAATTTGATAAGAAAAATCAAAATAATAATAAGGTAAAACTCATTTGATAAGTAAAACAACAACATCCCCTCTTTTCAATTTTTGAATATGCCATCTTTTCACAAAAACAACAATTTACTTAAAGAGCATACTGCAAATGAATGTGAGGATTCATCATTATTCAATATTAAAACAAACTCAAGAACAATGTTCTTAAACAGCCAAATTTCACCGAACTAAGAAATTGAAGTGGAATTTCAAATAGGTTACAGTTGATGATCCACAAAAAATCTTCACTTGTCACAACTCAATCCTGCTGTCTTCCTGTTATTTTGTTGGCCATTAAAATTTCCAGGTGTTCTTCCTAATCAAATTTTCTATCAAACTAATGAAAAATAATTAAGAAGACTGAATATTTTATGGTTTGGCAAATGCTTTACTTTAATTTCTCAACAGCAGCAGCACAATCATGGAAGAAGTAATTGTCTGAAGCTATGAAAATAGAAGACATATCATTTATTTTAATTCTTGCTGCAAGAGCGTTGCACATGTTTTCTTGATGGTTTTAGTACACATGGGATTATTAATAGAGACCTTTTTTTAGATAAAGAGATAAAAATGCAAAACAAAATACAGATTCTAATAAGATAGGACCTTTTTTTGCACTCGCGCGACAATAATTATTAATTAAATGACACAGTACAACACTATTACAATTGAAATTATAACCCATAAATGTCTTGCTACTCCCGACAATAATGCAATTCTAAGTAATTTTATTCCAAAAAAAAAAGCAATTGTTCTATTCCAACTTCCAATATCTAATAATAGAAATAGTATATCAAAACACTTTTGTTGAGTTTTCAGGGTAGAAATATTCAAAGTTATTTTTCCAATATTCTGATGTGATATTATGCTCATCACATATATATTCACATATATACTCATACTTGTGGCAACAACGTAATACCTAATGGCCTAATGCTTATGTTGTGAACTTCACCGCTCTCATCCTCATTGCTTCTTAACAGCTTGAAATTAAATATGGAATATTCCTCTTACCTTTGCAGCTTTGATCGCTACTTCATCTTTTTGCTAGAGACAGAGGACGTGCCCATTTGTGCCTATTGAGGATATACATTTTTCATAGCAAATCAATAGTTCTTGAAGAGATATTATGAACCCGAAAAGAATTCAGTAAACAGAAAATTTAGGTTCTTATTATGTGGTTTAAGTTTGCAAGTTGATACACATACATGTTAAAATTAATTCAAGAGTTCTTTTTTTTTTCTTTCATACACTTCCTAAGAATCTATTTTCGAGAATCAATTTCTACTGAAAGACTAACTTCAAAAATCCTCTGCAGGAAATAGTTTTCCAGTCCGTAACAAATCTCTGCAAACACAAATTCAAACAATAAGGTTTTTCTAATCCAACCAAGTCTCCGTTCCACGAACAATCTCATGAAATGATGTCATTAAAACCTTATAAGCAGACATATCATCTAATTCAAACTACATGTACAGCACATGAGATTATTAACACAAGTCGCTTCACAAATCATCTAAAAACAACGTACACATGCATGCATTCATAACAAACTACGAAAAAAATCAAAGATTGATAACATAAAAATGAAGGATTAAAGGATTGGAAATTGGGAACATAAATATCAAGCATTAAATGATTAGAAATTTGGAAAATTTCACGCCTTTTTTCACTCAAATGCTACAACAGGAATAGGGATTTCTAGAGAGAGAAGCAGAAGGAGCATAGGTCTTCGCCAAAATATACCTATGAACTTCTCCTACAAGTTTCCATTGAGCAAATGCCTTCAATCTTCCTCACTGAGCAATCCTTATCATGAATATTCGATGTTGTCATTGTAGAGAATATTGTGTGGCGTCTCCTCCTTCGCTTCTCTTCATGATGCGAGCCGGTGAAGCCGCCGGCGCTGTTCATGTATATCACCATCGGTTTATCGAAATTCTATTCGGATCTACTTTCACGCTCGTCATTCTCTGATTCTAACCTCAAAATACACTCGGATTTTGGTAAAGGTAATTCAGATTTCGAGATGCAGAAAATTTGCTGTGGAAGCTTTTGAGATAAATGTACAATCGATTGCATAGTGAAAATAGGGGAGAACGTGCGTTTGTGGGTTGTTTCTGAAAACTCGTTTGTATTTTTTATTTTAATTATATTACAGAAAATTTGTAACAAACGTGATCTTGAAATTAATATATTTTACAAAATTGCCATTGAAAATTGATTTGAAATCAATTTCTGATTTGCAACTGGCTTTTTAATAAATTTGTAACAAACGTGATCTTGAAATTAATATATTTTACAAAATTGCCATTGAAAATTGATTTGAAATCAATTTCTGATTTGCAACTGGCTTTTTAATATATAATAGATTAATTCTTAATTAATTAATTATATGTCTTTAATTGGTTAATTAAATATTCGTTAATAATTAATTAATTCTAAATTAATTAATTATATGTCCTTAATTAATTAATTAATTAATTAATTCTTTGTTAAATTAATTAACATGGTCTAAGTTAATTAAATAATTGTCTTAAATTATTTAATTATTTATGCAAGAACTTTATGCTTGTTTGTCTTATGTGTTTAATTATAAATGTGATTTATAATTGTAAGAGCTTTCCAAAGTGATAAAGTATAGTGAACATGATATGAAGCATGCGATCATTATATTTATGAATGCATGCACAAGTATGACATGATATGCATGACAAGCATGAAGCATGACCTATGTAGCATGACACGGTATGACACGAAAGCATGGTGACACTAGATAGTACTCAAATGTATGACATGAACATTTGATCTCATTCCTTGTCAATAATTAACTAAGAGGCGATGCCCTCGACAAGATTGCATGACGCAAGAAACGGGAATAAGCTTGACCTAAGATGTTAAGGCCTTAGATAACTATGAACTTATGAACCTAAGTGTTTAAAGACAACTCTTGTAGGACCAAGCAACCGATAAGAGTACCTTGAGGACTATACCAATATACCAGATTCGAGGTGAGTTTCCTATTTTCAACTGTGGGATTACAAATTCCCACTGAGGTAACTTTAGAGTTACTAAACCCAATGCTTTCAAAATGTGATATGCATGCTTAAATGTTTTTATACCCAATTGCTTGTGGTTTACCAAGTTGGAATGTTATCTCTTAATTACGATCGGCCTTGGGCTCCGTACAAGCTAAGGTAGTGTACACAAGGAGTTATGACGGTTCGATTGGAGGGAGTGGCTCCCCTCTAATTGAACCAGGGCGGTAACCCAAGAATGTGAGAAGTTTTAATGCCGGCACACGTGTTTACTTTTAAATTGTTTTAATTACTTATGTGAATGGTGTTGTTTTTACTTAAGTGACCATTCCATAAGAATTGAAGCATGTCATATATTTACAAATTATTTTTCAAAGAAGGGCACGGAACCACTGAGTGCTTTTGTACTCAGCCCCATGTATTATTTTTCCTAATGCAGGATGAACGACGTGGAGATGGAGGAGGGGGTGTCAATATTATCCAATAACTCTTGGGTGACGGTCTTGCTTAACGTCCTCCTATGTTTCTTTCTACGTGTTTGTTGGTCATTATGACCCTTGCTGTTATTTCAAATAAGACTTAGGACTTTGAACTCAAGTTACCTCATCATGTTCTAACCATCTACTTTCTAGATGGTTGTCTTTTAAGACGCTTCTGCAGTGCAGGGCCGGTGTCCTCATACATCGACCCCAGTTATGTTATGCTAGGGCAAATATTGTTTTTATGTTTACCCACCTCAACACTTTTATCTCAAACATTTATCATTTGATTATTTCCTTTGACTATTCTGTTGTCTTTTATGTTATGATCCTTATGGTTTCACCACACCCTGCCTTTGTGATATCCCGTCTTTCTTGCGTACTAAAATTAATTAATTTAGTAAGAAAGATAAGATTTCAGTGAAAGAAAAATTTTTATTTCAGAAAATTTTATCTGGTAGATATATTTTGCCGTAAAAATGAGTTTTAATTAAGAATGATCGTCTCGGTTAATCCGAAACAAAGAAGTTTCTACATTTATCAATAGATGATAAATGTTTAGTCATTAAGTGATTAAAAGAAGAATTTAATTTAATTACGTAAATTTTTACGTAAATTATCTTTTAAAATTTTAGTTTCGGTCGATTTGAAAATATTTCGAATCTCCGATTCTTTCTGTGAGATTTTTATCTAGGGTTCGTCAAACCCTAAATTAAATTCCTATGTTGAGAAATTTGAAGTTTGATTAATGAGTAATTAGTAATTAATTAATTGAATTAATTAAGTAATTAATTAATTAACTAAAGTTTACTATTCACCTAAATATCTTAGATATTTAATTTGGAAACTTCCTATCTCTATCTATATATATGACTTATGTCATCTCTCTCCCTCACCCTCTCAAATTCGACACACACACACACACTACACACACTTAAGAGTTTTCTTCCACTGTTGTGCTCAAGTTTTAAGCTTCAAGATCAAGGTTCAAGCTTAGTTAATCATCTCCAATTAATCAAGCAAGGTTAGATATATGCTAACCTAAGTTCTTAGCTCTTGATTCAAGATTAAATCTCCTCTTATTCTTCTTTAATTTTTTCGAAATTTTTGAGGATAGGATTGGATGATGTTGATCTTGTAACATGATGTTTATTTCATGATTATATGATGATTTATGTGATTAAATCTAGCATGAGAAAACCCTAACCCTAAGTTTGAAATTTTCGAAAATATGAGGAAAAAGGTCAAGTTTTGATCTATGAATTGTATGATTTTTTTGATATTAAATATGAGCTTAGATAATTATTCTAAGTATATTTCATGTTGGAAATAAGCATGAATTCCCAACCTATCTCATTTTATTAATTAATGTCGAAAATTAGGGTTTTGAAGATTTAATGAAGAAAGATGTAATTGATGGATAATTTGATGTTATATGATGTTAGTGGTAATTGTTGAATCAAGAGTTAGTGAATTAAAAGCATGATTAACCCTAGACACCCTAGAAATTGAAATTAGGGTTCTTAAATTAGGGTTTATTAGTTTAATAGTTAATTGAATGAAATTAATTGGAGAATTAAGTTTAAGATGTTTAATTAAGTATATTAGAAATGAAAATGAAGAGAAACGAATTCTAGAAATCCTAATTTTAAAAATACCGAAAATAAATACTTATTTGATTTTTAATTAATAATCTAATTGCATTTGATGAACTTCTTAATAAAAATTAAGTATTGTGTAATTTTCTAGAATTTTAATTCAAAGTATAAAAACTTTTCTATTTTTAGTTGATTTTTCCGTTTCGGAAGTTTATTCGTTAATTGGACTGAATGTGTGAAATAAATGTGTAATTATGTTTGCTATAATGAAATAAGTGTATGAATTTAATTTTAGAATTTTCTGAATCCGTTAGACGGATTACAATCGACTTAGTCGATTATGATGAATAGTAAATGATGAATGTTTATGAATGAGTGTGATTATTTTGTGTTTGATTAATGATGAGTTAAGATAGAATAAGAATGTTTAAGAAGTTAAGATAGAAATTCTCGAGTTCGTTAAGTTCGGCGTAGAAATTCGAATCGAATTACGTTAAGATTATCGAAGTCGTTATTCGATAGAAGTTCTCGTTCTAAAGTCGCTATTCCATTTCGATTTAAAGGAGCAAGTGGAAGTGGAAGCAGGAACGTGAAGTAAGAACGAGCAGTAAAGTTTAAAAGTTAAAGCTTAAGTCTATCAGGTGGGCTTTCTTATCTATACAACGTGAAAAGTATGAATTTATATGATTTTTCAAAGCTTTGATACTTGCCAAATGTTTTTAAAATATTAAGTATGTTACCATCTACTTAAGAAGGACGAATTCGGTCCCGCGCAAGGTGGGATTTGTGTATACATATGTAATCGTGAGCATTTCTTTGATGGGCCGGTTGTACGTAACTGTGAGTCTTTCCTTGATATGCCGGTTACAAGTGATTGAGAAAGAGACCTCTTTCTCATCACTATTATTTACTGTAGATATGGTTCATACTGTTAATATGTCTGCAGACAAATGTTTTTCAAGAAAAGAAAATGTTTTAACATTGCACAAGTTGTTTTCAGAAAATCCTTGTGCTATATTTTCTGGCAAGTTTTTCAAAATATAGCTGTATTCAGCAAATTTCAAATGTTTTCGGCATGTGTTCACTGGGTACGTAGTACTCAGCCCTGCATGTTATTTCTAAAACGTGCAGGTTAGCAGGGATGAAGATGACGAGAGCTGGACTGGTTGTCGTTGTTGTTGTTAATATAAGTGATGAGAGTTGGCCTAGAATATATATCTTCATATATATATTCTCTCGTTTTTCCGCTGCAATGTTAAGGATGTTGGTTTTGTGAGATTATGAAGTTTGATGTGATATAATCATGATGAAAATGTTGGATTCTAGAGTCGAATTCTTTTGTCAAGTACTTTTGAAACTCAATTCTATATTTATAAGTTTGTTCCTTGTTTTGAAAAGCTTTGTCAACCTTGAAACAATCTTTCTTTATCTTGATCGTAAAATCAGCTTGTCGTTTGTTGTCGATAATTTGGTTGATCAGGTCTATTGATTTCCGAATTGATTTAAGTTTTTGTTGGTCCCAAGACGGATACCTTGGTGTAGAGGGGGGGGGGGTGAATACACCAAGGTTTAAAAACTTTTCCAAGTTAAAACTCTTTTGAGTGAGCTGGCTGTGTTCGATCCAGCTGGATGGCAGCTGGCTGTGTGCGGAATGTGGTAGATTTGGAAAGTCCGTCTGTTGCTTCAAATATATTGCAAAGCTCTGTTTCACTTTTCAGTTAGTCAGTTTATGCAGATTGAAATGTATGCTTATGAGAGTTAGTAACATGCATAAACCAAAGCGATAAATAACAAGAGCGTTTTTAACGTGGTTCGGAGTAACCCCTCCTACGTCCACGACCAGATTCACTGGTAATTCACTACCACTTGGTTTTCAAGTACCAAGCAACTTCACAACTCTAACCCGAGCTGTGTTCCAACAGTTTGCGGGCACTGTCAAGCCTACACCTTCAGTTTCCGGGTACTGAAGAACCTATCCACTCGAATTACGCGCTTCGAGCAAGCGTACCTTTACCTAACCTTTCTGGGTTTGGGTTTGGGTATGGGGTTCCAACTATGAACGAGTTCTTACAATTAAGAACTTTAGAGGTATGATGAACTCGTTCAGACTAGGCTTAAGATATTTATTCTAATCTATTCTGCCTATGACTGAATCTGTGAACAACTAAGAACACAGCTGACTGGCTGGGTGTTCTAGAAAGATTTGGCTTTGTAGATCGTTGTTCATTTTTCTGTTTTCTTCTATTTCTTCGGTCGTCTTGCCAGCCTCACCCCACCGCTTCTTCTCTTCAATGGTGAGGAGGTATATATATAGGTGGAGATTCAAACTAGCCGTTGGAAGAGAGCCGTTTGAATCTTACCTACTCTTGTTTACTTCTGGCCTTTACCTACGAAGTAGGTCTGCATCTGCAGAGGCTATTCCTTCTCTGATTTGACTGCGTCAGACAAGATCTTCTGACATTGGGATCTTGTCTTGGAGAAGGTCTTCGTCTTCGAGCTGTCAAGCGTCTCTGCTGTGTCTTCAGCGTTTTGGACTCAGCTGCGTCTCGACTCTGAGCTGTATCTTAGACCTGTGCTGTATCATCAACCTGAGCTGTGTCTTCAACCTGAGCTGTGTCACTGACCTGAGCTGTTTAGACCTGAGCTGTGTCATCGACACTAAGCTGGATCTTTTACACTGAGCTGGGTCTTTGACACTGAGCTGGGCTTCCGTTACTGAGCTGGGTCTTGATACTGCAGGATCTTTGACTCTGCTTGATCTTGTTCTGGTGAATCTGCTCTGCTGAGTTCTTAAGCTGTCTGCTTAGCTGTGTCTTCAGCTGTCTTCAGCGAATCTACCTGTAAACTAAGAAACTCTATAAGCTCAAACAGGTGAGCTGAAAAACGCTTGGGCTTGTGCGATCATCTACTCGGTTGGGGTCAGCTGGGTTTTGGTATCCAATCAAAACTCTATTAATTTTCCCAACAGTTTTAATTGTTGATATGCATGTTGTTGTCAAATTCAGTTGATCGTCTTATTAAACTCAAGTCATGCATATCCTAATTGTCCTAAGTTTGATGAATTGATTGAGTATGAGAAGTCCTTTGTTGTTCAATGATAGCCGGGTCGCTATCTTAATCATTTTGTTAATCATAAATTGTGTAAATCGTGGGACCTACCGGCTTTGACATCTGATTTCGGGGTCGGGCTGCGACAGTCGTGGCGGCTCGGATGGATCCACATAGGCCCGGGTCGCGGGTCGGCACACATTTTGAGCACATTTTGAGAAAGCTCATGACTATCTTCAATTGTACGTCCGTTTAAGATTCACAAAAGGCACACTATTCGTCATTTTATTTTCTCTCACTAATTTTAATTTAATCAGAAAAGAAAATTAATTTATTATATTCCCCATCCGCTCTAGAGTTTTTAATCAGCCTATCCCTCTATGACCAACAAACACTTTAATTGATACTTTATCCAATATATCGAAGAAATGACATTCTAATTTGATATTAATTTGCGAAAAATATGCATATATACATGTAAATCAATCTTCAATCAGATCCCATAAAACCACACAAAATAAATATGCGAGATACATTAATCCATGTAAAGAGTTCATGCCACCAATTCACGTCAAAAAATGATTATATAATTGAAATAGAGAACAACCACTTTTTAACAATTATCCTTTTAAACTTCTCAAAACAAAATAATAACTATCCTTTTAAACAATTTTGCAAGGAGATGGCTATAATATATAGGAATTTATATAGGGGGTTTAATAAAACAAATTCAACTACACTGATGCGCTATATTTGTAACATTTTCATCCTCTGTTTTTAGACAACGAATCTCACATTAGTAAATTTTAACTAAATTTCTGACGGTTAAAAGAAATAGAAACTAAATTTGTGAATATAAATAAATTTATGCGTGTTACTGGGAAGCTATCGACGTGCGATAATTAAGATATAGATTATCTAAAAATAGAGAGATTTTCTGGAACAATATTGTAACTAATTAATAGTAAGTAGTCCGTCGAAATTCGACGGGAAATAACTTTATGTTTTAATTTATATGTATACATTTTAAAAATAATTTTATATCTTATTAAAAAGTTGTGATACTGATATTGTTCGCGTTAATTATTAATCAAACTTAGAAAATTAATTATTTCACGTATCTAAATATATAATTAGGAATGATAATGGATCGGATATACACATTCATTATGTAGTTTTTTTAAATCTAAATTTGTTTAGAATTTTTCTACATGTTCGTTCTAATCTTGGTTAAAATAGTGATTTTACTGTACATACTCGTCTCAAATCCGTTGAGTAATACTCGATAAAAATATGAACACTCCAAGTAAAATTAATTAAAATTAGTAAAAATCAGTATTTCTATGTTATTTGAAATAAAAATCTAAACAAAGTTAATATTAATTAAAATTAGTAAAAATCCTTCTTTTTAAATATATTGAATCGTCTAGTTAGTTCATGTTAAATCAATATCTCTAATCTTTGCCAAAATACGGAAAAAAATATGTTTACATCTTCAAGTTTTTTTTGTTCTTTTCTTTAGCTACCTATCTCACATTTGATTCAATGTATATATTTTCTAGAAAGCACTAATCGAAGTTTTTAGAAAAACATGAGTGAAAAATGAAAAGGATTTCATGTAGACATGTTGATTAAATATATTTATTTAGTCTCCATAGGGAGTTTCATTTACAAATTTTCTATAGATTACTATATATGAATTAAGAATGTATAAAATAAAGATTTATAAGGAATGCATTCCGATATTGTTATTATTTTAATATATGTAATAGAATAAATTAATTAAATAGAGGGAAAGATAAATATGAGATGTGATTAATAGATAATCATATGATATTTCAAGAATATGAAATTAATAAAATTTTAATTAATAAAAATAAAAATTAGAATATATATGAATTAAAATTAGACAAATTACAAGAATAAATGAAAATTGGAATGTAGCACCGTGGATGGGGCATCTTTATTTTCCTATTAGTAATAGATTATTTTCGTATTAGTAATAGATATCCCACATTTGATTCAATGTATATATTTTCTAGAAAGCACTAATAGAAGTTTTTTGAAAAAATATGAATGAAAAATGAAAAGGATTCCATGTAGACATGTAGCCCGTCGAAATTCGACGGGAAATAACTTTATGTTTTAATTTATATGTATATATTTTAAAAATAATTTTATATCTTATTTAAAAGTTGTGACATTGTTCGCGTTAATTATTAATCAAACTTTGAAAATTAATTATTTCACGTATCTAAATTTTTAATTAGAAATGATAATGAATCGGGTATATACTCATTCTAAATCTAAATTTGTTTAGAATTTTTCTTCATGTTCGTTCTAATCTCGGTTAAAATAGTGATTTTACTGTACATATTCGTCTCAAATCTGTTGAGTAATACTCGATAAAAATATGAACACTTCAAGTAAAATTAATTAAAATTTAATTAAATAGAGGGATAGATAAGATAAATATGAGATGTGATTAATAGATAAACATGTGATATTTCAAGAATATGAAATTAATAAAATTTTAATTAATAAAAATAAAAATTAGAATATATATGAATTAAAATTAGACAAATTACTAGAAAAAAGAAAAATCTGAACGGAGCACCGTGGATGTGACAACTTTATTTTCGTATTAGTAATAGACTAGTAAGTAGTCCGTCGAAATTCGACGGAAAATAATTTTATGTTTAATTTGTATATATATATATATATATATTTAAAATAATTTTATATCTTATTTAAAAGTTGTGATATTGTTCGCGTTAAATATTAATCAAACTTAGAAAATTAATTTATTTCACGTATCTAAATTATAATGGATTGGGTATACTCAATCATTATGTATTTTCTAAATCTAAATTTGTTATTAATTTTTCTACATGTTCGTCCTAATCTCGGTTAAAATAGTGACTTTAATGTTCTTCTGGTTTCAAATCTGTTGAGTAATACTCGGTAAAAATATGAACACCCCAGGTAAAATTAATTAAAATTAGTAAAAATTCTTCTTTCTATATTATTTGAACCGTCTTGTTGGTTTATGCTAAATTACTCGATAAAAATCTAAACAAAGTTAATATTAATTAAAATTACTAAAAAATATTCTTTTTAAGTTTATTTGAATCGTCTCGTTGGTTTATGCTAAATCGATATATCTAATTTTCGCCTAAATACGGAAAAAAAATATTTACATCTTCAAAATAATATTAATTAAAATTAGTAAAATTCATTCTTTCTATGTTATTTGAACCGTCTCGTTGGTTTATGCTAAATTACTCGATAAAATTAGTAAAAATCCTTCTTTTTAAGTATTTTTGAACCGTCTCGTTAGTTCATGTTAAATCGATATCTCTAATCTTTGCCAAAATGCGGAAAAAAATATGTTTACATCTTCAAGTTTTTTTGTTCTTTTCTTTAGCTACATATCACATACCTGATTCAATGTATATATTTTATAGTCGAATTCTTAGAAAAACATGAATGAAAAATAAAAAGGATTCCATATAGACATGTTGATTAAATATATTTAGTCTTCATAGAGATTTTCATTTACAAATTTTCTATAGATTGTTATATATGAATTAAGAATGTATAAAATAAGGGTTTATAAGAATGCATTCCGAAATTATTATTATTTTAATATGTATAATAGAAGAATTTAATTAAATAGATGGAAAGATAAATATGAGATGTGATTAATAGATAAACATGTGATATTTCAAAAATATAAAATTAATAAAAATAAAAATTAGAATATATATAAATTAAAATTAGATAAATTATTAGAATAAAGGAAAATTTGAACGGAACACCGTAGAAAGGGTAATTTTATTTTCGTATTAGTAATATATATATATATTGATTGATGATTGATACGTACGCTTTCGATAATTAATGACACGAGTGCCATTGTGTGGCGCAAAAGTCATGTTGAAATATATATTTATATTTTTTTTTTCATCTTTCTTATGTCATGCTTGTATTTTGTACGTATAAACCTCTTCATGAATCATGATCAAGTAGCCAAAACTAAATACCAGAATAATTAATCAGTTTCGTAATTACTAATACAAAATGTTATTATGGTTAACCACAACAATAACTTACGCAGTAGCATTTGATTTTTTAGCTAGCGACTTTCATGCTGTCACTGTTTATTTTCTTCATCTTGACGTACTTATATATTTTCTCTTTATTTTATTAATTCGATCGATATATTAAAAATTTAAAAATTGACCTTTTTGTATTTTTTTTCTTTCAATATATATATGTAAAATTTTCTAAAAAGATTCCTTTAATTTGCTAAAATAATGTGCATAATTTTTTATATATAATTGGGATGTCACAAGTTTTAACTTTTAAGTCAATTATTGTATCTTGCGTGATAGTATATATTGTCATTGATTCAGTTGAAAATCAATTTTTCTGATATATTAGCTGTGCCTATAAATTGCCTTTGGCCTTAATTTGGCGCACAAGTTCAACGCAAAGTTGAATTTTCTAGCATTCACGAATTGTCTATCTCAACATATTTTAATTTGACAAAAACTTGGGTGCAGCCGGCTGTACGGTACAGCCGGCTGACCTGACCCGGCCCGACCCGGTTAGCATTGACCGTTGACTTTTTTTAATTTTTTTAAAAAAAAAATTTATTTTTTTTCAAGAGTCGAGCGAGGGGAGCCGAAGGCCCCGGAGCGAGCTAAAAAACATTAATGTTGCCACAATCAATATCTATAAATTAAAATCAGAGCCGAAGGCGGAGAGGGAAAAAAAAGGAAAAAGTCAACGGTCAGACATTGACCATTGACCGATCAACGCTGACCGGGTCGGGGCGGGGCGGGTCAGCCGGCTGTACCCAAGTGCAACTCTTTTAATTTTAATATTTCTCTTACCCACTAATTAATGCATGATGACCTCTTTTTCTTAATTTGCCCATACCAAAATGTAGCACTATAGTTTATCATACTTATATCCCACTAATCATATATGGAAAAGATACAAAATGAATGTTTAACTTTATAGCCTACTTACATAAGAAAGGCGTCATAACAAAGAAAAGTTCCCGAATTCGGAATATAATTCAATTGAGTATGTTTTGCTCGAAAAATAAATTGCGTCAATGAAGTGATAATAAATTAATTTATAATAAAAATGATAATAATAACAATTAATTAAAGATAAAATTATGATAAGAATAATGATAGTAATGGATGCAAAGAAAAACTAGCCCTTTTATCTATTAAATTGTTGAAAATAAAATTTCCAGTATATTTAATCTTTTTCTTTATCAATTTAGGGCTAAAAATCAATGTGTATATATAGAGAGAGATAATTGAACGTATGAGAATAGATCTTAAAGTGAGAAATTTAAATAGATCTAAAGCATCGATCCTACAAGATCTAATGGATATCACTTATACTCATGGTCAAACATGCATTTTGACTTAATTAAGGTTAGTATGGTATATATTTTTTGTTGGACAAATATTTAATGCATATAGTACAAGTTGATGCACCGATATCACATTTTGGATGTATCACAAAATGCATCACAGTTTTTTGATCCTTTTATTGTTATATATATATATATATATATATATATATATATATATATATATTGGCAGTTTTTTAAATTATTTCTTTAACTTGCTTCCGCAACAGTGGAGCGCATCGACGATGGTCGCGACGGCGAGCGATAGTGATGGTGGAGGCGAGTTAGTGGTGGTGGTGGTAGATGGTGGTAAAGAGATAGAAAACGAGAAAGATTTGATTTTAGAGTTTAACAATAATTAAACAAATTTCGAGGCATTATGTATGTATTGAATAGCATAATATGATGCATTAAATTAATATGTGCGCGTTCATTCTTATTCTTATAATAGGGATTATTCTCACTAGAACCACTTCCTATATACTCCTTCCGTCCCACAATAAGTGAGACGTTTCTTTTGAGCACGAGAATTAAGGAGAAGGGTAATTTAAATGAGAAGTGGTGGAGCTCACACCTTTATGTGATAGAAGATGGTTTCCAAAAAAGGAAATGGGACATTTTGGTGGAACAAATCAAAAAGGAAAGTGAAACACTTATTGTGGGATTGAGGGAGTATATTATATGAAATATTTGAATATATTGATAATTTTATAAGACTTCAAAGTGGTAGTCATTCTTTAGGTTGGGCTTTTAAAAAATGAATTAAAATATGAAATATTTGAATCTTACATTGATAGTTTTGGTTTACACCGCCCTAAAAAATAATCACTATCTTTTATTTCCCAAATTTCTAAACAATCTATCTTTAAATTTATTTCCCCATTCTTCCTAATTCAGATTTCCTACTCCCAATTTATGTTTCCTTCTCTATTCCTTTCATTTATTGAATGACATATGGAATGACTAGGGGGTTTATTCTATCCAATTAAAGTATACAATTGTCTTCAAATCGTCAAATGTCAATAATCCAACAAATGAAATAGAAGATGAAACATAACGAGTAGAGTATGGGAGTTGCAATCTCCCTCCTAATTAATGCTCATACCGCAGTCCGTAGGGTGCCATTAATAATAGCGCTATCCTTAGCTCGTAAACTTTTAGGCAAAAATCACCTATAAATATGACAAAAAGATAATATGGGTTTAACATCAAGAAACTGGCATGTGTGGAATTTACTGAAAAATAACGTAAGAAAAGTAACAAAGTGAAATTAAAGTAGATACATAACAAAAAAAAAATTAATGTTATTTAATAACTTTAATAAGAGTTAACTAGTTTTATTTACTTCCACGGAAGGCCTTCGAAATCCAGCCTCCATTATTTTTTTGAAAGCATCAACATCAACCTCCGCAATTGAGAACCAGAATTTTCTTCTTCTTTTTTCTTTTTTCCCATTTTTGTTCTTCCAGAACTCTTTATAAACTCCTTTTTTGAATTTCCTGGTTAATTAAAAATCTTTCTCTACCTACCTAAGTTGAAAATGGCCCGAATTCTGCTGTGTGTACTCACTTGTACAGTTGTTTCTATTTGTAACGGATTCACAAATGGCAGAGAAGATATTATTCCAAAAATTAATGTGGATAAGTCAGCTGGAAACAAGAGCTTTTCGACTATTCAGGCCGCCATTGATTCTGTTCCTTCAAACAACAAGAATTGGATTTCCATCTCTGTTTCAGCTGGAGTTTACAAGTATACCCTTTGTGTTTTTCTCCATGCAAAATTTAACGTACGTGTTTGTGTTTGTGTTTGTGTTTGTGTGTGAGAGAGAGATAGAGAGAGAGGTCTTTTTTTTATGTTTTTTTTGGCTATAGGAAATATAAATATATATATTGATATTGTGTTGGATCAACTTCAGCATCTCTTGTTATAATTTTCGACTTTAGCTCCTCTCAAATTATATATATTTCTGCGTCCGCCTCAGTGTGTGATGTGTGTGTTTGGTAATGCAGAGAACAGGTGGTAATTCCTCCAGACAAGCCATTTATTTATCTAAAAGGAGGAGGAATGGGCATAACTAGTGTTGTATGGAATGGACACGATTCGATGTTGACTTCTGCAACCTTTGCTTCCTTTGCTGACAATATTTTGGTCTCAGGAATCACTTTTGTGGTAAGAAATTAATTAATATCTCATGTCTTTAATGTTAATTAAATTAATTCATTTAATTAAATTTAATTACAGATTATTAAATTCTAATTCGAATTAATAAAATCTAATTGGAGATTAATAAATCTTAGTTATTCCTAGCTAGTACGTTAATTAGCTCCTGTTTACGCTTAATCTAACATCATTAACTGGTCGACCTTACAATTTGTTAACGATAACCCTAAATAATGTTGAATAATAGTATATCATAGAAATTAAATTTGAAATTTTGGCAGAACTCTTATAATTATCCACCAAGCGAGAACACAAATCCGGTGGTGCAGGCGGTGGCGGCGAGGATCTCCGGCGACCAATCGGCTTTCTACGAGTGTGGGTTTTTGGGGTATCAGGACACATTGTTAGATGATAAGGGCAAACATTACTTCATGCTTTGCACAATTGAAGGAGCTGTTGATTTCATCTTCGGGAATGGTCAATCCATTTATAAGGTAAAAATATTTGTCAAATTGCATAATTTTGTCCTATATTTGATTAAATAAAATTTTATCGTCTTTGATTTGTTTTCAGTATTAAGAGCGCACATAGTTCAATTTAGTCATTATTTTTTTGGTGAAAAGTAGAAAATTATGAGAAGGATGACCACAAAATCCTAACTTTTTAAAAGCTTCATTTAAGTCGCCCGAATGGATTCGTAGATAGGACCTATGGGATTAAAAGATTTATGTTAGGGGGAAAACTTTTTTCTCAATTTAAAAAAAAAAATTTTATTGTAACATTTACAATCGTTTAAGATTATAAGTATATTTTACTTTTCAGGATAAAAGTTGAGCTCATTTATGCAAAGTCATAAATCAATTATATCAAGAACTCCAATTAATGCCGTCAGAAGCCTCAAGCGAAAAGTCCTTAGATTATATTAATAGGTTCAAATCCATGAATCGAAAAGGTATAACATAACCCATAACGATTTCTTAGAAGTATATCGCCTTCAAGCTATTTTATATCAAGTTCGGAAAAAAAAACATATTTCTACCATAGTTTTCAAAGATTTTCTTAGCTTGAAGGGAAAATCAATAGGGACAAATAAAGCTAGCAAAATTGGTCCGGTCCGGGTACCCAGAAAAAGGGTTTGGCTTGGATAATTCGGGCCTATCAGGTTTCGGACGTACCACAAAAATTTGGGGGGTTTTCGGGCTAAAAGGTCGGCCGAATTTTTATATGTATTATATACTAATAGATTTTTACATATGACATCAAGCACTTGTAGTGTTGGGGTTGCACGGCTTGACTTCCAATGAAAAGGTTCTGGGTTAGAGTACGATGACCATCATAATTTGAAATTTTTAAATAAAAGTTACCAAAATATTGGGCCATGCTCTTATTGGGCTTGAGCGGGTTTGACCCGCCCGTCCGGTGGCTTGTGCATGTAGGTTGGGATGGGTTTGGATTTGAGCACACACCCGTTTATAACTATAAAAAGTGCAATAAAAATTTTCAGTTTTTGTACTTTTCATATTTCTTTTTTAAATTCACGAATTCGTGGCACGTGTATTTTTTGCTTTCCTAATCTTTTTCTAAGCGAAAAACAATGAAAAATGATCGTATCTTTTGACTGGTTCAAACTGTTTTACTTGTTCTAAAAACGCTTAGGCTTGAGCACGGAATTATACACGCGGCCCAATCGTAAGTTAGAGCTAGTTTATAGTTTACTGGGCTAGATGGTCTATCTCATCTGGTTAATTGAACTGAAGCTAAGTTGCTCTTGTTGGACCTGGATCGATTAGACGGAGTTTGTCCACTACAATAATTAATGTAATTACATTAATTTTTTTTATTAAAAAAACAGCCGCAACCAAGGCACAGCTGCGCAGTATAGTGCGACCCTATTATATATGTAAACACACAACACACACACACAAATTGTTACACTCATCTATATATGGTTGTATTAATTACTAAATAATTTCTTTGTCATATTTGATGATAGAAATGCAACATAACATTAAACGTAGGAATACCAAACCCTTATTCAACCGGTTACATAGCTGCACAAGCAAGGGAAACTCCACAAGACACTAGTGGCTTCGTATTCAAAGAATGCAGTGTGGCCGGAAAGGGACATGCCTTTCTTGGTAGAGCTTGGAAGAACTATTCTAGAGTCATCTACTACGCAACTTCTCTCTCAGACGTTGTCGTTTCACGAGGATGGGACGCCTGGGATTACGTTGGCCAAGAGTACGTAACATTAATTAATTTTTGATCATCTGTCCCAACATTTTCCCGTTATATATAAAACTTTTCAAAATGCAAATTTTACATTTTTTTTCTTTTCTTTTTCCCTTTGATTAATTAATTGTTGTTGTGTTAATTAATTATTTAGGGAGAGAATAACTTTCATCGAGGAAGAATGCGATGGTGCAGGATCAAACAAGTCGGAGCGTGTAAAGTGGGAGAAAACCCTAACGCCACAAGATTTGAAGTCATTTACTAGCATGTCTTACATTGATAATGGTGGATGGATTCGCAAGCTACCTATCGACATTCATGGCTAATCTAAATATCTCTCAAGAATTTATTTTTAATTTCCACATATCACACATGTTTCAATTTCATGGGTTAAATTGTTGTATATATAAGTGATTTTCCATGAAATACAGTTCGTATATTTGATATATCCTATACTAATTTCACGCAACATAATCCATATTAGACATAATCTTATGTTCGGATCCTCAGATTCGTTGTCAAGCAAGCCCAATACTCAATACCATGATTAGCTGGCCCTGTACTAATAGCGTGATTTCAGATCGGAGCATGCCCCCAGCGACAAAATAGTCTTAAGCGAATAATACCATTTTATCCTTCAATATTTTTTCTTGCCTCTGTCATCTTTGAATTTTTATCTATGCGCCTCTGCATCTTCAATACTTCTTCATCGTCTGCCACTTGAAATCTCAGTAAGAATCCTACAAAACTTAATCTTTTTCTAGGGTTCTTATCATTTGGATAAATTTCCATAAAATTAAATGGGATTAAAAGAGTTCGATATCTTTTTCATGGTGGGTAAATCTTTTTCTTATTTTGGGTTAATTAATATTGAATTCGTACTTTTTGGTCTTATTATTGCAAGTTGAGGCAACAAATAATATGGCTTGCTGATGCATATTTGGTTGGGATGAAAGTTATGTATTGAGCAGATGGCTCATTAATCCCACACCATTTTCAATATTATCATTGCCCTTTGAAGTGGTGAAATCTACGAGCAGATCTTCTAGAAATTTATCTTGCTCCAAAAATATGGAAGGGTCCTCAAATACCCCATCACTCGTGACAGGAAACATAGAGAGAGAGGTGCAGAATAGATACCAAATGAAAGGAAACAAAAAAAAAAAAACGAAAACTTTTTTCATGAGAAAAAGACAGTGGTGAAGTGGAATTAAATACAGAAGAGGCAAATTTAATACAGAAGAGGCAGCCTATCAAACCAACAGTAAATCACATATGATATGAGTGATTAGGTGCTACATACTCTAATTTTAGTTTTAATAATAATTTAAACCGTCTGAAGATGCATCGTTGTTTAAAATGTATTGATCTTGAAGGAATATGAATATTGTTGTATTCTTGTCAAGATATTTGCTTATGTGCATAGATATCATGGAATTATTACAATTTTTATCTGCGCAGACTATATTATTTGTGGAATGAATTTTACTTTGTTCATAATTTTTACTTGTTTGCAGTAAAAGTTTGATATTTGAGATATCAGTCCTGCATTCATGTTAAAACCTCTTAAACCATTTGCATATATGGAACTTGCAACAATAATAACCACTTTATTGTGCTCTAGTGTAGTGGTTCAATTATCTTGTCTATTTCTTCTACTGATTATGATATTTGAAATATATGTGTAGGACTTCAGAATCGGCACGTAGTGACATATGGATCCATATAAAATAATGCTTGTAACCTTATTTTTGCATAATTTAATGTTGCAAAATTCGTTTTTTTTATGATATATTGCTTACTTATTATTTCTATGGGGAAGAAGCTTTTGTATTAAGTGAAGGGAAACTAAAATTAGGTATAGTTTAATAAAGCGAATGTCTAACCAAAAATCCTTTTTGCACAATCTTATTGAAACTAGTGATGTTGTATGCATCAATATCCTTCTTATGGATCGTCGTTGTTTCAGTAGATTGTGTAAATTATGTGGGCTACAATCATCCAAACATGTTTCTATTCAAGAACATGTAGCTATTTTCCTAAATGTTATAGCTCATCATACTAAGATTAGAGTAATAAGTTTTCACTACATGAGGTCATACGACACGATAAGTAAATACATTAAAAATGTCTTGCATGCTATTATGATTGTGCATCCATACATATTAGCCACACCTCAAGCAGTTGAGGAGGGTTCTGAAGATAGATCGTGGAAATATTTTCAGGTAAGAGCTATGAGCATTTTAGTAGGAAATAATACATATTTTTCCTTTTAGGAAAAATTGAATTAGTATTTCATTTTTTTCATGTTTCTTAGGGTTGTTTAGGTGCACATGATGGCGCACATACATTCAAATGCAAGTTACAGCCGTAGATAAACCTAGTTATCATTCAAGAAAAGGTGATATTGCAACAAATGCTTTAGCGGTATGTGATAGAAATGAGCCGTTTGTATACGTCTTGTCAAGATGGGAGTGCCGATCAGTAAGTTACTAAGATTTAAAAATAGTCATGTCCCTTAGAAATAGCAATTTCTTTTGAAGGACTTCTGCATTGACTGCTCGTTATGTAGGTTCCTATTATTTGTGTGATAGTGGTTATACAAATGGTGAAGGATTTCTAGCTCTGTACCGTGGATTTACATACCATCTACGAGAGTGGGAGACCGGTCATAGAGTAGCTTAGAATTATCAAGAGCATTTCAACATGAAACACGCTAAGGCAAGAAATGTCATTGAACGTGTGTTTGGACAACTAAAAAGCCGATGGGCCATTTTACATAGTAATTCATATTATCCAGTTCAAACGCAGAACATGATAATCATGGCTTGCACCTATTTGCATAATTTTATTAAGGATAACATGGAGTACGATTTCGTATTTAATGATGAAGAATACATCATCAAGCTTGAGCAAATAATGGCAACTAATAACGAGGAAGACGGAGAGTATATTGAAGTTGTCGAGCCACCACAAGCTTGGAGTGTTTTTAGGGAACAACTCGCATGCATAACAAATGTGGCTAGATCTCTAGAATAATCTATGAAATTTGTACTTTGGACTTGTTAATTACATTATTCCATTTTACCACTTCATCATATTAATTACATTATTCTCTTTGCTACTTTTACCTTGTTAATGTAGGAGCTATGAGTTCCTCGCATAACAACAACTTCTCTAGGGTTTGAGTTCCTCCGCCACCACCACCTCTTGTCGTGAGCAAAGAAAGAAGAACTTGGACATGGGCAGAAGAAGACGCTCTAATTGTAATTCTGAAGAAATTGGTGGTTGACGGATGGCGACAGGAAAATACATTACGCACGAGTTATCTAGAAGTTATTGAGAAAGAGCTTAAAGTAAGATTCTCTGGAACTGATTTGACTTCGACAAATGCAACATCTAAATTGACGGTATGGAAAAGACAATACTATTTGATGTTGAACATGATTAACACTAGCAGGTTTGGTTGGAACGACTCGAGCAACATGATTTCTGTTGATAATGACGTATGCAGCAATATGTTAAGGTAAAATATCACATTATGTACTCATTATAAATTTTATAGCATTGTTGTATTTGCATCAATAATGAAAGTTATATTTCTTATTGTGTAGGTCTATCCGCAAGTTAAAGCATTGCGATTCAAGTCATACCGATACTTTCAACATTGGATTGAAATCTTTGGAAAAGATCGCGCAACTGGAAAAAATGCGCAGGGTCCAGAGGATCTTGTGAAAGCTGCAAATCAGGAGCCATATGTACCTCAGTTTGATGCAAATAAGTTTCCCTTAACTATAATGCACAAAATGACTTCCACTCCAACCATAATGAACGTGTTCGCAGTGAGTTCCCCCAAGACAATGTACATGTTGAGGAGGAAATTCATGATATTCATTCTCCTGGTGAATGCAACTCAGTTAACATAAAAAAAAAGACGATGGCAAGAAATTTCAGTCCACTAAAAAATGCAGTCGGCTTGATTCAACCTCGTAGGAGCCAGTTATTGTTAATCTCTTGGATGAATTCTTCAAACAACAGAATGACTCCATTGTATTATCGTCGATAAACTCGATAGGCGAGGTGGGAGTGAACATTCAACTAACAAGCCTAAAGTTGTTGACAAAACAAAACTCGTACTTGAAGCCTTGAGCAAAATAGGTACTCTTGCTGAGGAAACTCGACTGTATTTTGCCTACAAAATTGCAACAGATGCAAGTGTAATGGACTTGTTCCTTAATTTTTCTGAAGGGGAACGCATCACATTTGTGAATATGATGCTGGCCAACAAGGTGTTGTCATGAATGTCATGAGTTTCTTATTAGATGCATATATATCGTAAAGTTGTGTTATGTTAAGTCACGTATTGTGGCCAAAACTTTGGCCATTATCATTTTTTATTTTTGATAAACTTGATAACAGTCGTGACTGATGACTTTGGCTACTTTTGATGAATGAATATAGGCCCCTCTATGCTAAAAATATATTTTGTGCTTAGCTATTTATGACTGGATTCATTATTTAATTGTTGGAATAGTGGCAAGTTATGCTCTTTGCCGTCATTGGATATTTAGATCCTTGTTGCTGGGAATGTTGAAAATTATATCTCAATTCATGCACCATAATTAGTTTCACTTGTTCTGTTTTTTGATGGATCTCTCATTGAATTTTGAATCAGACTTGGATCTTTTTGCTGTTACATACCTGGTGCGTGCAACTATTTTTATACTTGGAAATTAAGCTCACATAGGCTGTAATAAAACAAACAACAGGTGAATACAAATATGAGTAACACCCATATGTTTGGACAATTAAAATGCATTAATTAATTTCATAGTATCATTTGTTCTGAATTTCTAACAAACGAGTTCACGCGTAACAAAAAAGAGACTTAAAATGCATTAACTAAATTTATCAGTTTGTGGCCAAAAAACCCGGAACCGAATCGAAACCGGCGGTTCCGAAACCGTAACCGAACTGTCGGTTTCGGTTTGGAATCGAGAACAGCATCGACGGTGGTTCGATTTCGGTTCCAAAGTTGTGGAACCGAGAACCGCTAGTTTCGGTTCGGTTTCGATTCCGAACCGCCGGTTCCTCATATTTATTTTTACGTTTTTATCTATATCACTACAAAAAAATGCTATTTACCGACGAAAATTTCCGGCGGTAAAAGCTCATATTCCGTCGCTAAATCAATTACCGACGGAACAATACTGTGGCGATCTGGATCAATGCTAAATATTTATCGACGGAAATCGTTCGTCGGCAAACTATACCGACAGAATCAACCGTCGGGAATGCTTTCGATGTCGATTTCGTTGTCGGAATTTCCGTCGGTAATACCGACGGAATGTTTTCCGTCAGAAATTCCGTCGCACATAATTTTTGTTGGCGATTTCGTTCCCATACTTCGTTGACAGATTAACGACGAAATTTCCGTCAGTAATACCGACGGAATATTTTCGTCGGTAATGTCCTTTGTCGTACCTTTGAATTACATACGGAATAATTCCGTTGGGAAAATGCTGACGTGTAATTATGCTTTCCATCCTTATTCCATCGGTATTGAGCTGAAATTTTTCAATTTTTATTTATTTTTGGTTTTACCCATTTACCTGCTCAATTAACCAACCACAACAAGATTATAGCATGAAATTGAATTGAAATTAAACACGATATTGAATTCTAAAAGTTCTTAATCCATAAAAGAGTATGACAATAACAACTAGCCGTTCAACTTGATAGTAACAAAATAGCAACACTAAAGTATTCAGTTTCAATATCTAAAAACAAACATAAAAAAGATTAAAAGTTTAACTTGAGGGTGAATCTGATGATCATCTGGGCGACGACTCAGTTGTGTAGCCATAAATTCCTTCATCATTTGTTGTGTAGCCAACATTTGAGCCTGAAGTTCTTCTCTTTGCCGCCGATCCTCCTCCATCTGAGCCTCATACCGAAGGATCCTCTCGCGATTCTCCCTTCCTTGCTCCTCCAAAGATATGATGCGGCTATCACATTGTTCATGTGACTGGAATTGAGATGAAGTCGAGCCACTACCACTCGAAGCTTCATTGAGGAGGCTCCCTCCCATGCTGCCCATGCTGTACACCCTCGGTCTCTTGACCTTCTGCATACTTTTCTGAACTTGCACAAAGATCTTGTTTTTATCTGCTCTCTCGCCTTCTTGCACAACTAGCTCATTCACCATAGACTGAGAAGACAAACATTGCAAATGATACATGTAAATACATATAACAATTAGAAAATAAACATTTCAAGACATATTTATTTATAATGTTTGAACAAAACTTACATCAATTTTTGCATCCTTCGGAGTGAGGTATGTTCCCTCCTTATTCATGTGGATTGTACGAAATGTTTCATAAACAACCTGAGTGTGTGGGACCCCTTGCTCTGTGGCCTATTTAGACAAGATAAGAATGCAATGTGATTAACAATTAACAATATCCATAACTAGAGAATAAATATGTACAAGTAATTAACAATTTATCAATTAAAAATTACTTACCATCTCATGAACGAGTCGACGAACGGACTTTCATCCGCACCTGTGCTTGTTTATCCCACTCCCCGGTCCATCTGGCTCCGACAATCTATTTTGCCTAGCCTTTTCTGACCTTGCAACCACCTCAGGGTATCCCAATAGTTGCACAAGCCCTCCCACATCTCCGAACTTAGCCACACTGGTTTGCCCCTGTTTCTCTTTTTCTTCATATCGTTCAACCAGCCGGAGTACCTAATACGTGCCCTAGCCTCCCACGCAGTGTACACTTCAGTCTCCATCGCATGAGGCCAAGTAAAATATTTCTGTCAAACATAATCATATTCAAATTAATCAACAATTATGCATAGTCAATGATATTAAAAATGTAAGTAATTAAAAACTATTTACCCGAAATTCATCAAAGTACTTGGTCTTGATGTGATCTGGTGTCAACTTCCAATTAAACCCCGTCGGATTTGCAATTCTCTTGAAAATTACAGTACATGTACTAGCAATCTTTTCACGATCTAATTTTCTATTCATTTGAGTAAAAAGAAAGGTTAAAAATGCTTTGTATTTAATAATTATAAATTAGATTACTAACAGTAAATACATACCCATCAACGTATTAGTAAAAAGAAAGCCTTCCGTCAGGATTTGTACCTGATGCTGCATCAGATCCCGTCACCTCCATTTCTACGATCGGTACCTCCTCCTCCTCATGTGAACTCTCAGAAGGTGGCGTCTCGGGAACACTGCTAGACTCAGCACGCGCATGGTGGCTGGTCGTGCTCCTGACACACCCACCTCTGACTGAACTAGATATAGCTACATTAGGAATAATGTAGTTAATACATTAATAAAATAAGGATAACTAAGATAAATAGATTATTTATTCATTAAAAATAATATTACCTCTGTTGTTCTCTGACATATCTGCATTATAAATAACATAAGAAATATTGTATGGTCAGTCAATAAACATTATGAAAAATGATTATCAATTCATAATATTAAATATAAAGTAAATTTAGACAAAAAGATTAATCGAAACCCATTAAATACTAATATCCTTGTTACACAATCATCTTCAGAAAATAATATTACAAATAAACCTCACTGCTCATCATCGTCATAACCATCATCCTCATCACTATTTTCATCATCTGACGAGAGTACTTCATCATCATCAGTTTCATCCTCATCGATTACTACCATCCCATCTCGGACATGATCAACTGGATTTAGGTCATCATCTTCAGTTATCGTAATAACCACATCATCCTCTTGAAATGGTTGATCCATTGTTGATGTAGATGTTTCACACCCTTCTACGTTAGATCGATTTTTCACCTTACACACTTCCCACCAATTCTTCCTAGATTGATTCATGCTAGGATATGGACAATAGCACACCTGAGTTGCTTGGGAGGCAAGGACAAACGGATCATACTTCTTATATCTATTGGTGTGATTAATTCAAACTAACTTGAACTCTGGATGCACAAAAGTCCCCGCATTTGAAGGGTCAAACTGTAGCGACCCGACACCCCACCCTATACGGATTTGCCGGACCGCTACTTGTGAATCCATGGGTATAACCTTTATTACAACAATAAATGGCGCAATTTACGACTGCGACTGAAATATTAACAAATCTGAACAATCGAGGACTTGGTAATAATACTATGAAAACAACATTTATCGTATTGTCATCGTTACCCTAGCTTGGTCGTCTTGGGGGCAAAGTATGAGGACTTTGACCCCGCGCTGCGGAAGCGATTACTTGAAAATAACATTAATCGGTTAAGTCCGTAGATATTAAGTAAATGATGACGTTTGTATATGTGCATGCAATGAAGAAGACGTGACGATCCGAGTGATCATCATCTATAGGCTTGAATACCAACACACCTCCATCTCGGCCTTTGCTGAATCTGCATTAGGGAAAACAATGCAGGGGGCTGAGTACTAAAGCACTCAGTGGTTCCATGCCCCTCTTGAAAAACATTTATAAAAGTATTAAGATATAGCATTCTCATTTTTATATAAAGGGTATTATTAGTTGGAAAATACTTTCCCCTTTATATTCTTTAAAACATTTAATATGAGCTTAAGCTCAAAATATAGGTGCACCAATTCATAACTCTCATTCTTGTGTTACCAAACCCGGAACAATTAGTGGGGAGCCACTCCCACTCAATTGAACCGTCCTATACTGAGACAAGAGGGCAACGTCTTTCAGTCCCTCCCATGTCCAGTTTACCGTGTACACTACCTTGGCTTGTACGGAGCTCAAGGCCGATCGTCGTTGAATAATTTGGCATATCAATGCCAAGAGAAAATGGGGATACCGTTTCTCAAGTAACCACAAGTAATTGAGATAAAAACATTTAGCATGCATATCAATTTAAAAAGCTTTTGGGTTTAATAACCCGAAATGTTATCTCGTGGGAATCTTACCCGCACTTGAAAATAGGATAACCCACCTTGGTTGTCGAGCGCGAAACGTATTCTTTTGATCTATGGTTGAACGTCTCCTACAATATAATCTAGACACTTAGACTACATTCATCGAGAGTTCAAGCCATTATAAGTATCTTAGGTCAAATCCTATTCTCGGTCTTTGTTATTGAACTAAAAACTCCATCAAGGCTTTGACTTGATTATTTTCCTTTAAAAACATCGGATCCGTGATCTAAATTGTTTATGCAACTTTAAAAATGTTTATCAAACCACAGTTTGAAATTATGTGAATGCATATGTCATGTTGTGACGGCACGTAACTCATGTAAGCGTACTTATGCATATAATAACATAATGCAATTATATAATCACATCATCTCATACTCAATTAATTACCTAGGTAATTAGTTGCACTTAACCTGATTAATTTAGTTAATCGGTCACATACGACATACTTGGGCAAATAATTCAAATAAATCATATATGACACTAAGGCCCACAAAATAAGGCCCAAACATTTATTCTAGACCCAATTAAGCATAGAAGCCCATATGTATTAATTAACTAAATAACTTATTTAATTAATTAAACAATTACATATAAAATCATAATAATATAAATTAATATGATTTACTGGAAATTAGAATTATAACATTTATGTTAATTCATAAAAATCGATTTTTAGGGTTTAAAACCATTTAAGCCCTCTTTTCATAATTCCATACTTGAACGATAATTAGTTTAATTAGAGGAAAAATAGCAAACGATCTTTGATCAATTCTCCCTTTTAACGCCATCATCTATACTGACCTAATTAACATATTAAAGTGTTAAAATACATTTTCATCAATCATAAGTTCGTCAAATTCGAGCAAAAAGGGCAGAACATATTCTGCTCAATTTCTGGAAGTTCTTTGCACAAGGGGCAGACAAATGAATTCATAGAGGACAAACCACAAGTCCAAAAATCGAGTTATTTATGGCTATGGAAATCTTAGGATGTCTACTACATTTCTTCAGACGGCCATATTCGCTTAATCTGAATAACCAAAGAGTTATATGCTAATATTTGAAACTGGGCAGATTAGGGTTCCTGAAAACAGGGCAGTGGACAAATTATTTTTTTCTAGAACGATTTTCTCGATGGATTTGGCTAATTTTTGGATATATTACAGAAGATATATAAGGCTACAACATGTTAAAATTTGAGAGCAAATGGAGTTCATTTACTATGGTTTTGTCTGGCCCGTTTGGTTCAAAAAAAGACAAAAAGTAAACTGGAATTTAGGGCTTTTCATATCTTTCTTATTTTCGAACTCTAAGCTTCACAAATCGACCTATATATCCTAGATCTTAAACATATAACACATATAACATGTATATCATTCATATCAAGCAAGATTTAACATACTTTCACTTTAAAATCTGAAGATAGCTGTTGGGAAAATTAATAGAATTTTGATTGGATACCAAAACCCAGCTGACCCCAACCGAGTAGATGATTGCACAAATCTAAGTGTTTTTCAGCTCACCTATTTGAGCTTATAGAGTTTCTTAGTTTACAGGTAGAATCGCTGAAGACAGATGAAGACAGCAGAAGACACAGCTAAGCAGACAGCTTAAGAACTCAGCAGAGCAGACTCAGCAGAGCAAGACCAAGCAGAGTCAAAGATCCTGCAGTATCAAGACCCAGCTCAGTGTAAAAGACCCAGCTTAGTGTCGATGACACAGCTCAGGTCTAAAACACAACTCAGGTCAGTAACACAGCTCAGGTTGAAGACACAGCTCAGGTTGACGATACAGCACAGGTCTAAGACACAGCTCAGAGTCAAGACACAGTAGAGTCCAAAACGCTGAAGATACAGCAGAGACGCTTAGCAGCTCGAAGACGAAGACCTTCTCCAAGACAAGATCCCGATGTCAAATATCTTGTCTGAAGCAGTCAATTAAGAGAAGAACTAGCCTCTGCAGATGCAGACCTACTTCGTAGGTAAAGGCCATAAGTCAACAAGAGTAGGTAAAATTCAAACGGCTCTCTTCCAACGGCTAGTTTGGATCTCCACCTATATATATATCTCTCCTCCTCCATTGAAGAAAAAGGACTGGTGAAGAAATAGACGACTGAAGCAATAAAAGAGCAAAACAGAAAAATGAACAACAATCTTCAAAGCCATATCTTTCAAGAACACCCAGCCAGTCAGCTGTGTTCTTAGTTGTTCACACATTCAGTCTTAGGCAGAATAGATCAGAATATAAACATTTTAAGCCTAGATTGAACGAGTTCATCATACTCCTTGTTCTTCATTGTAAGAACTCGTTCACAGTTGGAAAACCCATACCCAAACCCAAACCCAGAAAGGTTAGGTAAAGGTACGCTTGCTCGAAGCGTGTAATTCGAGTGGATAGGTTCTTCAGTACCCGAAAACTGAAGATGTAGGCTCACAGTGCCCGCAAACTGTTGGAACACAGCTCGGGTTAGAGTTGTGAAGTTTCTTGGTACTTGGAAACCAAGTGGTAGTGAATTACCAGTGAACCTGGTCGTGGACGTAGGAGGTGTTACTCCGAACCACGTTAAAATTGCTTTGTTCTTTACTGTTCTGTTTTATGCATTTTGTTAACCCCTCATGAGCATTATTTCAAGCTGCATAAACTGACTAACTGAAAAGTAAAACAGAGCTTTGCAATATAATTTGAAGCAACAGACGGACTTTCCAAATCCACCACATTCCGCACACACACAGAGCCAGCTGTGTCGATCAAGCTGCCATCCAGCTGGATCGAACACAGCTAGCTCTCCGAAAAGAGTTTTAACTAGGAAAAGTTTTTAAACCTTGGTGTATTCACCCCCCTCTACACCAAGGTATCCGTCTTGGGACCAATAATTGGTATCAGAGCAGTGGTTCAAAATATCACTGTATCTGTGTCAAGTCAGCATTTCATTGCTGATAGTGGTCACCTGAACAGATCCTTCAGTGCTTCAAATTTTTTTTTAAATCATTATATTGCATACTGTCATGGAATCTTCCTTGTGCAGGAAACATCCGACATTCTCTGTCGATGATTATCAGATCTGGAAGTTCCAACTCAACAGCTTTCTGAGTGCGCATCACGACATGATGTGGGATGTTATCTTTAACGGACCCATCATCATAAACTCAGAAAGTCAAGCAGAAGAATGAGTGACCAGAAGCTTGAAGATGGCCAAAGCTGAAATCAGATCAAAGAATAGCTCCAGCCAATGCAAACACAGCTGGAACCTAGCCATCGATGTACCAAAGAGGTCGTACATAATCAAGCCAAGTCTCCAAGCTCAGTCCGATCAGAAAAGAAAGCTGATCGGCAACTCAAAGACCAAGAGAAGCAGCGGATCTCAGCTGGACACAAAGCTCAAAAGCGGCAGATCAATCCAACTGACTGGAATCAATTAAAGACAGCAATGTCATCCAGCACAGACATCAAGGTCAACTTAAAAGACAGCTGGGAAGGATCTCAGCTGGTTATAAAGCTGGAAATCAACCGAGCTTCACTTCAAGATTCCAGCAGACGGGATATCAAGCTGACGGACTCCAGCCACGAAATGAACCTCATCGAAGAAAATGGAGTCAACGAGGTTCAAAGAAGAAGCGGACTCATTCAAGGACCAACCAGCTAGATCACTCATAAAAGTCAAATCTGAGTGATAACAGGTCAAGGGACAGACGCAATTGAGGAAGTCATCAAGCGTGCTGTGAAAGAAAGACAGCCAGTGATCAACGTTCATGACTCACCTCAAAGCTCTTCAAAGAATATGTCAAGAGTACTGATCCCAACCAAGTATTGTGAACGGTTTTCCTGCTGACATCATCAAAGAAAATGAGCCAGTAATGAAAATCCGATCAACTCAAGTAGGAAGCAGCTGAGAAAAGTCAGTCACCCACTATCAAATTCAGTGGGAACTCCACCAAGCTGGAAATCGACACAGCTGTGACGTCAGCTGAAGGCAAACTCAATCCAGCAGAGTATTCGAGTGGAGAATCAAAAGAAAAATCCAGTTGATCCATCAAAAGGACATCATCAGAATATCAATCATCAAAGCTGGATCAAGCTTAAATCGCAGAATTCAGAAGAAGAATCTAGAAGAAAGGAATTCAGTAGAGCGGATTCACCATCATCTAGTATCAGCTCAATTCGGATGAAGAAAGTTCATCCAGCTGAGGGGGAAACAAACTCAGCTGGATCCCAAAAGCAGAAGATTAACTCAGCTGAAGGGAGAAACTCAGTCAAGCAAAGAAAAAGACCTCCGCGACATCAGCTGACTTTTTGGTCCAAGCTGACAGGAATGTGTCTATTGCATTTATTTCTCTAAGGAATATACTATTTAAGTCCATTTATCTCAAATTCCTAATTTAAGCGGATATATGTTCCTTAGTTAATTTGCTTGATAAGTTTCCTTTCCCATCGCATTAATTATAAAGACTGCTGAGTACTGAAGCACGGTAGGATCGAGGCAGAATGTCAAGCATTTGAACTGCCTCACACGCGGTTGTAATACACTTGCCGTAAACACATCAGAACGTGATGAGTGAATCTCTCCCAGCCGTTGATCAGAATACCAGATGTCTCAATCTCAACCGATGATTCGTTATGGCAGTTGATATACATGGAAAAGATACGCAGAATTCTTCCATCTTTATCTCTGCGAATTTCAAATCTTCAAATCATCTGTCCATTGTTTGCAACTTCCTCGCTCGATCAAAATCAACAGACTGCAGAAATGGCACCCAAGAAATCAACCGCAGGGATGAACCAGTTCGAAGTTCTTATGACAAAGTTGTCATTTGAAAGTTGTCTTTCCTCCGGTCTCTTACTGTGGGCAACCTCCATGCCCAAGCTTATGCTAAAGAGAGAAGTCGCTCTATTCTATCTCAACATCATTGACGAAGAAGGTTTTTATTCATCTTCATTCGATGTGACTGTCAAGGGCGATGACGGAAAATTTGACTCAGCAACCGTCAATATCAAACTCAACAAGATGCTACGAAAGGTGTTCAACCTACCCAGCGAAGGAGGATTCATCCCAGACAATTACAGCCGTGAAGAAGTGGATGAATTCCTCAATAAAGAGATGCTCATCTCCCCAGAGCCGTATAGAGCGAGCATGTCAAAACTTCTTCTCAAGCCAAAGTATAGGCTGCTGCTGGATATCACACAAAAGTGCATCTTAGGGATAGCTGGATCTCAAGGAGAGATCAGTATTCCAAAGCTTAAGCCGATGATTGCCATGATCAAAGGTGCAAACGTCAACTGGTTTGATTTCTTACTCAACCGACTGGTCAAGGAGTCAGAGAAGATCAAGTTCAACTCCACCAGGACGACGTATTCAACCTCAGAGCCACTGTATCTATGCTCCAAGATTTCATTCTTAATAGAACAAGCTGTGAAATGATACACAGTAAAGTGGGCGGAATCATATCCGTTTCCAGAAACGAAGATTCTCTTCCAAAGAATGAGTCAAATCAATAATCTTCTAAGAAAACAGCCTGCTGTGAGCAAAGGCAAGAAGCAGCTGGAAGAAATAGAGGCAGATGTTCCGGCTAAGAAGAATTAGAGAAAAAGGAAGACAGCTGACCCCAAACCAGTTGGAGGTCCAGCTGAAAAGAAAAAGAAACGGCTGTCATTCCACCATCTGAGGTGAGACCTTCCTCTGAAGAAACTCCAAGTCAAGCAATTGTGATTCTCTCCCCACAGCCAGTATCAGCCTTCAATATTTGCGGATCAAACATCTTGGCTGATATGGGAATGAATGATGAATCGTCATCCAGTTCAGAGGACAAGCTGGACAATTCAAAGAGTCAGACAACTCTTCCCAGCTCATCCAAGCTCTCACCGCCTCATATCTCTCCGCCCAAACAACCTTCTCCTCCACCCAGCTCCCCAGCAAGAGACTCATCTCCTGTAAACATACAGGGAAATAATCAACTGGCTGAAGCTCCTTCACAGCCAGCTGACGACCAAGCTGAACCCTTTTCCTCCATTCAAAGCTCTCTCCCAAAACAGCCTTCTCCCAAAGCACATATTTCCACAGAATCAGAGGAAAGTGACTCTACTGCTTCTTCATCACTCAACTCCTCTGGCTCAGCCTTCATGGAAGTTATGTACGAGGAGCTACGCATCGCAGGGATCAAGAGTGTTCTAACTCAGTATCCCATCTTGGCGCACCTGCCAATTGCCCTCGTTAAAGTTGGAGATCTCAAATTCTACCTGGCCACCAAGATGGCAACCTGGTACCAGAATGAGCAGCTGATCGAGACCTTCTCTTATAAGAAATTGAAGACGGATGAAGCATGCCTCCAGCACACATTTTGGCTTTGGAAGTCTGGAAGATGCTTACTTACATCAAAATGATCTCATCAGAGGAATTATCGAAGTGTCTCAACAATACCCCAAGCCGCACCCAGCAGACGTTTGGGAATCAGCCAACAAGCTTCTAACAGCAGCGGGATGGGAGATATCTTCTGGAGATGTCATATCCAAAGAAGTCACAGCTGAGATTACCAAGGAAGCTGAACCAGTTAACACAGCTGAGGTAATAGTCTTGGAAGAACCAACACAGATCACTCGAACCAAAGACAACAGTTCCACCAAGTCCAGTTGCCAATGACACTCGATTGCTGGTCGAGTTAGAGGCAAACAAACTCAGTCATGTTGATTCTTCAACTCAAACGGACTCAGCTGTCGAGCTTTCAACAGCCATGAAGGAAGCAATAACTAAAGAGGTTGAAGAAATTCTTTTTCAGGACAGACTGAAGTCTCAAGTAGATGTCATTACGCAATTCACAGCTCTAGACTGTCAAGTTAGAGAGCAACAGCAGACAATTGATGAAGTCCATAAGTTTGCTCAAGATTTACAAGAAAGTACAAGTCTAGATCTCAACAATCTCTTGTCTCTCAAAGCATTGATCAATCGCACCTTCTAGAGAAGAGAGTTCCTGAGATTGTAACCAGACATCAAGCTCCACTGGTCGACGACATAACAAATATTTCAAGCCAGCTGGAAGCTCTAAAAAAGTCCACTCTCTCCAACAGCTCTGATATCCGCCAACTCTTCAACTTATATAAAGATCTGGATGCTCGCCCGTAGCCGGAAACAACAAAGATCGCTCACTCGAACATTGCCACAGCTGACAACTCAGCCAAGATCACTAATGTTGAAGCCGCTCTCGCCAAGCTCAACGCAACAGTTGCCAACCTCTATACCTCTCTTGTTGATAATGTCAAAAAGGGGAAAGATAAGAATGAAGCTGGAAAAACAATGCAGAGGGAAGCTGCTGTTAAGGGGGAACCTGTGCAGCCAATTCAATCGGAAATCGACAATTTCGCCAAAGAGCTGGATAACGAAGAGCCAAAGCCAACTACTCTAGCCAAAGCAGTCAAAGAGACATGGAGAGAGAAGATGGTTGCTCTTGCCAAAGCCTGTGGACATAAGCCAGAAGAATACAAGGACTATCACTAGCCGTGTAACTTTCACAACGAGCAAAGAAGATAAATGCAAGAGTTGGATAAGATTATCAAGAAGAAAGCTGATTCGCTCAAGCCTGCTGAGAAAAAGCAATAGAAGAAAAGGCAGAGCTACAGGCAAGCTAGGAAGAATCAAGTTCAAGCAGCCTCAACTGACAAGAAGAACCCAGATGATATCAATGAAAACTGGGAACGATGCAAGTCAGAATTCATCAAAGAATTCTACTACTTGAATCAGTACAAAGGCATGGATCCAGAAACTGCGTTCCAGGATTATCTCCTCGAACTTCATGAGACAGATCCAATGATGGCAAGATCAATTGCCCTATATGCCAAGAGAAACAACATCCAGCTGAAGGCTCCAAAAGTCAAGCAATTGAAGCCTCCATCTCTAACTGGAACGAACCTTCCTGACAAAGCCCAGATTATCAAAGAAGTTCATTATTGGGCTGGCGAAAGTGGAATTTCCAAAACGAAGAATCAAGCAGAATGGAAGGAACTGGAAGAGTTCATCTTCAACAGATATGGTCTCAAGACTGACCATCAGATTGATGAACAAAAGGAAGCAGCTCAGTTGAAGACCCAGCCAACTGGAAATTTTTGTCTTTTAAAAGTTTTGTAAATCGTGAATTTGTAAAATATCCTTTTATTAATGAAATATTCGTTTTTGCTCTCAAGCTCATCCTGATGACAATAACTCTTTGTCCAGGCACTGAACTCTGAATTTGATTTACCTGTTGTGTATGTTTAAACTTTTGAAAACCCGTTTCTTGTTAAGGGGGAAGTAAATTGTTTTTCTCAGTTAGGTTTTGGCATCATCAAAAAGGGAGAAAGTGGTAGTGAATTACCAGTGAACCTGATCGTGGACGTAGGAGGTGTTACTCCGAACCATGTTAAAATTGCTTTGTTCTTTACTGTTCTGTTTTATGCATTTTGCTAACCCCTCATGAGCATTATTTCAAGCTGCATAAACTGACTAACTGAAAAGTGAAACAGAGCTTTGTAATATAATTTGAAGCAACAGACGGACTTTCCAAATCCACCACATTCCGCACACACACACAGCCAGCTGTGTCGATCAAGCTGTCATCCAGCTGGATCGAACACAGCCAGCTCTCTGAAAAGAGTTTTAACTTGGAAAAATTTTTAAACCTTGGTGTATTCACCCCTCCCTCTACACCAAGGTATCCGTCTTTGGACCAACAATAGCTTTCATGTTTCTCAAGAATGCATATATAACCTTAAATCTTCATTTTTAACCATAGACTTTCATATATAACCATGGAAATAGAGAAACCTCATGTATATCATGCTCATAACATGTATAACATCTTGATATATAAATCCTAGAAGGAAATCTAGAGATTTAAACCATAGAAAAGGTAGAAATTATACCAAACTTCTTCTCTCCTCACTCTCAAGTTCTTGGCTCTCTCTCTCTCTCTCTTATATCTCATCTCTCTTCCTCTCGAACCTTCTAGCCTCCTTGATAAGCTCTCTTACAGTCCATAACAATGGTGGAGGTGACGGAAAAGTGGTGGTGGAAGAGGAGGTGGTAGTGGTGGTATTTGAGAGCAAAAATGGAGAAGAATGGAGAGTGAAGTGTGTGTGTGTGTGGGCTGCAGCAGCTGCTGCGAAAATGAGAGGAGGAGAGAGAGTAATAAGGTGGTATGATGGCTTGCTTGTGGGGGGGGGGAATGTGTGTAAGAGATTAGAGGGCATGCATTGGGTGTTTGACTTTAGGGGAAAGAATGAAATGATTATGGTGCAACTTATGACTTTGAGTCCATCTCTCTCTTGCTCTCTCTCTCATACGGTGACTCACATACTTTCATATGTATAGTTCATCTCATCTCGTATATTATATCCGGGTACGAGCTCTCTTGATCGTAACGTAAATTAATTAGAAGGATTCTAAATATCGAGCTTAAATAATTAAACTAACAAAATTATGTTATGATCGAATATTATTTAATTATCTTAAGCATACCCATCTAGATAAATTATTCTAGGTGGTCTCGTTGCTAGTTTTTTTTTCATCTCATACGATCTTTATCGATACTTTTATTTGCTACATTATTCGATTATCGAATAATTCACAACATACAATTACATCACATTTATAATCACGTAATATGCCACACATAATTCACATAGATATATAACGTATCATGCTCGTGTTCGTGAATAAATATGATAATCGAAACAATTAAAAAAAATTTCAATTTTTAGGTTTCAAAATCAATTCTTTTAAATGCTTATCAATAATATCTTCATCTTCTCTTTTAAAGTAAATAATTTATTCTTTTAAAACATCCGGGAATAAGGACCTATCTAATTAATCCAAAAAGTTTTAATTTATTCGGATTTTTCTAGCCCGGATTTTGCGGGATGCTACATCCTACCCTCCTTAAAATAAATTTTGTCCTCGAAATTCCGTATATCTTACGGTAGAATGTCTTTTTCCTTTTTAGGCTTTCTTAGTCTAATCTTATTCATGACATAACGAAAGATCGTGTCTATCGTTCTTTGCTTATGCCAGTTGTGGGTGTATTATGCTTTCGCTGCGCCACTCTGATCATCTTAGAGATTTCTTTTTCATAGAACACCTTTGGGTTCTTCATCTTATTTGAAGTCCTTACTTGAGGACTATATCATCCTAATTAGGCAATATGCCTCTTATGGCTCATAATATTTTCGCGGCTGCGAAACATGGAGACATCATATACATCGCTAAGACGTGGAGGTAACGTATTTTTAACGAGGAGTATATCCTCTCCTCTAGGATTCTAAAGATCCTATAACTTAAGTACATGGCAAATCTTCATTCTATAAACGATCTTATCTTCAAATTGAGGGCGGACATTTTGTTTTAAGAAAAATTATTTCTTACTTGAATACTCGTTCTAGTCTAACGTTTTGTCCATTTGGACTTTTGTCTGATCGCGTCTCTTGTGCCCCTATGGTCCTAATATTTCATTTGCAATCTCTATCGTAGCATTTGACAGATCAAATTCGTCTTTAATGAACGGACTTTGTAATGGTGCCGTTATGGCAATAGCATTTTGAATATCGTCGAGGCGGATCCACTATCATCAAGAATTTCGTATACAACATTCTTCTTGTCCCTAAGTTGTTTCGTACATCTTTCATAGGTTTGAAGTCCTTCGCTCCAATATTGAATCGTATTCCCTCGGGAATCATGTTATCGAGACGTACTCGCTGCTTTATTCGAGTAAAATAATTTTTAAATCAAAACTGTGGTTGGTTCTTAGTTAATGTCGGTTCATCTAGTCCGCGTGTGCCATTGGCAAGCTGAACTTATTTCAGTCTTTCAATCTTTTACTAATCGTACCTTTAGACTTCTAGATGTCAGTACTAATATCGCATCATTCCGTAGTTTTCGTAAAATGACCTCACCTCCAAGGTCTGTGATCATAGTTCTCTTATATGTTTTCGTATCATCTTCCCAGCGAAGTTTGATACTTTTCGTGGTTCTGTACTAGCATCGTTCGCATCATGGATTGATCTTCTCCGCTTACTAGCTCTCCTCGCTGATCGTCATACTATCATATCGTGGTATCTTGACATTGGCATTCTATCAGCGGTGGTTGGTCTCGCATAAGCGTATCGCTGGTATGGCTTTTTCGTCTATTTTTATACGTAAAACGTACATTTTCAACGTATATCATAGAATTAATCGGATCCTAAGTTCGAATATTTTCTATCGTCGTGTTTTCGTGGGTGTCATTCGGTATGGCGTATCCGGTGTCGGCGTCGGGGCCACAATTCGAGTCCTAATTTTATCGGTGTCCTAAATATCTATTGATTGGAGTTCCTAGCGGAACTTATCTAAAAAATGCATAAATAATCGTATACTATAAGTACTTATTCTTATCGAGCTTTCATACTCTTTCGTTTAATTTACTGACCAAAGAAATTTGGACAGTCTCGCTTCTTATGTACATATGCGATATCGATCGCTAAAGATTACTTACATTCTCATGTTAAAGCTTTCTTCAGGCTTTCGTAAACGTCATTGCTTCCTCGCTAAGAGGCTAAACATCATCTTACTTATCCTTATCATAAATTGTTACTATTATTGGCTCTGAGCCTATTCATCCTTAATATGAGATCGTAACATAAATGTGGGTGGCATAAGGATCTATTTTTAAACTTTTCATATCTTGATCGGGACTTCATCCTAAATAACCAATCGTCGTTTGGAAATGATATACTCTTATCATCCCGTGTACATAGCATTATGAATTAAGAGAATTAAATTCTCAGAGTTAAAGAAGTCATTGCACGAATAGAGATCATCATATTTGCTTCTAGAATCGTATAGAGTTGGGTGGTCAGATCAAAGAAACAACATGACCATACATAAAAGCTAAGGGATTGCGTATTAGAGGATCATTTAAGATCGATTGGACTTCTTGGGCTATGCCAAGTTGGTCACTAAATAACATAAGTTCGGTAATAATTCGAACAAATTGGCCCTAGATTAGGGACTTAGACCTACTGACTATATCCTATAGGGGTTCTTTAAAAAAAAAATTGCCTTGCACAGAGGGCTTACTAATAACATGGAAGGGAATAGTTTGCCTCCGAGGAGGGCTTCATACGTTTGAAGGGAGTTAGAATTTTATCAGGGAACTGTAATGGTACATACGTACTGTCAAGGAAAAGCGTCATTAACTTATCGTAGTCATACGCATAACAAGGTGTGTCGTGAATGAGTTTCACAGCGACACACATCAAGCTGGTTATGAATGCTAAAGTATTGCATAATCATAAATCAAGGGATCTTGACATTGCCTGACCGAAGCAAATGGCCAGGAGGTCTGTGCTTTCAAATGAAGTTCTTAAGTGTATTCATACATATCAAGAAATACATTGCTCATTACTGAGCTGATCCGTAGTGCAAGATGTGTCGTAGAAAAGAATTCAAAGTGACACATAAAAATTTGAACATGAAACGCCAACATTTCATGACTAGTGGTTCAAATAATGTTTGAACGAGTTCAAACATAAAAATGTTCGGATTTCCAGGGGAATCGTTAGACACTCGCAGGTGTCACTGGGGAAAATTTCACTCGTAACTGTGCACTAAGTGTGTTATAGAGGCAAGTTCTTGGATAACACACATCAATTCTTAGGTAGATGATTAAATACTTTATGACCATTGGTCAAATGCCAGAAGAATTTGGGAATTTGAAATGGACGGGGTGAATTCCATGTTAAAGAGGAATATAGTTCGTGGTAGCGTAACCAATTTAAGACAAGGTTTACCAATATCGAGAAGATACTTGGACAAACTAAATGCTAACTAGTGCAATTTTAACATTTAAAGAATAACTTGGTGAATCGAAGACTTTGACATCATAAGGGAAATAGAGGAGATCTCTTTAGAAGTCGTTACTTGCTAAGCCAAATTGGCGAAATAAAAGATGTGATCATAACATCTTGCGTGTTAGAGCACTTCGAAATGAAGGTCTGAATACCTTAACATGGTAAGAATATGGAATTGATGCATAAAAATATTCATATCCATACGTCGTTCTAGAGGCATTGGAGTAAGGTAGCATATGCGCATCTTGGAAGATACTTAGGCGTGACCGATCATATGGTCAACGCTAAAAGAATAAACTGATTGTGCCATTTAGGTACAACATGAACGGGAATCATCTTAGTTAGTTTTCACATTTATCTTACTTCGTCTTAAATTTTTAACGTCATTTCTTTACGATAGTATCTCGATGCATTATGGTCGATTGTTCGTGAATACAACCTTGTGGTGGTTTCCAGCAGCTTTTTGTGGCAGTTCTCATTGTATATAGAGTCGTTCTTATTATTCATGCGCTTTTTCGGGGTTGAGACATCGCATCGAGGTATATATCATCTTTCCCTGCACCGTCGCGCTAGTGTTTTCTTCACTCAAGTGTCGTCTCCTTCGTATTTATCTTCTTTTCCTTAACATAGTCCCCTAATAATTCTAGATTCTCAATCTAGTTCTCGTTCCGGTCTCTATCATAATTTAGACCATCTTTCATATCCTTTCATTTATCATTCGGCATCTATCATGAGGGGGACTTTTCTTACCTTATTAAAAACACCTATGTACTTACTTAGTCTTAACTAAGTCATACTAACACTAACATGGGTGCCTGAAGGGATGCCGTACATTTAGGACTTCTATGTTCATATATCCTTTTGGATGAGCCTCTATTCTTCTCTTTGAGCTCTCCCTATTTGATACTAGTGTGAGTTTGTGTATTAAGAGATCGACATCATACTAAGGTTGATGGTCCCTGAGCTAGGTATTTGGTGTAGAGGGGGGGTGAATACACCAAATAGATTTCTAGAAACTTTTTCAAGTTAAATCACAGAGTTGGTGAGCTCAGTTATTGATCCTGAGGAGGTCAATTTGGTAAATAACTCAAAGCGGTGCGGAATGTGGTGGTTTGAAAACTTAGCTCGGTTACTTAGAAAAACTCAGTTTGAAAAGATTAACTTTATGTTTTCAGCTTAGTCAAGTTGTGCAATTTTCAGAGAGACACAGCTGTCTTTGGAGAGCAGCTGCGTATGCAGTTTTGATCAAATATGCAATGATATGAAAGAGGTAGTACAAAACTGAATTTAAGAGGAAAGAAAAGAGCACACGAGTTTTTACGTGGTTCGGAGTAACACCTCCTACGTCCACGACCAGGTTCACTGGTAATCCACTACCACTTGGTTTACAAGTACCAAGCAACTTCACAACTCTAACCCAAATTGTGTTCCAACAGTTTGCGGGCACTGTCAAGCCTAACCTTTCAGTTTACGGGTACTGAAAAAACCTTACACACTTGAATTTTCCCGCTTCAAGCAAGCGTAACCTTGACCTAACCTTTCTGGGTAAAGAGGGGTTTGGTTTGGGGTTCCAACTGTGAACGAGTTCTTACAATGAAGAACTTTAGAGTATGATGAACTCGTTCGAAATCTAGGCTTAAGATATACAAAGATTTTGGCCTAGGGATCAGACGAAAAACTAAGCAGTTTCTGAACTAGAAACACTTTAAGATAAAGTGTTCTTTGAACTATGTAGAACTGCTTGGGAGCTTTTGAAAGATTGATGATTTCAGAGAATGAAAGCTTGTAGAGAGTTTTTCGTATTTGATCCTGAGGTTGAAGACGGGTTTATATAGGTAGAGATTCAAGACTAGCCGTTGGAGGAGCCGTTTGAATCTTACCTACTCTTCTTAAATTCGAGATCTGCCGTTAGGCGAATCTGCACCTGTCTTCATTTATGTCACATCCTAGGACCTAAAGTCTAGGATGTTGATTCGGCAATCCCTCATTGGTTGAGGCATGTTGACTTCCTCAAACGCCGGGATCTTCTGCCTTTGGAGCTGGCTTTTGAATTCAGAGCTGGACTGACTTGAAGTGATGTCTTCAGAGTTAGTTCCCTTTGTTCTCGTATGTACCGGACCGGCCGTGTTTTGAACTCGCCTCGAATTCTCTTCGCCTTGATCATGCTCGCACGGAGGACTCACCGAAGGTTGGCTCCCGTTATCTTCGCTGGCCGACTCCCGCCGTAGACACAAACTCGGAACTTCGTCATTGTCTTCCGCTAGCTGACTCCTGCTGTAGACACAGCTGGGTCGATTGCTGTCTTCCGCTTCCTTAACCTGTAAACCTAGAAAATCTAAAGCTCAAACAGGCGAGCTGGAAAACTCTACTTAGGTTGAAGCGATCATTTATTCGGTTGGAGAATCAGTTGGGTTTTGGTATCAAATCAAAACCTTATAATTTTCCCAACAATTTCCTCCTTTTTGATGATGCCAAAACCTAACTGTGACAACTTATGATGTAGAAAAACTTGTGTTTTATTAATGTAAGACAATACATTATAACACAGGGAAAAGAAAGAGAAAAAAAATCTTCAATTCTTCTGTCTTCAATCCCAGTTGGCTGGGTCTTCTCTTCTGCATCCGTTGCTTCTTTCTTTTGACTCATCTCTTCTTCAGCTGATTCTGATTCAGCTGGTTCCTCTAGCTCAACAGTTTGCCTCCTTTGTCACATTCTCTTCCCCCTTACTTGATACCAACTTCCCCCTTTTTGGCATGATCAAACAGGGTGGGAGAGATACACCATCGGTTGTTGCGATGTTTTAGTTTGGCGAAACTGTGGTCTTCAGTTCTGAGAAGCGAGGTCTGGAGTCTAGGTGGCTCAGCTGTTTTGTTAGCTGGCTCTTCTTTAGTAGCATTAGCCTCAGTTGTGATTGCAGACACAGTGTCCTTGGCCTGGTTCAGCTGGGGCGGTCCAGCTGAGTGCTTGGAGGGATGAGTTGGCACATGATATAGCATCTTCTGAGTCGGGCACAACTTCATTCCTTGCAATTTTGCTTCTTCAGACTTCTTAGATTGAATGACAAAGTCTGATTCAGCACTTGAGGGACTCGAGTAATTCCCTTCCACTTCGAAGTGGTGGGTATTGGGTTCAGCTCATATCATCATCATCCAGCTGCAAGTGATCATTGGCTGGGTGATGTCTTTCATTTGATCATGGTGCAGGGGCTTGAGCATCTTTCATCGGAAGATCTCGAAGCTGGTGTCCCTGTTGAGCTGAAGGAAACTGAGGAGAAGGCAGTTGAAGTATTCCATCTGTCTTGGGGTTTAAGCTTGGTTGATCAGCTGGAATACTACGTTGCGGCGTTGATGACGATGATGTTCATGCAGGTGCATGAACTCCTTCTCCACCGTAAGAATCGACCGCTTGTGGGCCTTCTGCTCCTCGGAGAGTAATTACGAATTCTCTCATAATGTCAGCTGGCTTCTCGGCTGACTGACTGAGCACCTTTGACTTGAGTCTTCTGTTTGAAGACGGTGCTTCAGCATGTTTTGTCTCCTCGAGTTGTCTCCGATTCCGAGCTGGGACGGAAATAGATGCATGCTGCTTTGTCTCCTGCATCTTTTTCTGTGCCTCCTGTGGTGGAGCAAGAGCTTTGACACGACTGCTCTTGAAGACTCCGGCTTTATCAACATCTGGTCCAGGTCTGTTGACGTTGATTTTTTCATTCCAGGGAGTTGTATGTCCTGTTCTCTCTTTAATGTTGAGAGAAAAAGTGGGGCGGAGGAGGTCTTTTTCCTTTGACATTCCCAGGAAGATTTCTGCACCTTCCTGATGAACGACGTTCTTGAGCTTTACAGTCTCCCACTGTGTTGGACCGGATCTGTCGATGGGCTTCATCTTCTCCTGGAACTCCGTCTTCTTGAGGTTCTTGAGAGTTAAGCAACTCTTATCTTGAAGCTTCGACAGATTCTTCAAGTTTGATTGGCTTCAACCAGGAGATATCTTCTACGGATTCCATGTTCTTCTTCTCGCAACTTTTGTTAGTAGAAACAAATAATACCAATTGATGGAAATAATAAAGAATGCCAAAAAAAAAAACTTTTTAGGGTTGATGCAATGCTTTGCGTATATCTTCTAGCATATTTATATAGCTTTCTTGATGAATGGACGATCAAGATTTGTCGATTGATAAGAAGATCTACGACTGGGAGTCATTCTCGCGTCATGTCAGTTTCTTGATTAGAAGATGCGAGTTAATGCGCGTGAGAGGACGGTTGAGGCGTTTTGACTTTTGCCTCGAAACTCCCATGATTCAATTCTTTGCAGACTTTTAATTAAATTTGATTAGATATGACAAGATATGAGTTGACTGAAAACAGATTGAGTAGGTGTAGTTAATGTTGTTGCAAACCTCTCAGCTGATCATTGTAGTCAGCTGATACCTCGGTTGAGTGGGTGTGCTGGGTGATCGTGGTTCCAGCTGGTTCCCCCTCAGCTGAATAATCCTTCAATTTCAGCATCTGGTTTAGCTGGATTCTTTCTCAGCTGATACCAGTGACGTTGATTCTGAATTCCAGCTGTTTGCTTCCATTCAGCTGGGTCTGCTTCCATTCAGCTGGGTGAAGCATCGTCTGGGTTGAGTAGTCCAAGTAATCCGCACAGCATTTTGAATCTTGCTTCTATCAGCGGCTTTGTGAGTATATCAGCCCGCTGTATGTCTGTGTGAATTTTCTCAACAATCACATCCCTCTTTTTCACGTGATCTCTGATGAAATGATGGCGTACGTCAACATGCTTGCATCTTGTGTGAAGTACTGGATTCTCTGAAATAGCAATCGCACTTGAGCTATCATAGAAAATTAGAACCTGTCCAGTTTTCACTTCATAGTCATCCAGCTGATGTTTCAGCCAGAGAATTTGTGAGCAGCAGCTTCCAGCGGCCATATATTCTGCTTCTGTTGTGGAAGTTGCGACGCACGTTTGCTTCTTTGAAAACCATGAAATCAACTTACTTCCTAAGAACTGACAAGTTCCTGAAGTTGATTTTCTGTCCAACCGATCTCCAGCGAAGTCTGAGTCTGAATATCCAGTTAGCTGTAGATTGTCTTCGGGGTACCACCAACATTCCCGAGTTCCTTTGAGATATTTGAGAATGTTCTTGGTCGCTGCATGTGTGCTTCCTTTGGATCAACTTGAAATCCGGCACACACTCCGACCGCGAAAGAGATGTCCGGACGACTTGTCGTTAGATACAGCAGGATCCTATTATCCCTCTGTATTTGCTGGAATCAACTGACTTCCCTTCAGTTCCTGGTTCAATCTTCCAGTTGGTGTTCATTGGAATCTTTACAGTTCTGCTGGATTGAACTCCATACTTGGTGATCAAGTCTTTCACGTATTTGGATTCATTTATGAAAAAATCCCTTCTAATTATTGCTTGACTTGAAGTCCTAGGAAGAAACTCATTTTTCCCATCATGGACATTTGGAACTTCTCTGACATCATCTCTCCAAATCTTTGGCATAAGAAGTTTGATCTTGATCCAAAGATGATGTCGTCTACATAGATTTGAACAACTAGGATGTCTTCTCCTGACTTGATGGTGAATAGAGTTCTGTCTACTGAGCCCTTCTTGAATCCTTTGGATACAAGGAAATTTGACAGAGTGTCATACCAAGCTCGAGGTGCTTGCTTCAATCCAAAAAGCGCCTTCTTTAGCTTGTAGACTTTATTTCCTTCTACTTCAAATCCTGGAGGTTGTTCAACGTAGACATCTTCTTTGATTTCTCCATTTAAGAATGCACACTTCACATCCATTTGATAGACCTTGAATTTGTGATGTGCTGCATAGGCAAGAAAGAGTCTGATTGCTTCCAATCGCGCTACTGGAGCAAATGATTCTTCGAAGTCAATTCCTTCCTGCTGAGTGTAGCCCTTGGCAACCAGTCGAGCTTTGTTTCTGATGATGACTCCCAGGGTATCCAATTTTTTCTTGAATATCCATTTTAGTCCTATGACTTTGACTTCTTGAGGTTCCTCGACCAATTTCCAGACACAATTTCTGAGGAATTCGTTCAGCTCTTCTTGCATGGCGTTAGTCCAAGGCACGCTCTTCAAAGCTTCAAGAATTGATTGAGGCTCTGGCACTTGAGCTACGTAACACGCCATTAGAGCTGTATCTTCATCATAGACCGTCAGTTCTAGCTCTACTGAAAGTTGAGCTGTGTCAGCTGCTTCTTGATGATCCGAAGAAGCTTGAGCAGCTGAGCTTCTGGTTTTGACTTGGTCAGATGGTTCTCCAATGATTGCTGATGATGGATGATCTTCAATCCATCTTCTCCTTTTACGAATTTCTTCTTCCAATTGATTGATGCTTGAAGTGGCTAAATTTCGTCTGTCTTGGAGTTGCTCAGGAGTTAAGTCTTGAAAGATTGGTTCTCTTTGATTTAGATTTTGAGGAGACTTCTGTAGAGGCTCAGCTAGAGATGGAGCTTGGGATTCAGCTGGATTTCCGGCTGATGACGTTCCCCCTTGATTTGGCGTTGAAGGTTCTTCTCGATTTCCAGCTGGTGGAGCTTCCCGGTTGATTTGAAGTTCCTCCTCTGGCTCATCGTCCCAAATTAATGGTTCGGCCAGATTCCTGATTCGATTTTCTTGAGCTCTTGTCTGAATCAGTCTTGAAGATTCTTCTTCGTTTCTTCGTTTGATAGAATCTCTATATTCGAAGGAGGATTCGTCAAAGGTAACATGTGGAGTTACTTCGACTGTTTGAGTTCTTCTGTTGAAGACTCTGTATGCTTTACTCACAACAGAATAACCAAGGAATACTCCTCGGTCTGTCTTCTCGTCGAACGTCTTGAGCTGTGTCTTTCCATTGTTTAGGATATGACATTTGGATCCGAATACCTTGAAATATCCAATGTATGGTATTCTGTTGTTCCATAGCTCATATGGTGTCTTTCCTTGCCTTGATGTGAGTAGGGAGCGATTCTGAGTGAAGCATGCTGTGTTGATTGCTTCGGCCCAGAACTTCTTTGGAATGGCAGAGCTGGCTAGCATTGAGGTAGCTGCTTCTTTGAGTGTTCTGTTTCTTCTCTCTGCTACACCATTCTGCTGAGGTGTGCGTGCTGCAGATGTTTGATGATGAACTCTGTTCTTCTCGCAGTAATCATAAATAGTTTCATTCAGAAACTCCGTTCCTCGATCTGATCATATTGACAATATCTTGCACTCCTTCTGTGTTTACGTTCTATCTTACAAAATTCACAATTCCATCCGTCTCGATCAATCCCTCATTATTTTCTGCTTTTTTTTTGGGAGAAGGTGCAAATACCCCCTGAAGTTGTCAGCGATTTACAAATAACCCCCTGAACTTTTTTTTGGTGCAAAATGAACCTTCTCTAAAGTTTTTTTGGTACAACTAACCCCTTGCCTTGACGGAAAGATAACTACTGTTAGTGAAATTTTGATTTTTGATTTATTTTTTTAATGTGGGTCCTACCACCCTACAACATTTACTCCATTGTCCCTCCCTCCATCTATTCTCTCCCTAAACAACGTGGAGAAGAGAAACTCCTATGCCTTGCCGGCGTGCTTTGATGACGTCTCGCTCTGCCGCCAGCCGCCTCATCAACAATGAGGCTTGTCTCCGGAGAGTAAACAATCTCTATGGCCGATTTGCTTGATTGTTTTTTTTTTGCCTCGGCAGATTATGATTTCTGAATTGTTAATTTCACAGGCGTGGCTACCGCCGATGTTGAATATTGAACATTGAAAAATTCGCAAAATCTGATTGGATTGAAGATGAAGAACCGTCGTCGCCCTAACATACAACACTCCGCCGATATCAATAACAAACTCCGCAAGCAAATCGGAGCCCCAATCGATCGTGACCATCTGGGAATTGAGCGGCAGATAGAGAGATGGTTGTGGTTAAACTGCAGGGGATCTCTACTATAGATCGTAAAGTGAAATATTCACCTTAATCATGATATATACACACACATATACATATATATGTAAGGAATAGATTGGATGTAGGAGAATTAAATCTGATTTAGAAGTGCAGTTACCATAGATGATATCACATTTCCGTTCAATGAATTAAAATGATGATTAGTGATATTTTTAGCTAGCAGCTATGTGCCCCAGCGACTGAGGATTGTATTTAACGATCGTATCAACAAACGCACACGTTTCTTCCACTGTATTACTGTGCGGCACGTACGACTCAACCACCACCGTCCTGCCGCCGCTGCCCAGCAGTGCCGCATGCAGGGTAGTGACGGAGCTCATTATGTGCACCTCATCATCCAAGATTTCGAGCCTCTGGGTATTGCTCGCCGCCGGCAGCCTGAAACCACACTCATCTCTCGGAGAGTCTCCGATTTCTTATGATATAAAATCTTAATCTCGAGAGAAGAGATGAAGGAAGAGAAAATAAGGTGAATGTTGTGAGGGTGGTGGGACCCATAATAAAAAAATAAATCAAAAATTAAAATTCAATTAACGGAAGTTATCTTTCCATCAAGATAAGGGGTCTGTTGCACCAAAAAACGTTAGGGAAGGTTCATTTTGCACCTAAACAAAGTTCAGGTGGTTATTTGCAAATCGTTGTCAACTTCAGGGGGGTATTTGCACTTTTTTCCTTTTTTTTTGTACAAATCTTCCTTGGTTTTAAAAATATTAAACATTATTGACATTAAAATATTGATAATATATATATACATATATATTGTGGTAAATAGGAATATTATTACCAAAATGAGCAATGAGCAACGAGAACAACTACATTAAATTGTCAAACAACCAAACAAAGACAAACCAGAGATTCTAGGATTTTAGAAATCTAATAAGGCGAGGGTCTCTTCTGCATCTCATGGCTGCAGTAAGCTGGCATTGTCTTAAAACTCTATCCGTATATGAAGCAACAACTTGAAATCTTCGACAATTTCTCTCTTTCCAAACATAGTAAACAACTACAGTGATTGCCATACGGTATAGCTAGCTTTTGTTTACCAGTATTGGAGAGTAAGCATGTAAACCTTCTCACTCTCCCAATCCCCTGAGCCGCTGTGACTTCCATACCAATGTTTCAATCCTTGCAAAACTTGTGAGAAGAAGTCACATTGAAAGAATAAGTACTGATTTATGCTCTCTGGCGCATTACCACAAACGCTGCAAGCTTGATCAACTTGAATGCCTATCTTAGCCAGATTATCACTAGTGACATGTCTGCCTAAGATAGTTAACCACATGATGAAGATACATTTGGGAGGAACAACATTACTACACAACATTTTATACCAAGGGATTTTTACCACTGCACCGCGAAGCACAAGATACATCTTTTTGACTGAATAGGTTGATTGGTTGAGCAGATTCTCTCCTTCAGCTGAATCTCTTATATACTCTCTAGCTCCAATGATTTTTCTCACTACTCATGAGGCTTGATTAGGGATTGGCATGGAAATGAGACTTTGATTCTTGATATAATAGCCATGAACCCATTTGATCCAATTTTTCTCCTTCTTTTCCAGAGTAACTTACATAGAGCGACCTTGTTCCAGAATTGAATGTTAGTAATATTCCAACCCCCTACATTTTAGGTAAGCAAAGATATTCCCATGCAACTAAAGCTCTCTATGTTGTTCCTGAGCTTCCTGACCACAAGAAGGACCTGCAAGCATGTCTAAATAATCTTGATAACTTTATGAGGAAACAAGAAGACTTGACACCAATAGGTTTGAAGACTGAAAAGCACAACTTTAATTAATACTCCCTCCGTCCCAATAGCAAGGTCTCGCTTTCATTTTTTGTCTGTCCCAATTGCAAGGTCTCATTCCAAAAATGGAAATAATTAACTCTTCAAAAGTTGTAGGACCTACCACTTTTTCTCCTTTTACTCTTGTTTCTTAATAACCGTGTCCAAAACAAGTGAGACCTTGCTAATGGGACGGATGGAGTAGTACTCTCCCTATGTATGAGAGTAACTTGGAAGACCAACAATCAATCCTTGCCATAATTTTGCTCATAAGGGGCTGACACTGTAGAATAGTTAATTTTTTTGGAGATAATGGCACCCCTAAGTACTTGAAAGGCAAATCCCCTTTAACAATTCCAAAATTTCTCAGAATAGTTTCTTGTTGAGAAATAGATACTCCTCCAAAATAGATACAGCTTTTAGAGTCATTTGTTCTTAAACCTAAAGCTTTTGAGAATTGTTGAAAGGCCTTCATAAGTTGTTGGATAGACTCAAGGTCTCCTATGGTGAATAGTAGCAGGATCATCAGCAAAGCATAATTGAATTATACTAAATTTCTTACACTTTGGATGGAAATGAAACTTCTTGTTAGTATGAAGCTCAAGCAAACACTTGTGCAAGTATTCCATACAAATGACAAAAAGATAAGGGAATATAGGGTATCCTTGCCTGAGCCCCTTTTTTTGCCTCAAATGGCTCTGTTACTTCCCCATTTACACTAACTAAGTAAGTAACTGTTGTCAGACATTCAATGATCCAGTGAACAAACTGATACGAAAATCCCAGCTCAAGCATTAAGTATTTCAAGAAAGACCACTCTACTGAGTCGAAAGCTTTTTGGATATCAATTTTAATCATACACCTTGGAAAGATTGCTATATCATTTAATAAGCTCATGACTGAGGAGTATGTTGTCAAAAATAATTCTTCCTTTCACAAATGCAGTCTGGTTCTCATTGATAATTCTAGCAAGGACAGATTGCAATCTGTTATGGGATAAAGTTACAATGGATTTTGTAACAGGGCTACCCAAATCCAAAAGAGGAAATACAGCAATATGGGTGATAGTGGACAGACTGACAAAATCTGCTCACTTTATACCTATTCCAATAACTTATGGCGCAGATAAGTTAGCTCAGCTGTATGTTCGAGAGATTGTGCATTTGCACGGAGTACCCAAATCGATCACTTCTGATCGAGACTCAAAATTTACTTCTCATTTTTGGAGAAGTATGCAAGAAGAGTTAGGTACCAAATTGAATTTCAGTACGGCTTTTCATCCTCAGATGGATGGTCAATCAGAAAGAACCATTCAGATCTTGGAGGACATGTTGAGAACTGTTGTTCTAGATCGAGGAAGTCAATGGGAGCAAATTTTACCTCTTTTTGAATTTGCCTACAACAACAATTATCAAATGACGATTGGCATGGCCCCTTACGAAGCTCTTTATGGAAGGAAGTGTAGGTCTCCACTTCATTGGGATGATGTGGGCAAAAGAAGAATGTTAGGGCCCGATGCTGTTGAATAAATGATAAAAATTGTACGCCAAGTCAAACAAAGAATTAAAGAAGCACAAGATCGTCAAAAGTCTTATGCTGATTCAAGAAGAAATCCTAATTCCGATTTACCTTTTCTGCTCAATGCGTCGGCTACTACGTTTGCTTTTCCTGGATGATAGGAAATTTTACAATCGTAGTCTTTAACTAACTCGAGTCATCTTCTTTGTCTCATATTTAACTCCTTTTTCTCAAAGAAGTATTTGAGACTCTTGTGATCCGTGAAGATCTCACATCTTGCTCCATAAAGATGGTGTCTCCAAATCTTTAGAGCATGCACCACTGCTGCTAGTTCCAAGTCATGAGTTGGATAGCTTACTTCATGAGGTCTAAGCTGTCTAGAAGCATAAGCAATGACTCTTCCTTCTTGCATCAGGACACAACCTAGTCCGTTCTTCGATGCATCTGTGAAAACAGTATAGTCCTTGTCTGAATCTGGAACTGCTAACACTGGGGCAATGGTTAATCTTTTCTTAACTTCCTGATAACTTTCTTCATATTATTTTGACCATTTAAACTTCGACTCTTTCTTTAGGAGATGGGTCATTGGCTTCGCTATCTTGGACAATCCTTCGATAAATCTCCGATAATAGCCTGCTAGACCTAAGAAACTCCTAATCTCATGTGGTGTAGTTGGAACCTTCCATTCCTGGACTGCTTGCACTTTTAAAGGATCAACTTTGATTCCTTCAGAAGATACAACATGTCCAAGAAAATGTACTTCTTTTAGCCAAAATTCACATTTGCTGAATTTGGCATATAATTTCTCGGTTCTCAACTTTTCCAGAACAATTCTGAGATGTTCTTCGTGTTCCAATTCATTCTTTGAATACACGAGAATATCATCAATGAATACTACGACAAATTTGTCCAAAAATTTGATGGAATACTCGATTCATGAGAACCATAAATACTGCTGGAGCATTTGTCACACCAAATGGCATTACTACAAACTCGTAATGGCCATATCTTGTTCTGAAAGCCGTCTTTGAAATATTCTCTTGCTTAACCTTCAACTGGTGATAACCAGATTTTAGATCAATCTTCGAGAATACACTAGTTCCTTTGAGCTGGTCAAACAGATCATCTATTCTCGGCAAAGGATACTTATTTTTCAAGGTTAATTTATTTAATTCACGGTAGTCAATGCACATTCTCAAACTACCATCTTTCTTTTTGACAAACAGAATTGGCGCTCCCCACAGAGAAACACTAGGTCGAATAAAACCTAGATCAAGTAACTCTTGCAGTTGAATTTTCAATTCTTGCAACTCCTTTGGAGCCATTCTGTATGGTGCCTTGAAAACAGGAGCTGATCCCGGTTCAAGATCTATTGTAAACTTCACTTGCCTATCTGGTGGCAATCCTGGTAAAACTTCAGGAAATACATCCCGAAATTCTCTAACTACTGCTACATCTTCAATACTCTTTTCTTTATCTTCATCTTTGTTGAGATAGATGAGATATGCTTTCACATCCTTTCTTCTCAACATTTTCTTTGCTTGAACCGCTGAGATAACCGGTAATCTTCTACGACTTCTTTCTATTCCAAAGAATATATTCGGTTCCTGACCAGGCATATGAAAAGAAATCTGCCTTTGCTTGCACTGAATGCTCGCAAAATTCTCGGTCAACCAATCCATTCCCAGAATAATATCGACATCCCACATTTTAATCAGATTTTAGCTGACATCTTTAGAGATCCTAATTCAAACTCTAAATTAGGACAGATGCGAGTAACTGAGGTAGATTTACCTAATGGAGTATTTACTCTTAAGTCTTGACTAGCATGTTCTACTTGAAGATCAAGATTATCTACGCAAGCATTTGATATAAATGAGTGCGATGCACCAGTATCAAATAAAATTATAACAGGTATGCCTTTTAATTGACCCATACCTGTTAAATTTCCTTGATCTTTATCAAACGGCTTCTGATCAAGAGCAAAAACCCTTTGATACTGTTGCTGGGGTTCCATTTGCATTTGTTGAGGTTGCTTCTGCTTTTGCTGAAATCGTTGCCCTTGGCGATTGCGCCGCTGCTGTTGCTGATAATGAGCTCCTTCCATCGCCTTTAAATGCGAAGGTTGATTCTGGTATGGCCTGCCTCCTCCTATTCCTTGCAGCTTAGTCGGGCATTGATAAGAATAATGACCAACTTGTCCACACGTATAACAGCTATTGCTTCCAGCCTTGCAGACTCCTTGGTGCATTTTGCTACACTTAGGGCATGGAATTCCTTGATACGTTTGCGATGAACTGCCTTGATTAGCAAAAGATTGTTTGAGTCTTGCTTGATTGAACTGTTGCTGCTGACCTTGCTGATTTTTCTGACTTTGCTGACCTTGTCATGGCTTCTTATTAGGTTGAGTTCCAAAATTCCACTTCCTCTTTTGACCTTGATTTGACGTTTGAGGACTAGCTACTGTTGGAGTTTGAACTTGCAAAGGAGTAGATATTGTCGATTGAGAAGACTTATCCGGTTGCATAGCCAGTTCCATGTCTAGAGCTCGATTTAAAGTCTGTATATGACAACGCACTCTGACTAGCTAACACGACCCTTATCTCTTGACGAAGTCCTGCTCGAAAGAGTTCTGCCATTTTCTCATCAGTGTCCACCTTGTCTTGAGCAAAACGAGCTAGATCGCAAAATTCTCGATCATACTCGGATACCGACTTCTTTCCTTACTTGAGATTGGAAAATTCATTTTCTTTCTGCTTTCGATAACTTCGAGGAACAAATTTTTCGAACAAGGCATCCTTAAATTGCTCCCACGTCAGATTTTCCAGCTGTTCAAGAGTATACGCCCTTTGACGAGCTTCCCACCAGTAATCCGCAGATCCCTTGAGCTGGTAAGACATGCACGTAAGACGTTCCTGATCCGTACAACGGAAAATTCTTCCTAGCGAACGAATCCACTCTTCAGCTTCCGAGGGGTTTCCTCTACCATCGAGAGTTGGGGGATTTTGTCGCAAAAATAGCTCTTCTATTATCCTTTCGAGTTGAGGAGGAGGTGGGGTAGGTTCTCTCTCTTGCTCGTCCTCTACTCTTCCTCGACCTCTACCTCTTGGTCTACCTCTTGGCGGCATTCTGATTAAACAGGGTTTTTCACTCTAATCATTCTTTCTTTAAAACAAATTTTTCTTTCTAAGTTGATTAATCAGAAAAATTCTTTCTTCCTTTAATTGTTTAAAGATATAAAATTTTTCTAGGTTTTGAAAACTAAAAAAACAAAATTTAATCACATTATTAACATAACATGCTCATCATACTTAATGAATCAACGATTCACTTTCATCATCATAAATGAATCAAACGATTCATCATATAATCATTTCAACAATTAAGCACAAAATAATTCAAGTAACAAATATTTTTCATGCTCAACTTTGCTAAATAAATTTGCTCATGCATTCTTAGCAAATCAAGAAAGAAATAACATCATCTTGGTACATAAACTTCATCATAAATTCTTTTGAGATATTAACTTCATCTCAAACCCCCCCCCCCCCCTTTTTTTAAACCTAACAAGAAGGGAATTAACGGAAAAGAAAACATAAACGCAACAACAAAGGACTAAACGAACGATGAACAGAACGAACGAATAAAACCCGGCGCTGGATCGAACCATCCCGCGCGCCAAGATCGTCGTCCCGCGCGCAGACGTCGCGCGGCCAAGAAGAAAATTTCTTCATGCGCGCGCGACTTGACCTCCGGTGGTTTGTCCCGCGCCACTCTAAACCGCGCCAGATTCTGAAATTGTCGTGGGGCTGGCGCGCCGCGCACTGAGGTCGCGCCCGGTACCGGTTCGACGCTTCGTCTTGTTTTCTTCGTCCGAGCTTTTAATCGATCTTTTTCCATTTCTTAAACCTCACTTCTTTACTTTAAAACTTCTTTTTCATTACTTAAACTTCATCTTACTTCGTTTTTTTTAAACGATTCAACGAAAATTTAAACGACGAAATTAACGATAACTTGGAAATTTATCAAACAACCCAACGTGGTCATACTTCTTCATTTAGTAGGAAAATTTGCCTCTTCGAGGACTTTTACAAAAGGTAGGGAATTATTTACATCTAAAAAAATTCCCTATGTGAACCGTGATTTTCTAACATCACGCAAAACATTTTATTGGAGCGGAATTCTACATCGCTTCCGATATTTTAACCTAACCTATTATGCTTCTATGTACGAGAACTTATTTACAAACGTACAAACTATAAAACATAAAAGTTGTTCGATTACTAATCTATTACATTATATTTACATTAACTTCTCTCGAAACTTTCTCGATAACCTTTCTTCCTTCTTACTACTCATCCTCGGATGGCTCCTCCTCCTCTTCCTCATCCTCCATTGGCTCCTCCTCACTCGGGTCTTCCTCCGACTCCGTGCTCTCTTCCGCTCTCTCCACTCCGTCCAAAGTCACACGAGGGGCATGGGTAATATCCTCTCCCGGCGAGGGCCTAAAGCTAGGCTGAAAGCTTAGATAATGAAACGGTATTCGACGGAGATGGAAATATCCCTCGGTTGGTCCAACCTCCGGATCAACATTTTCCTCGTTACTATCATAGTGACGTGGCCCTGAGCCACTTCCTTCATGAGGAATAGAAGGAACAAACTGAGATCCAAAGAAATGATCAAACTCTGAAGAATTCAGAGCTTGTGAAACATTCAAGGAAGGATCTGTTGGGACTTCGTTGGCGAAAGAGGCTAAAGCTATGCCATTTGGTAAAATAGAAGGCTCGGGAATGAAGGTTTGAGTCTCATATTGAGAAGGAGTCGAAACATAGCCATTCGCCAATGGTTCAACAAGAAAGGACTTAATATCAAATCCATCATTTTCATGGATGGGAGAAGCAATAAGTTCGGGATTCTCTGGAGGAATATGATCAAAGTTAGGATCGTCTTGGGGCATGAGATTTTGCAATCCAAACTCACCAATGGGAATTAGTGGCTGATACAGTCCAGGAGGTGGATACGAGAAACACATATATTGAGTACTGATTGCAGCAATGTACGCTCTGCAATCTCCGAACAAAACACCATCCCAGGACTGAGGAGTGACGTATCTTGGAGCAATAGACGCCGCCCATTCTTGCCAATGCTCAGGAAGCAGAGGAACTAACCTGACTATACCGATAACTCCAGAAATGTTTGATTCATGGATATCCATCCAAACCCTATGAAACCGAGCTAAGAACTCTGCTAGGGTTTCCGTATAACTCATATGTATGTGATGAAATTCAATCATTGCTGATACGCTTCGAGAGTTCGCCATCCTATATAAGAAAAATTTAAACAATTACTAAATCGAGACTACGAACGCTTCTAAGAATCCACAGTCTCCACATACTCAATTTTGCTTCCAAAGGGTAGTACCAAGCTCAAGCTACTTTCAATAGATAAACAACAAACTTGGTTGCACAATTGATCCATCGTCTCGCTTACGATCGATCACCAACAAACAATCTCATTAGAAGTTCAAAATCACAACACAACTTTATATATTCCAACTTTCAAACTTTTGAAATTCGTACCTGGATAGCTGGATGAGATGAGAGGTGATGGACTTTCGTTGTTGTTAAAAACTCGACTAGTCTAGGAATTCAAACCAGACTAGACTCTTAAAAATTGACAACTTAGAGCAGTAAACATAGAGATTCAAAATAGACTAGATTTAGAAAAATATTAACTCAGAGCAGTCAGGCCTGCTCTGATACCACTCTGTCGCAGCCCGACCTCCGAGATTAGATATCAAGGTCGGTAGGTCCCACGACGTACACAATTTATGATTAACAAAGAGAATTTAATAGCGACCCATCTATTGATCAAGAACAACAAAGAACAACTTATACTCAACAATACATCAACTTTGAATAATTAGGATATGCATGGCTCAAAAATCAACGAGACGATCGACTGAAATCAATAACAAAAGACCTGATCAACCAAATAATTGACAATGACCAAGAATATAACAGGCTGACTTGAGGACCAAGAAAACAAGATAAAGAAAACTGTTTCAAGTTCGACGAAGCGTCTCAACACAACTAACAACTTATATACATATGATTCACTAGTTGAGTTTCAAAAGAACATGACAAAAGAGTTCGACTTTAGAATTCAAACGTTATAACAACAATATACAACATCAAACTTCATTTTCTTGCAGCGGAAAACATGAGAATATATGTATGAAGACATATATCCTAGGTCTGAGTTCATCATAATAACTCTTAAACACGACTTTCTTTTAAAAAACATTCATAACAACAACAACAAACGTTCATCCATCCCTCGTCATCTGCATCCCTGCTAACCTGCACGTTTTAGAAATAACATGCAGGGCTGAGTACTTCGTACTCAGTGAACACATGCCGAAAAAATTTGAAACTTGCTGAATACAGCTATATTTTGAAAACTTGCCGGAAAACATAGCACAAGGATTTTCTGAAAAACAACTTGTGAAATGTTAAAACATTTTCTTTTCTTGAAAATTATTTGTCTGCAGACATATTTATCAGTATGAACCATATCTACAATAAATAATAGTGATGAGAAAGTGGCCTCTTTCTCAATCACTTGTAACCGGCATATCAATGAAAGGCTCACGATTACGTATAACCAGCCTATCAAAGAAATGCGCACGATAACATATGTGTACACAAATCCCACCTTGCGCGGGACCGAATTCGTCCTTCTTAAGTAGATGGTAACATACTTAAACATTTTAAAACAATTTGGCAAGTATCAAAGCTTTGAAGAATTATATAATATCATGCTTTTCACGTTTTTCAGTTAAGAAAGCCCACCTGGTAGATTAAAGCTTTAACTTTTAATCTTTTATGCTCGATTAACTCTTACTTCACGGTCCTGCTCCCACTTCCACTTGCTCCTTTAAATCGAAATGGAATAGCTACTTTAGAAAGAGTAACTTCTATCGAACTTCGAAAATCTTAACGTAATTCGATTCGAATTTCTACGCCGAAACTCGACGAAACTCGAGAATTTCTATCTTAATTCCTTAAACGCTCTTATTCTATCTTAACTCATTGTTAATCATCAAACATTCAAACAATTCACACTTATCACTTAATATCAACATACATCATTTACTATTCACAGAAATCGACTAAATCGATTTTAATTTGTCTAACGGATTCAGAAAATTCTCAATTTAATTCTATGCATTTATTTAAACATAACACCCATATTTACACATTCATTACACACATTGACTCTATTAAGCATATAAACTCCCAAATCGGGAAAATCGACCAAAAATAGAAAATCTTTATTACTTTGAATTAAATTTCCAGAAAATCATATAACACTTAATTTTTATTAAGAAGTTCATAAATGCAATTACTTTATTAATTAAAAATCAAATAATTATTTATTTTATTCATTTAATTTTCGGTTATTTCAACTTTATGATTTCTAGAATTATTTTCTCTTCTTTTTAATTTCTAATATATTTAATTAAACATTATAAACTTAATTATTCCATCAATTTCATTCAGTTAACTATTAAACTAATAAACCCTAATTTAAGAACCCTAATTTCACTTTCTAGGGTTTCTAGGGTTAATTATGCTTTTAATTCACTAACTCTTGATTTAACAATTACCATTAACATCATATATCATCAAATTATCCATCAATTATATCTTTCTTCATCAAATTTTCAAAACCCTAATTAAAACCCTAATTTTCGACATTAAATAATAAAATGAGATAGGTTGGGAATTCATGCTTACTTTCAACATGAAACATACTTAGAATATTTATCTAAACTCATTTATAACATCAAAACAAGCATTTAAATCATAGATCAACATTTAACCATTTCTTCATATTTTTGAATATTCTCAAAACTAGGGTTAGGGTTTTCTCATGTTTAATTTAATTACATATTCAATCTTCTAAGCATAAAATAAGCATAATCCATGAAGATCAAACATCATATAATGCATGAATCAAAACTTGACAATTTCTCAAGAATTTCGAAAATCATGCAACTTAGGGTTAGGGTTTTGATTTTGTTAATTTAATCACACAAATCATCATATAAGCATCATATAAGCATCATACTATTAAATCAAAATCATCCAATCATTTCCTCATTTCTTCCCAAAAATTCAAAAATAAATATATATATGGAAGAAGATGATTCCACCATGGAAAGGAAGCTAAGAACTTGAAAGAATATGAACCTTTCCTTACTTAATTGATTGGAGGTGATTTGCTAAGACTTGATCTTGATTCTTGGACTTGAAAGCTTGAGAAACAACAATGGAAAAACACTTGGTAGTGTGTGTGTGTGTGTGCTGTCGAGAGTGAGAGAGATGAGAGTGAGGGAGATGATATATATATATATATATAGATAGATATAGGATAGAGTAATATAATAATATAACTTAATTGCTAAGTTTTGTTAGTTTATTTAATCACTTTCTAGACTCAATTAATTAACAACGACGAACCCTCCGATGAACTCTTAATTTCTCAACACAATAATTTAGTTTAAGGTTTCACGAACCTTAGATAAAAATCTCACAGAAAGAATCGGAGATTCGAAATATTTTCAAATCGACCGAAACTAAATTTTTAACTGATAAATTATGTAAAATTTCACGTAATTAAATTAAATTATTCTTTCAGTCAATTTATGACTAAACATTTATCACTTACTGATAAATGTAAAAACTTCTTCATTTCGGATTAACCAAGACAATAGAAATTAATTAAAACTCATTTTTCCGGTAGAATATATCTGCCAGGTAAAATTTTCGGAAAGAAAATTTTTATTTTACTAAAATTCTTATCTTTCTCACTAGATTAATTATTTTCTATTACGCAAGAAAGACGGGATATTACAAAAATATATTTTCGATTAAAGTATATTGCTAATTAATTTACATTACTTGATAATTTTTAAATCCCCAAAAAAATTAGAATCCTGACAATTTTGTTTGGTATTTTTTAAACACGGGATAAGTAATTTACTAGGATTTACTTTCCTCAAAATTTAGATTCTGCAGATTTACATTCTCCATAAACTTTTTATTTTTCTCAAAATCATATTCTACGGATCACATTTCCTGACCACTTTACTTTTCTGTCGACCAAACGGGCTCTTAAAGTTTGATTTTAAGATCTTGAATTTTATATACGTGGTAATTTTCTTTTACTTCCTAATATATTCATGCATGATTTAGGATATTTCATCTTATGTATTTGGGAGTAAATTTAACTCTCTCCGTCTCATTTCAATAGGACTTCTTGCTTTATTTGGACGTCTCATTTTAATAGGTCCTTCTTAAAATAAAAACTCAACTATAACAATTACTCCAATATAACTCATTATTTACATCATATGTCACAAAAAATTACTCTCTTCCTTCTCTCTTAATTGGTTTGTTAAAAATACCACAAAAAAAATTACTCTCTTTCCAATTTTATAACAAACAACTCATTTCTTAACATTTTTGTCCGAGTCTATTGAAATGGGACGAAGGGAGTTTTTTTTTTTTGTAATTGTAACATTAAATTTAAAGACTGCGTCACGGTAAATTTGAACCTGAGACCATTGAATGAGTAAAATTATTACTTCGTGTCAGTTCTACATCCTTTAGAGCACCCACAATGGGAGACCTACCTTTGGGTAGGTCTCCCAATATTTTAGCATACTTTATGCACTTTTTGTGGGACCTCAATGATTGAGAGACCGGTCTCTAAATCGGTCACAATGGGGCAGGTCTCTCACCCCGGTCTCTGACCTAGGTCTCTCATTATTTTAATTATATTTTAATATTATTTCTATGTTTTAAATTTATTTTGAATAATAAAAATAATTATAATTAAAATACCATATTGTATTGAAATATTGGAAAATTAAACCTGAAAAATTAAACATGATTTTTTTTAATTTTAAGTTTTATATTTTTTTAATAATAAAAATAATTATAATTAAAATACCATATTGTATTGAAATATTGGAAAATTAAACCTAAAAATTAAACATGAAATATTTTTTTTAATTTTAAGTTTTATATTTTTTTAATAATAAAAATAATTATAATTAAAATACCATATTGTATTGAAATATTGGAAAATTAAACCTGAAAATTAAACATGAAAAATTAAACATGAAATATATATATTTTGTTTATTAAATATAAAATAAAAAAATAATAAAATATTAGCAACCCAGGTCGGTTGCTCGGTCGCTAACCCGACCTAGGTTGCGACCTATGCGGTCACTACAATGGGAAGGGACCAGGGGTAGGTCTCTTGTGGTGGTCGCTGGCCAATCGACCGGGCCGAGCGACCGCCATTGTGCATGCTCTTAAAGAAATAAGGTCAATTTCGAGATACATTTGGAGCGCTACTACAGATGTTTACCTACCCTTATCCTAAAATTATCTTTGTTTTATATTATTTAAATTTGACCTTAATGTATGTGAAACGTTAGTGGATTCCATCACATCCTCTAGCTCATAGTAAATTAAAGATGTTTGTTAAAATTATCTGCACCAACTTTCAAGATTTGTTTGAAATCATTAAATCTTAGTTAACTTTGTGAATAATAATGGTTCAGATAGGTAAATAGCTAAATGTCAACCTGTCAAATAATGTTTCAAATTTCATATCCTAATATTTCTGTGTCCTACCGATGTCCATTATTATATTCACCAATTAAATAGCATTTATTATAAAACAAATATTACTATCATATAATGAAACCTAATTCATATTATTACTAAAAATTAAAGCTTAAAAACATTAGATACCATAATTATGAAACAATCAACCTTAATTATTAATAATCATCTAAAAAATAAAATTAAATACTAAAATAGTACTATATATCCTAATTGGGTAACCTTATGGCTAAAAAATTAAACTAAAACACATCAAATCGAAATTGAAAATAAAGGATGTTCGAACAGTGCGGACAATCAATTAGGCCATAATTATTGACGGAACTTAACGACGGAATCGAATCCGTCACAACTAACGACGGAATAACGACGGAATTTTGACGGAAACAGTTGGCCAAAAATAACGACGGAACCAACGACGGAACTACGACGGAATTTTGGCGGGATTCTTCGCGGTGAAATTAACGACGGTAATAACGACGGAATTTCCGTCGTTACACCTAACGACGCCACTATTCCGTCGTTAGTATTTTATTTTGCATTTTTTTTATTTTAAATATTTTAACGACGGAATTATTCCGTCGTAAGGTTTATTTAATAAAATTAAAATTTAAATATTTCGTTTAATGACGGAATATTCCGTCGTTAATATTAAAATATAATTTTATTATTTTAATTTTCCTGTTACGACGGAATATGTTCCGTCGTTATAATTATTAATGATTTAAAATTTTATTTCGTCATCTAACGACGGAATAGTGACGGAAGGGTTCCGTCGTTAGATTTAATTTTTTTCCAGTTATCTGTTCTTTCTCGTTCACTTTAGCCCTAACCCCCAAATCTCCACATCGTTCCGTCCGTCGTCGTCGTCGTCGTCCGTCGTCGTGGTCGCGCTTAGGGTCTCGTCCGTCGTCGTCGTCGTCGCGCTTAGGGTGTCGTCCGTCGTCGTCCGTCGTCGTCGCGGTTCACCTGCTTCCATCGTCTCTCCGGCCAGACGTTGGCCGGCGTCTTCGCTTGGAGCCGTTGTAACTCCGGGCTGCCGTCCACAACTCTCTCTCACTCACTACTTCTCCATCCCGTCGCTCCTCCCGCCCGCCCGCCGCTCAGTCCGCCGTCGCCGCCACTGCTGCTCCGGTCGCCGTCGTCGCTGTAGGTCAGTCTCTCGCTCTCTTTCTCTCTTTGTCAATCTATGTCTCTATTTCACCGTCTCTCTCTCTCGTTAACTCTCGCAGCTCCGTCCGTTCTCGTTCGTCTCCGGCTGCCCTTTTACTGTTGGTGCAACTCAACCGTATCTTGCCGACATCATTGGTCAGTCCCCTCTCTCTCTCTCTCTATCGCCAATTTAGTGAGCTTAGATTAGCCCGATAAACAATTGTGCCGTTTTCCCATAGATCTATTAATTAATTTTGCATCAACTTTATGAACTCCTGATTGATTAATCATGATTAATATTGATAACTATTTTATTGGTGTTTGTGGAATGATTTTAGTTAGATGTGATAAACTATTTTATTGGTGTTTGTGGAATGATTTTACTCATCGAACGTATTCTGCAAGATCTTATTATTTATGTTCTTGTACTATTAATTTGCTTGTTGTGCAACACCTATATATATTATATAATTTGGGATAGATGTAATTAATTTCTTAAGGATCTTCTCCCTTTGGGATAGAAATTAATTACATCTTAAGGATCATCTCCCAACAAATCAATTTATTTGATTTAACCAAGTTTCGCTTTGATGATTTCGATTTAATTACTTATTTTGAATTGCTTTAATATTGGGTTAACATTTAGAACCAATATGGTTAACATAGCTGGTAGAGTCGAGCACTTGGTAGTTAGGATAGTTTTAATATTGCGGTAAGTTTGATTAGTTTTAATAACTATAAGTTATATTTTACAATTAAACTTATTAATTATCAATAATTTTATGGATGTAGATGAGGATGGAGGAGAGGATTCAGACTTTGAGTCAGCCCGATCCCGACACGGCTGAGGTACCAACAGTAGATAGGTCTAAAGTTTACATTGAAGCTGCTGGAGGCCTAGATTCTAGGAGGAGACTGTTTTCTGCAGGTTATATGGCACACACCCTCGATGGATCTTCTTCTTCAAGTGTTGGAAATGAGCCTCAGTGCTCCGCATCAATGACAGCGATGCAGGAGCAGATAGTAAAACTTGCAGCAGATAACGAGAGGCAAAATGAAATGATGAGTCAAATGGCGGCCATGCTTAAAGCCACACAAGATCGACTTGATGCACTTCACCCGCACTTCACATCAGATCAGACACCTCCAAGAAATATTTGATAGATCTAGTTGCTTCCTCAAAACTCTATAGTTGTTGACATTAGATGTTTTTTTATTTAGACTTAACTGTTATGTTAATGTTGAATGTTGAATGTTGAATGTTTTTTTATGAAATTTAACAATGAATTAGTGTTTGATTAAGTTTTAATATTGTGTTTTAGGTTCATATTTATGTGATTTGTTGGATTTGAAATTGGTGTTTGTTTGTTGTTTAAGGGAACAGAAAAAACAGAGCATTACACTGCCCACTGTCCCAGACTTAACGACGGAATAACGACGCAATTTCCGTCGCGACAAATCCAGAATTAACGACGGAATGTTTATTCGATATAAATTAATATTAGTTTTCCTTATCTCTAGAGATTAAATTAATAAATTAATTTGTAATACAAATTATGGGTTGCTATAAAAAGGGGTTCATATCATTTGTAGAAATCACAAGCATATACTTAGGGTGTATAATATTTTCGCAAAATGGCAAAGTTGTGGAATAGGCTCATCTTGTTCTTGTATATTTGTTTATTAGCAACCAATGCCTTTGCAAATAACAGAGATGATTCCTATAGATTTCAGCCGACTCCAGCTCTTCCACCTCAATATGTAAATCTATTGCCTCCTCATTCGTCTTCTTCTCCACCCTTAGCCTACTACAAATCTCCCCCTCCGCCACTTTACCATTATAAATCACCTCCACCAGCATCTCCGTCACCTCCGCCATCTTACTATTATAAATCACCAATCACCTCCTCCTTATGCATACAAATCTCCTCCTCGACCATCTTCATTGCCACCACCACCTCCTAATGTGTACATATTTCCTCCTCCACAATTTTACTATTACAAATCACCACCACCACCATCGCCGTTACCTCCACCTCCTTATGTGCACAATTCTCCTCCACCACCATACTTTTATAAATCACCACCCCACCATCAGTTACACCGCCTCCTCCTTATGCATACCAATCTCCCCATTCACCATCTCCATCCCCACCGCCTCCTTATGTATATATATCTCCTCTTCCACCATCTCCCTTTCCTCCACCACCTTACTATTATAATTCACCACCACCTCCTTACGTATACCAATCTCTTCCTCCACCATCTCCATCACCACCACCACCTTACTATTATAAATCACCACCACCATTGCCTTCGCCACCACCTCCTTATGTGAACCAATTTCCTCCACCGCCTTCTCCATCAACCCCACCTCCTTATGCGTATCAATCTCCTCCCCCAGCTTCTCCCTCTCCTCCACCACCTTACTTTTATAAATCACCACCACCACCATCGCTGCCACCTCCTTATGTAAGTCAATCTCCTCCACCACCTTCTCCATTACTCCCACCTCCTTATGCGTATCAATCTCCTTCCCCAGCTTCTCCCTCTCCTCCACCACCTTACTTTTATAAATCACCACCACCACCATCGCCGCCACCTCCTTATGTAAGTCAATCTACTCCACCACCTTCTCCATTACTCCCACCTCCTTATGCGTATCAATCTCCTCCCCTAGCTTCTCCCTCTCCTCCACCACCTTACTTTTATAAATCACCACCACCACCATCACCATGTAGGAACCGCCAATTGATAGGCCGGCTCATAATTGCCCACAGATCTATTTTGGTTATCTAACAAACACTTGTAAATCGAACCTATGCATGCTCCTATGAATTAAATAACAATCATAGGATGTTTATTCGATATACCTGCGAACTGTGTGATTAGAGACTCCAGAGTTGATCTTCTGAACTGTTCCCAAGCCAAGGATCGATGTTAGATGGCAACGAGCTTCGATCTCTTCCTCACACAAAATAGCGGCTACTCATTTTTTTTTTGTCTCTATGTTTTCTGCTTTTTAATTTTTACGTAGAATGAAATAATTCTGATGTAAACCCTGATATATATAACTGGTATATAATACCTAATTATCAGAGCCCATCTAATTAAATTAAGTCAAGCCCAGATGGGCTAAAATAGAGAGAGAGTGGGCGCCATTTTAGAGGCTAAGGCCTAGTGGGCCAGTTCAGGGATCTACTAGCTTAAATAGGTGTTGGCCTCCCAGTGTCTGATTTCTTTTATTCAGCCCAGAATATGAATCAGCCCACTAGTATTAATTTACTCCACTAAAAAATTAATACTGAATTACCACCTTATTTATTGAATGAGTCGGGGCTAGTATTAGACATAATTAATCTCCGTGTTTAAGATATGAAATATTCATTAATTAATTAAATGCCTCTGACAGCGTTTAATCAATTAATTAATTATTTAACAATAAATAATTATCTTGAGTGCTACCACTTAAACTTATTATCATACCGGAATAAATTCCACCTGCAGGGTTTAGTATGATAAACATATTAAGTTCTTTAAGAGAATATTATGAGCCTATTATTAATAGGACACGGTCTCTTAAATACCAGTTAATTGCGCATCAAATAAGAATTGTTATTATCCAAGATATCGAGCATATTGGACTTTATATGCCAAAGTCCTCACCCATGATAAATCAAAATAATAGACAAATACTTATTTACACCGATTAATGTAATTAAGATTAAGACTATTTAAGTCACCGAGATCTTGATCATTTATAAGTCAGAATAAATAATACATCTCACTGTGATCCTTTCAATACGATAAACGTACTAGCATAAATAAATAGTCAAGACAAACTATTTAATCAATTATGCAACAGTCTATACCAACAACTTGTCCAAAGTTGTCTCGACTGCGAAATCAGTTTATATCTCATAAGATACCGATTATATAATCTTCTGTGATCTACAACACACTTTATAATCTATAATATTGAGATAATTGGACAATTAAATAATTATGCAATAATAATAATTCAGATAGGAAAATCATAGTGAATTAACTTGGATCAATGTATACAAGCAAAAAAGCTTGCTCTCAGTATACAACCCTTCAATTCTCCCACTTATACTAAAGCAAACTTTTAGTATACAATGAGACCAATATCCAGCTACTGCCTATTACAAACTCTCCCACTTATACTGAAAGTTTAACTAGTGTGGGAGGTAACGAATGCCCATTTCTTCAACATGCTTGTCAAAGACCTCGGCCGGTAGACTCTTGGTAAAAAGATCAGCCAGATTCTCTATTCCTGCTATTTTCTGCACCACCACATCGCCATGCTTGACTAACTGCCGTATAATGTGGTATCTACTATCTATGTCGCCGTGGTTCCTTACTGTTTGCCACAGCACCCTGGTTATCACAATAAATCGTGATGCCCTTGGGTAAACTAGGAATCACATTAAGCTCTGCCAAGAAGTTCCTGAACCATACGGCTCTTTGGCTGCTTTACTAGCCGCCACATACTCGGCTTCCATGGTAGAAAGTGCAATGCATTTCTGCTTGACACTTCTCCAAACTATGGCTCCACCTCCCAACATAAACACATAGCCTGAGGTAGATTTTCTCTTGTTCTTGTCTGCTTGGAAATCTGCATCCACATAGCCTATCGGAACTAGATCATCGGATTGGAAAACTAGCTTATACTCCCTAGTCCTCTTAAGGTACTTGAGTATATGCTTTACCGCTTCCCAATGAGCTGGTCGATATCGCGACACCATGCCAACAGTATAACAAATATCAGGTCTAGTACACAGCATCGCATACATGAGACTTCCTACTGCCGAAGCATAAGGAACTAGTCTCATGCTCTCTATCTCCTTTGGTGTCTTAGGACACTGATCCTTAGATAAAGAAACACCATGTCTAAAAGGTAGAAAACTTTTCTTGGCATTCTGCATGCTGAATCTATTTAGCACAGTATCAATGTAGGCTGTCTGAGATAAGCTCAACATTCTCTTAGATCGATCACGACCAACCTTTACACCAAGAATGTACGCTGCTTCTTCCAAATCCTTCATTTGAAACTGCTGGGATAGCCACTCCTTTATGCCTGACAATACATTCACATTATCGCTAATGAGAAGTATATCATCCACATAAAGCACAAGAAACACCAAGCTTACATCAAAACAAACCCGATACACGCAACTCTCGGTGCCACATTGTTCAAAACCATAAGTCTTGACAACATCATCAAACCGTTTGTTCCATGACCTTGAAGCTTGCTTAAGTCCCTAAATAGACTTCTTAAGCTTCCATACTAGATGTTCTTCTCCTTCCTTGATGAACCCTTCTGGTTGTAACATATAGATGTCTCTATCTTCCTCAAGATACCCATTCAAGAATGCGGTTTTGACATCCATTTGCCACACCTCCAAGCTCATATGGGCAGCCATGGCTAAGAGAGCTCGAATTGACTTAAGCATGGCTACTGGCGAAAAAGTTTCATCATAATCGATGCCCTCTTTCTGAGTGTAACCCTTCGCCACTAATCTCGCTTTGAAAGCGGTAACCTTCCCATCAGCTCCTCTCTTTCTCTTGTATACCCACTTGCAACCTATGGCTGTCTTGCCCGCAGGTAACAAGCATTTCTCGTATACATCCATGGTAGTGATGGAATCAAATTCAGATTCCATACAAACCTGCCAGTTTAGAGCATCTGGATCTACTAATGCCTCAGAATAAGTCCAGGGATCGTCTTCCACTTTCTCGTCCTCTAGTAAATCCGAAGATTCCCCAAACAATAAGTAACGACTTGGAGTTTTAGTAACTCTCCCACTACGATGAGGCTCTATAGCAGATGCAGTATCGATAGCCTGCTCAGTCTCTGATTGTATAACATCCTGCACACTTGGCTGAATTGGTTGACTAATCGACCCTTCTCCTCTAACTTCCTCAAGAACAATTTCGCTCCTCGATTTGTGATTACTCATATAATCCTCTTCCAAAAATCTCGCATTGGTGCTAACAACGACTTTCTGATCCTTAGGACAGTAAAAGTAACCACCTTTCGTTCCCCTAGGATATCCTACAAACAGCTTTACTTCTGTTCTAGGACTCAACTTATCGGCATCCTTGTTCAACACATGTGCTGGACTACCCCAAATCCGAATGTGGGAAAGACTAGGCTTGCGCCCGGACCATAACTCGGACGGGGTCTTATTGACCGATTTTGAGGGAACTAGATTGAGTAAATAACCAGCTGTTTCCAAGGCATAACCCCAGAACGAAATAGGTAAAGATGCGAAACTCATCATTGAACGAACCATTTCTAGTAATGTTCGATTTCTTCTCTCTGCCACACCATTCTGTTGGGGTGTACCTGGTGTAGTCAACTAAGATGTAATCCCAGATTCTAACAAGTATTCTCTAAACTCGTTGCTGAGGTATTCGCCACCGCGATCAGACTGCAATGACTTGATACCTTTACCATGTTGTTTCTCTACTTCCGCCTTAAATGTCTTGAACTTGTCAAAACATTCAAACTTGTAGCGCAACAAGTAAATGTATCCATATCTCGAGTAATCGTCAATGAAAGTGACAAAATACTCATATCCTTCACGAGCTTGAATAGACATAGGTCCACACAAGTCAGAGTGAACCAATTCTAACACTTCTTTGGATCTATACCCCTTGGCTTTAAACGGCATAGTCGTCATCTTTCCTTCTAAGCAGGATTCGCATACTGGAATTGGTTCTAATTGGAAAGACTCCAATATACCATCAGAAACCAGTCTTTGGATCCTCCTTTGATTGATGTGACCCAATCTAAGATGCCAAAGAAGAGTTTGCTTCTCAAGAGAAGAAGCCTTTCTCTTATTTTGATTTGAAGTTAAAGTATTAGCAGATGAAGAATAATCAAAAGAACAAGTAATAGTATAGAAAGAAACAACCAAATTACCATAACAAATAAACTCATCGTTTCTCATGAAAGTCGCACGATGACTATCAAAACAACGGAATATCCATCCTTAGATAACTTAGAAATAAAAATAAGGTTTTTCCGAAAATCCGGAACAAACAATGTATCTCTCAAAACTAAAACTGAATGCTTAAAAGATAAATGAACATCTCCAATTGCAGCAACATCCACTCTTGCCGCGTTTCCCATGGAGATGGTCAACTCGCCTCTACTCATCTCCCTTGTCTGCAGAAACCCCTGCAAGGTATAACAAACATGGTCAGTTGCTCCGGTATCTACTACCCAAGAATGAGTAGAACTCGAAACTAAATATGTTTATGTTACTAGAGCATAAGGCATACCTTCAGCCTACTTCATCAAAGGGCAATCGGCCTTCCAATGTCCTGTTCTATTGCACTTGAAGCACTTCTCTTTCCCCTTCGGTTTCTTAACACCTCCGGTAGGGCCAATTTTCTTACTCCCACTCTTTGCCGGACCTTTCTTGCGAACTGGTCCCTTGCCTTTTCGTCCACCTTTCGGTGCAAAACGGGGACCTTTCGGTGCAAAACGGGGACCTTTCGGTGCAGCCAAAGCCTGTGGACTCTTACTCATTACACCTTCGGCAGCAACCAGTTCATTGAGCAGTTCATTTAAGGTGAACTTCTTCTTGCTCATAACTGCGTTGAGACGAAAGTTCTCATAAGACTTGGGCAGAGAATGAAGTATCATGTCAACCTTGGCTTCATCCAAGATACCTCCACCGAGCTGATCTAGCTCATTGAAATGATTGATCATTTCGAGCACATGCTCGCGCACAGACGCCCCTTCCGTCATCCTTGAGCCCATGAGTTTCCTCATGATCTCAAAACGGGCTAAACGATCGGACTCTCCAAATAGCTCTTGGAGGTTCAGCATAATTGCAACAGCACTGACCATCGATTGATGCTAATGCTGTAAGTTTGTGGCCATCGTGGTCATCATGTAGGCTTTCGCCATGTTGTTAGCCGTGTGCCACTTTTTGTGCTCCTCCACTTCAGCTTGAGTGGAGGACTCAGTCAGAGTGGCAGGAGCGGGAGTAGTGAGTACAAAATTATAATCTTCAGCAATTAGAACATATTCCAGATTGCGCTTTCATTCTAAAAAATTTGGTCCGATAAGCGGCTTTGCAGTAAGAACATTTAAGAGCGAAGAAACAGTCATATCTGAAAATAAAACATGCAAACGCAAATAAGTCACAAATATTGCATAAAATTCGTAACATTAATATTGTAACCTTTTGATAAAACAATATTAAATGAAACCTCCATTAGCCCAAGTAATTTGCACGCAAGCCACAATCGTGTGGACGTTTACACGCTCATTACTTGACCAGACACCCAGTCTTTGAATCTTATCATCTTGTCAACTTAACCTTATTACAAATAAGAACAATAAATGGACCTTAACTAGACCATATTAATTTGAAAAGGGACTCCGTTGGAGAGTTGTATTCTTTCAATTGGTATTTTTGTATATCTTCCTGTTTTAGGAAAATGGAAACTTAGGTAAATGCTTTAGAAACATATGTATAAAAATACCAGATTTCATTTAGCCCCTTCATACTTACTATAACTAGTTATTTCGGTTTTCTGCAAATCCTGGAATGACGGTTCGACCCCGTCCTTGGCCTCAAGGAGTGGTGAGCAGCACAGAACTTGTTTCAATCAAATGGCATAGGTTGGGGCTTTGCTGGAAATCCTCGTAATTCTACCTATTCCACTAGATGCTCAATCAAATTGGTTAGCAGGATTCTTTGATGCTGATGGAGTACCAGGTAAGGTAGCCCTATCAAGTACCTGGTGCTAGTAAGGGCTCTGTTCTGCTTAAAACTAGGCTAGGAAATGGGCCTAACTCCATTCGCGGATGAACCCTTAACCTCGGGCTTGGTGACGCAAACTAATATCCAAGCAATGACCACAATTTAATCAAACCAAAATTAATTCTCGAGTTGATGAAATTACTAGAACGGCATTGCCTGAGAATTAATTTACTTTGACTATCTCTATTTCATTCTCACCTAGAGTGTTCCGCGAGAATTAATACGTGCAAGCCACGATAGTGTGAACGTTTACACGCATAACTCCCACGATAGTGTGAACGTAGTTTGTCCCGTTTGCCGAAACGTATAACTCCTTTGGTAGGTGAAATTTTGAGAAAAACATGATCTCCAACACTGAACTCTAAGTCTGATCGACGCTTATCGGCATATGATTTTTGTCTATCTTGGGCCTCCTTAATTATTTGTTTAATAAGGTCGACTTTCTCGACCATCTGCTGCACTAATTCTGGGCCTAATAATTTTCATTCACCCACTTCATCCCAATAAAGTGGTGATCTAAACTTACGGCCATAAAGGGCTTCATAGGGTGGCATTCCGATGGAGGCTTGGTAACTATTGTTATAGGCAAATTCAACTAGAGGTAAAAAGTCTTCCCAATTTCCACCATGATCTGAGATCACTGCCCTTAGCATATCCTCTAGAGTTTGTATTGTTCGTTCTGATTGTCCATCGGTCTGTGGATGAAACGCAGTACTAAAATTTAGCTGCGTACCCATAGCTTCTTGTAAGCTTTTCCAAAATCGCGACGTAAAACGTGTATCTCGGTCAGATGTGATTGAAACTGGCACACCATGCAGACGTACGATTTCCTTTACATATAGCTTGGCTAATTTGTCTAATCCTAGTATCATCCGAACTGGTAGAAAATGTGCTGTTTTAGTCAAGCTATCTACAATAACCCATATGGCAGTGTTTCCATGTACTGTTTTGGGTAAGCTGACCACAAAGTCCATCATGACTCGTTCCCATTTCCATTCAGGGATTGGGAGTGGTTGCAAAGTTCCATACGGCCTCTGGTGTAAGGCCTTCACTTGCTGACAAGCTAGACATCGTTCCACAAACGATGCTATATCTCGTTTCATTCCTTTCCACTAGAAGTTACTCCTCAAATCTCGATACATCTTTGTATTTCCTGGATGAGCTATATAAGGTGTATCATGAGCTTCGCTCATGATATCATTCTTCAGCTCTTCATTGTGGGGAACACACAAGCGTCCATTAAATATGAGTCCATTATCCTTAGCTTCGGTGCATCCCTTAGGTTCATCCGACCTGGCGACAAGATGCATCTTTTCTAAAAACTCGTCTGTTTTTTGTGCCTCCACAATTCTTTTTCTTAGATCAGGTATAGCTACAAGAGTAGCAATGTAACCTGACACAGTTTCAGGTGGATGCAATACTTCTAGTCTGAGTGTGGCGAAGTCATGAATCAGATCATCCTCTTGGGTAATCAGATAACCTAACTTAGCCTTAGTTTTTCAGCTTAGGGCGTCAGCTACTATATTAGCTTTTCCAGGATGGTAATTGATGGTACAGTCGTAGTCCTTTACTAATTCGATCCATCTGCTTTGTCTCATGTTTAAGTCTTTTTGCTCGAAAAAGTATTTCAAACTTTTATGATCAGTAAAGATTTCACACTTAACTCCATAGAGATAGTGCCTCCAAATCTTTAAAGCGTGTACGACTGCAGCCAATTCTAAGTCATGAGTAGGATAATTCAACTCATGGGGCTTCAATTGTCGAGATGCGTATGCGATGACTTTTGAATTTTGCATCAATACACATCCAAGTCCAAATTTTGAGGCATCAGTGTAAATGACAAATCCTACGTTCTCATCCGGAATGGTTAATACCAGAGCCGTAGTTAGCCTCGTTTTAAGTTCTTGAAAACTTTTTTCACAATCTTCAGACCAAATAAACTTGACTTCCTTTCGCAATAACTGCGTTATGGGTCTCGCCAATTTTGAAAAATCTTTTACGAAACGACGATAATATCCTGCCAATCCAAGAAAACTTCTTATCTCATTCACATTGGTTGGAGTTTTCCATCCACTCACTGCTTCTATCTTTGCAGGATCAACCTTAATTCCCTCGGCGGATACAATATGTCCAAGGAACATTACTTCTTTCAGCCAAAATTCACACTTGCTGAATTTGGCGTATAACTTTTCTACGCGTAATGTTTCCAATATTATGCGCAAATGTTCAATATGTTGATCCTCGCTCTTTGAATAAATAAGAATGTCATCTATAAAGACTAGGACAAAATTGTCTAGGTACTGGTGAAAAGTTCGATTCATCAAATCCATAAAGACAGCTGGGGCGTTGGTCAATCCAAATGGCATTACAGTAAATTCGTAATGTCCATAACATGTTCGAAACGCTGTCTTTGGAACATCTTCTCTTTTTATCTTGAGTTGATGGTATCCAGATCTCAAGTCTAATTTCGAAAATACTTTTGCCCCTCTAAGCTGATCAAACAGATCATCTATTCTTGGAAGAGGATATCTATTTTTGATTGTGAACTTGTTTAATTCTCTATAATCGATACACATTCTTAGTGTACCGTTCTTTTTCTTAACGAATAGAACTGGGGCTCCCCATGGTGATACACTAGGTTGTATGAAACCTATTTCTAGGAGTTCTTGTAACTGCACTTTCAATTCTTGTAGTTCCTTGGGGCCCATTCTATATGGTGCTTTTGATACTGGTGCTGCTCCTGGCACTAAATCAATGGTAAACTCAATCTGTCTGTCCGGGGGCAATCCGGATAAATCTTTTGGGAATACATCGGGGTATTCTCTAACTACTGGTACATCATTTAGATTTACTTCTCCTTCCAAGTTCTTGGTCAAACTAACAAGAAAAGTTTGACATTTTGGTTTTCTCATTAATTTGACAGCCTTCATTGCTGAAATGATAGGTATTGGTGTACCCATATTTTTTCCTCGAAAACCAATTACGTCACTTTCAGATGTTTGAAACTTGACTTCTCTTTCTTTGCAACAAATAGTTGCGCCATTCTTTTCTAACCAATCCATGCCCAGAATGACATCAAATTCCATCTTATCAATCACATATAAATCTGCCTTAAGAGATAGATTTCCAATATTAAGTCTTTGATTTAAGATGACCTCTTCAGAGATCATAGAATCTCCTGAGCGACTCTAATCTTAAGTACATGGCAGATGGCTCAGTTTTAATGTGTAAACTTTCACATGCAAACCTAGTAATAAATGAATGCGAAGCTCCTGTATCAAACAAAGCTAAAACAGGTAGATTATCCAAAGAAATCATACCTGCTAGGTTTCCAGGTGCCTGTGCTGCCTGTAGCTGGTTTAAGGCATAAGCTCTTGCCGGTTGGGGTGGTCTCTGGTTTGGTGGTGGATTCCTAACTGGTATTTGTCTTAGTGGTTGCGGGACGAGATTGACTGGTGGTCTCCATGCCATTAGTATTCCTCCTATGTCTCTCCGGGTAGGACAATTATTAGCATAATGTCCCGAACGACCACATTTATAGCATACATCTAATTCTTGTTGGCATTCTCCAGAATGAGGCCTTTGGCATCTGGGGCATACATGTTGGTTTTTGCCCATATACCGTGGTGGATACTGCGGCTGATTGCCATTCCATGGTTTTTTTCCAACATTGTTATTGTTGTTGTTGCCACCTCGATTTTCCCACTTACGTTTTCCTAAAGATTGCGTTTGTGCGGGTCCCTTTTCTTTCTCCGCAGGAAGCATAGATTCGATAGTAAGAGCCCTGCTCAATGTTTGTGCATATGTGAGTGGGCCTACACTTGCCAGAGAAACTGCAATCTCTGTGCGAAGCCCTGCTCTGAACTTCTGGGCTCGTTCAGCATCAGTGTTTACAAGGTGTGGCGCATAACGAGAAAGTTGATTGAACAATCGATCATATTCTGTAACAGTTCCCTTTCTCTGTTTCAGATTCCAAAACTCATTAACTTTCTTTTGTCGATAGCAATCAGGAATGTATTTCTCGTACAACTTATTCTTAAAATCCTCCCATGTAAATTCTTTCCATTCTTCATCAGAAATTATATGTCTAACAGCTTCCCACCAAAAATCAGCTTCTTCCACTAATTGGTATGTGGCGCATGCTACCTTCTCATCTTCCGAACACCTAATGTATCCGAAAATACATTGAATACTACGGATCCATCGTTCTGCGTCTGATGGATCGCCTAATCCATTAAAAGTAGGTGGTTTTTCCTTCCTAAATTTTCCGTCAGCTACTCGTAGGCATATGGGATCTTCTTCTGGTTCTGGAGATCGATGACCTCTCAATCGTCTAGCCATGCTGTAACAATTGGTTCGTATTAATTGGTTAATGGGAAGGTTGTTAAATATCAAACTAGTTGTGTTGAGGAAAAGAAAATCCAAACAACACATATCTAGGAAGTATAACCCAAGTGGTATTCAAAATGCCTCGCTTTGAGGACTCATATCTAGTTTTATTTATATACGATCACACATATATACAATCGTAGTTCAGGCAGGAATTACAAGCGAAATTGCCTGACTATCTATCGAAAAGTAGGACGGGTTCTAAACAAGGATAACCTTACTTACCACACATTCTATATTATAAAGGATATACTATAGCAACACACTAGTTCATACTATAGCTAAGACTTTATTTTACATTCATCTTGGTATCGAAAATTCAAGGGTTCTCTTCCGGATCTTCTTCGCTTTCATCATCACTGTTTATAACTATTGCATTTACCCATTCCGGTGCATCTTTTCAGAATGGTGATCGTTGTTGGCGGCGATGGCATCTTAATTTCCTCTTTATTGCCATCGTGTCATCGTTGGCATGTCTTTCAGCTGCTGCTAAGCTTTCTGGCCAACCGCTCACACTTTTCACCGGTCTCGTACTCCACTGAAAACGTGTCAGGTTATAATCCCTTAGCTGTCCAAAATTTGCGTTTGCAGGTGGTGAACTAGGTGGCGTAACTAGATTAATCAACGGTATGGAACTACGAAGAATGTAATCTTCGTCCTCCGTTTCGTATTGAGCTTCTCTAAGGAAAGATCCGTGTTTAGTCATAATTTGTGCTTTTTTTAGGTGTTTAGTTCGTCGTATTTTTGTGCATGTATTTATGTTTCCCGTTTATTTTACTCGTATTTTGGCTTTATTTTATTCTTTTCGGTTTTTCATGTGGTTAGTGTAGATTATCGAGTTTTTGGATGAAAAGTGTTGTTAGCTAAGCGAGTTAGAAGGCGAGATGAGAACTAACCGGCATTGGCTCTTGGAAACCTACTGGCCGGCCGATCGTGACTCTCGACCCGGCCCGGCCGAAGGCTACGACCGTGGGAAGCATGGCACAATGGAGGTCACCATCGCCGGAAGCTAGAAGAACGGGCAGAGCCGGAGCCATCGCGGGAACCCGTCGCCGCCGAAGCCGGAGAAGAACGGCGTGTTTCGGAGAAGAACGGCAGCCACAACTCGACGAGGAAGAACGGCAATGGCAGAAGAAACGACGAACAACACACAAGAACATGCGAAGAGCGCAGCTCTACCACAAATGGAGGAGAGCCGAGATGCCAGCAGCGTCGTCGATTCTTCTTCCTCGATGGAAATCTCATGCACGAGCAAGAAGATCCACGCACAACAGCCTTCACGCACAAGGCGGGAGCAAGAAAGCTGCACGGCCGGATTCCGGCGCCGGAATCCGGCGGCCCGCCGGGCGCTTGACTTGAGCGTTCGCTGAGTTCACCTTCGCAGATCTGACTTCCAGCGGGCGCTTGATTCGAGCGAGCGCTGGGCGTCGACTAGTAACGGCTGTGCGCGATTTAATAAGTAGCAGCTAGGGTTTTATATATAAAGAAGGAACTAGGATTTTCTGGGGGGGCTTGAACACTCATTCTGACGACAACAGCAGCAGCATTTCTTTTTTCCTTTTCATTTTCTTTTTCTTTTCTTTTTAGCTTGGCTTGAATATTGAGGATTGTTATCGTCGGATTGCACCCATTTTATTGTAAGGATTTCTTTACCGCTATTTCTTGCAATATTATCGATGAGTTCTTATGATTTTAATTCGATGATTTATTCTATGTGTTGCTAATTCTTCGTTAGGGTTTAGATATTTGAATCTTCTTTAATCCTTGCTTGTTCTTTGATTAATTCCCCGTTGATTGAATTGATTTTCTTGATATTGAATAATTGATCATTTTTCGATATTTCTAAGTAATGGATGAGATCGATGGATGATTCTACTGCTCGATTGTGTTTCTTTCAACATTAGATTGACCAGAAACGCATGTCTAATTATTAGTTTCGATCGTATAATTTAGTCTTTAGGGTTTATCGGATTGACGCGAAAGCTATTGACGTTAGCCCTATGTTGAAGTTGATTATGCGTGATAAATTAATAGAATTAATCTGTAATAAGTCTGGTGAGAAATCGATGAGAATAATCTAATCCCTAACACTTTTCCTTCTTCTTGTTCTTCTTGTTATTTATTTTTTATTTTATTGCTTTTATTAGTTTGGTTATCGTCATTTCAAATTCTCTGGTTTAGAATGTTTAGGATTGTTTATTTATTTTCTGTGTGAATAATACAAGTGGCATTAGCCCTGTTGAGCCTTCCTTGAGAATACGACTTGGGTCAGCCTGTCGCCCTACATTGACCTCGTTCTCTTGCGAGTCAATTCGAAGGTGTTTTGAGTTGAAACAAAATTTGGCGCCGTTGCCGGGGCAGGCTTTAGGCGAATTGTTTTCTTGTATTATTTTATTTTTCGTATTTATTTTTTGTAATTATTTTTATTTTATTTTTGTTATTCTTATTTCTCCCCCAGGTGCGCTTGATCGGTTTTGTGTTTTTGTTTGCGCAGTGATTAGCGAAACTGGAGGATGATATGTGGGATTTCATCTATCCTGAGATAGAGAGACATCTGAGCTATGATTACACGGAGTGTTCGGTAGCGTATAGTGGAGAACATGGGCACGGAGCTAACATATGCCATGATTTTGGTTGGATTTCCAACCCGTATTTTGGTTGGAATGAAAGTGCTCAGTATCCAAATTCACTACAACATCCACCTCAAGAATCTTCTTTAGAAGATACGCTCCAATCTTTCATCCGGTCGACCACACAAAGATTTGAGTCTATTGATGCGTCCATTGAACGCATTGAAACTCGTATTGGAGAGTTGGTTGACATTGTGGGCAACCTCGTGCAACATAATAGCGAGGAAGAGCAAATTACAGAGGAGGATGATTATGAGCATGAGCACGATGCAATGAGTAGTGGAATGGATATCTTGGAGGAAGATGAAGAGGAAGTCACAGAGTGGTTTGAGGAGCTGTCTATGGCTACAATAAACCCTTACCTCCAGTTGATCAGTATTTCCATTATATTATTGCTTCGGATACTTTCTTTCGTGTTTCAAGGCAGGATTACATATGTGGAGGAGAGGTGAAACCGGCCCATGCTGCCAATTTAAGTGTGGAGGGAGATTCCACACGGGAAAATAGGACAACCTTTGTCCTATTAATTATTTCAGGACCGGCAGACGTGGATGATGAAGATGAGCTAATCCAAATAATGGAATGGCTCAAGCTTGAAAAAGAATTCGGATAACACCGGCTTAGTCGGGCTGGCGACTTAAAACCTAGCGCTGCGTGGGAGGCAACCCACGATTTTAATTGCTTTATTTTTATTATTTTTGTTATTTTCTGTTTTGTTTAAGTTGTTTTGTTTTGTTCTTTTCTATTTTGTTCTAGGAGGCCGACAAACCCTGAATGGAGGAGGATCAAGCAAAATGAAAAGAACTACAAGTATCACACAATCCGTTAAATCAGGGCAGTCAAGTTCTTTCCTTTCCTTATTTTCTGTGCAATGAGGACATTGCTTTGTTTTAAGTGTGGAGGGGAAAATGTTTATATTGCTTGTGTGGAATGCATGTTTATTGTGAAATTTGATTTTTGCTTGTTTCGGCTTATTTGTGAGTCTTTCTTGTTACGCCAAATTTGACTTAATTGAGGTTAATTTTATGCAATTGAATTATGTGATTTTGACTTTATTGGTTTGAATTTTTTGTTAATGTCGGATTGATATGCTTTGGGACTTGGTTTTATTGGTTGAATTGTTATATGAGACGTGTTTATGCGAATTAGATTGAGGTGATTTGTCTGACTGAAGTTTGATGGAGTTTTAACATTGTGACTGCTTAGATACTCGTTTCTAAAAAAATAATAAATGATGAGAAAAGAGAAAAAATCTCGAAAGTGAACTTGTGTGTGAAAATCCGATGGAATATGAATTCTGCTCCTCTTTATTACAAAGTGATAAATGAGCATGGGAAACCACGTTAGGGAGTTTGGATTTCTCCAAAATTACACCTAACGAATATTGTTCAGAATTCCATTTCAAATTTCACAGTTCTAAGAAAAAAAATGAAAAATGAAACTTGTTGGTAAAAGCTGTCACATTAGTTAAATCACTTCTAATGGGGAGTCAGGTCTGATCCGATTGATAATTTGCATAGACGGGAAACATATTGCAGTTTAGTTCAATTTTTTATCTTTGTCCTGATGTTTATCTTTTGTACATTGTTGAAAAATTCGCCAGTCAGTCAGAATTGCATTAATAAGCTTGCATGATTTTTTTCCCTCTATTTTGTTAGTTTGGTGTTTGCTTGAGGACAAGCAAATGTTTGAGTGTGGAGGGTTTGTTTAGTCATTATTTGTGCTTTTTTTAGGTGTTTAGTTCGTCGTATTTTTGTGCATGTATTTATGTTTCCCGTTTATTTTACTCGTATTTTGGCTTTATTTTATTCTTTTCGGTTTTCATGTGGTTAGTGTAGATTATCGAGTTTTTGGATGAAAAGTGTTGTTAGCTAAGCGAGTTAGAAGGCGAGATGAGAACTAACCGGCATTGGCTCTTGGAAACCCAGCTGCTGCTGATCGTGACCCTGCTGACCCAGCCGCCGCTGAAGGCCAACCACCGCTGGAAGCAGCTGCAGCTGGAGGTCAGCCATCGATGGAAGTGGGGGAGCGCTGGAGCTGCTGCGGGAACTCGGCAAATTCGGAGAAGAACGACAAGCGGAGCCGCTCGCGGGAACCCGTTCTGTCGCCTGCTAGAATCTGGAGAAGAACGGCAGAAGCTGGAGAAGAACGGCAGCCACAACTCGACGAGGAAGAACAGCAATGGCAAGGAAGAAAAACGACGAACAACACACGGCAACATGCGAAGAGCGAAGCGGCCTCTACCACGGTGGAGGAGAAGTCGAGCAAAGACGGCGATCGTCGATTCTTCTTCCTCGATGGAAATCTCATGCACGAGCAGCAGCATCCACGCACAACAGCTTCACGCACAGCAGCAGGAGCAGCAAAGCCAGCAGCCGCTGGATTCCAGCCGGCGCTGGAATCCGGCAGCCAGCGGGCGCTTGACTTGAGCGTTCGCTGAGTTCACCTTCGCAGATCTGACTTCCAGCGGGCGCTTGATTCGAGCGAGCATTGGGCGTCGACTAGTAATGGCTGTGCGCGATTTAATAAGTAGCAGCTAGGGTTTTATATATAAAGAAGGAACTAGGATTTTCTGGGGGGGCTTGAACACTCATTCTGACGACAACAGCAGCAGCATTTCTTTTTTCCTTTTCATTTTCTTTTTCTTTTCTTTTTAGCTTGGCTTGAATATTGAGGATTGTTATCGTCGGATTGCACCCATTTTATTGTAAGGATTTCTTTACCGCTATTTCTTGCAATATTATCGATAAGTTCTTATGATTTTAATTCGATGATTTATTCTATGCGTTGCTAATTCTTCGTTAGGGTTTAGATATTTGAATCTTTTTCAATCCTTGCTTGTTCTTTGATTAATTCCCCGTTGATGGAATTGATTTTCTTGATATTGAATAATTGATCACTATTCGATATTTCTAAGTAGTGGATGAGATCGATGGATGATTCTACTGCTCGATTGTGTTTCTTTCAACATTAGATTGACCAGAAACGCATGTCTAATTATTAGTTTCGATCGTATAATTTAGTCTTTAGGGTTTATCGGATTGACGCGAAAGCTATTGACGTTAGCCCTATGTTGAAGTTGATTATGCGTGATAAATTAATAGAATTAATCTGTAATAAGTCTGGTGAGAAATCGATGAGAAGAATCTAATCCCTAACACTTTTCTTTCTTCTTGTTCTTCTTGTTATTTATTTGTTATTTTATTGCTTTTATTAGTTTGGTTCTCGTCATTTCAAATTCTCTGGTTTAGAATGTTTAGGATTGTTTATTTATTTTCTGTGTGAATAATACAAGTGGCATTAGCCCTGTTGAGCCTTCCTTGAGAATACGACTTGGGTCAATCCGCCTGCCCAATTTTTCTCTGGGCTGTCCTTCTCGGACTGGGAACATGTTTGGGATCCGGTCTCTACTCGTGGATATTCGTATTTGATTTCCCTATGTATATAAGGATCCTTGATCGGCCTTCCAGTAAACGTACATCGTCGCCATCCTGGTGGTAGTGGTTCGACATGCATATCATTTTCATTGATATGCATTTGGTTGTCTAACTCTGCCCACCTATGCAGAATTTCTGGAGGAAATTGTCTAGTGTAATTTGCTTCAAAAGCATCTTCTGGTTTGATTCCGGTGGCGAGGATATCATCTACTGTTATTCTCCTATGTTCTTCTGGATCGCAACTTGCTGGTGGGTAATCACTTACTGCTAATTCGGATATTACCTTAGCAGCAAAGGCAGGGAAATCCCCATCTACTGTGTGGTTAGTGTATTTTGTGGATTGAATTTTAGCCCATCTCTCCCAATGGTGTGGGACATTCCGCACAACCTTCAGAATTGCTTCCGTACTAGTAACTCCACTTTTTTGGGCCGCACTCCAAAGCGATACTAACTTTCCAATATATAGGGCGGGATGTTCTCCTGGTTGTCTCTCACTCATGCGGAATTCTTGTGACTGGTTAAAAAAATGTTCTTTCTCCCAACGTTCATTGGTTCTAAATGATATACTCCTTCTGTAGAAGAATTCTCTATGTGAGTACTATTTTCAAGTCTTATAAAATACTTCTAAGTGAATGCTTAACGTAAAATACCAGTTCTAGGTTTAAGCAAGTATACTTAAACCATATTCATCTTAAGGGTTATTGTAACTAAGTCAAAAGTAGGATCATTTTCTCCCTAAATGACTTGTTTGTAGATCCTCAAGTTTCACTAGAGAATCATACCCTTAAGTTCTACTGGTAGTATTAAAATTTAACACGATATCATACGTCATTTTCTTAGCAAAAACAATAACTCATGCATTTGCAACATGACATTCTTAATTCGTATACTTTGGTAACAGTCTTTACCAAATCAAGTACACCTTTGTTGAGGGCGATGTGACGGCGAGCTGAGGGGGATTGCTGTACAGATATTAGTCTAAACATACCAATTTTAGACTAAACACATAGACTGTTGGTCTCAGAGTCTTTTGCTCTGATACCACTCTGTCATGCCCCAATTTCCGAAGAAAGACTCGTAAATCGAGGTGTGACGAGGGGGGCAAAGAGGCGGGAAAGAAATGGGTATATTTTATTATTTTATATTAATAACAACTGACATATATAAATAGTAAAGTGAGGCGACCACACCGCGCTACACCATTTAAAATAAAAGATGGGGTAAACCCGTGTCTAGCATAACAAAAGGAGTCGAGCATCCACTTCTCCAAATAGAGTTACCATGAGGGAGTGGGAATTCGAGCGTCCAAGAGAAGCTGATCACAAGGCACTCTCCATCCAGACATAATATAAATGACGGGGTTACCAGAGCCTAGCTCACCAGAAAGAGTTGACCATCCAGTTCGTCAGTGGGGTCAAAGACCACCACATGGACCGGGAAATCAAGCATCTAAAAGTGACTGACTACTCAGCACTCTTCGTCGAAAGCAATAAATAGAGTCGCAATAAATAATGTACTTCTATAATATAGTTAAATCAAAAGACATAGTAGTATATTTATATACTTCAAAAAGGATCTAGCGATCATTGTTTTAACACACATGTTTAGAACATTTATTCAGAGTGACATATTTATAGCGAAAGCATATAAACAGTTACAATCCCCGCCTCAGTCCTGCGCCTCACCACCAGCCTCCAACCCTGAAAATATTTGAAAACATTTGGACTGAGTACAAAAAGTACTCAGTGGGTGATGCCATGACATTTCATAAACTAGCAATTTATCCATATAATAGTGTAATAGATGGTTTTAGAAATCAAAGCTTCATCTGAATACACAAAACATGATTTTGTTGGGTATGTGTAGTTCCGACTGATTACTCAAGATCTCGGGCCGCATGTCACCGACGGATCTAAACCAGTACTCGGGACATAATCCCTGAAGTAACATAGTTAACTTTAACATAGGTCAGGAGCCTTGGCTCAAGACCGCTAGCTACAATATAACGGAGATCAACCCATTATATTGCAACATGGTGCGTACAATACTCAGCTAGTACCTGGGTACTCGCTAAGTATCTCGATCGATTAACTGGAGTAATAAACTTGGAACACACATAAAACATTTTATGGATAGTTGCATTTTATAATATAAAGAGTCTAGCACTCAAATATTTACTTTAAAACTTTAACCCACCTGAATATTGAAATAACGTAAGCAACTGAAGAACTGCTCTTAATCATATTACTATTTTTCTACTTCGGTAGCGTTTTGAAACTATTGCTAAGGATAACAATAAAGCTCTTTGATATTTGAGATAAACTGCTTATTTGAGATGAGATGAAAAGAAATAACGTAAACATTGGTATTTATAGGAGAAGCAATATAGGCTTATAGGTTGCTGATTTATCGAAATAGCTTAGCTTAGTCACCATAGTAGCTTTGAACAGTCACTCTTCATGTAAAATTAGATAAGGATGTATTTTGACGGAAAGTTAAATATTGTTTCTCTTATCCAGAAGTAAAGTTGGACGATAAATATAGCATGCATATTCATTTTTAAATTTCTTTTAATTTATCATGCATTTCGTTCATGCATGTAGTTTATAAACTAATATAATATATATAAGTATCTATCAATGAATATAATATTATTTATTGTATACTTATTTTCATGCTTATTCATATATTTATAACTTATGGGTAACATATACTAACTCTTAAAAATAATTAATAAAAGTGTGTGTATATATATATATATTTGCTATTTAATAATTTAATTTTAAAAGATCGACTAACAAGTTTATTTGAAATATTATTATTGTTATAATATCATAGGAGAGTTTTAAAATATCTAAAATTACTTAAGGGCTATCGAAAAAATTCGGGATATTACAATATATATCTCCTCCCCCACCTTCTCCCTCTCCTCCACCACCTTACTTTTATAAATCACCACCACCACCATCACCATTGCCGCCAACTCCTTATGTAAGCCAATCACCTTACTATTATAAATCACCACCACCACCATTACCATCGCCGCCACCTCCTTATGTGAACCAATCTCCTCAACTACCTTCTCCATCACCCCCACCTCCATATGTGTATTAATCGCCTCCCCCACCTTCTTCCTCCCCTCCCAACACTTTACTATTATAAATCGCCTCCGCCACCCTCCGCGACACCATCTCTTTCACCTCCACCTCCTTATATATAAAAATTTCCTTCCCCGCCCTCTCTTTCCCGTCCACCATTGTCATCACTATCTCCTACTTTACCACGTTCTTATTTCTACAAGTCTCCTCCACCGCCTTATGCATATTAATGCCATCATCTAACTTCTTCATCTCTTCAACCACATTTCTGTTATATGTCACCACCTCTGCCATCTTCATCCTCTCCACGTACTTATATCTACAGATTTTTTGCTCTATCTCATTTAATGAACTCCACCCTCATTTTATGTTTTGCCACTAGTACTGTTGTACAATTTAAATTCACAGTCTAAATCAGCACCTTTTGCGGAATCTCTACGCGTTTAAATTACTTTTGAGGTCGTCAGTGCCAATATCTTCTGCAATTTTTTATGTAAAATTATGAAAAGCGTATTTTCTTGTTCATGTAATTTCATTTTCTTCTCATTCATTGTTATTCTTATATTTTTTATCAATCACTACTCAAAGAAATGAAGGAACAATATCTTCTTCCTTGCATTGGTCATATAAAAGAAGAAAGATTTATCAAGCTTTGATATTTTTCTTAAGTACGTATAATATTTGTTGCGCGATGATTTTATTGTGTTTTGATACTATACTATGACCATCTAATTTATATATTGACGACATACTTGATTTTTACCAAGTCAATGTGGGACAAACAGATGATCTTAACACGAAGCATGAAACCAAGTAAAGTAATTGAACTTGAGTGTCTTAATTTTTAAATAAAAGTGTACAATTTATATTTCCACGTACGCCTTAACAAATGAGTTATCTACCCGATACAAATTACGTGCAAGATCATCACGCCGTATGTAGATTACTTTTTAATATTTCTCCTCTCCCTATCACATTCATAATTCAATTTTAAATAAATATATGATGTCCTATCCTTGATAATTTTCTTTTATCTATGATATGCCCAAAGTTAACTTCTATATGATGTAGTCACTAGTCACTAAAAATGCACCTATTTATTTAATTCCTACAGAATCTCAAACAAAATACTATTATATGACTTGACTTATTCTTAAATTAATGTAGTAATATTGATGATTTTAAAATTATTGAATATTGATTCTCTTGTCAGGCTATTGTCATACTATATATATAGCTCATATGTTGATCAATATTCATTGTTAATAATGATTATTTTTTATTAGGGATGACTATAAGAGTTTTTACTTATTAGCAAAGGTAAGAATTTCAAGGGGGGGGGGGGGGGGGGCCGAATTTGGGAAAAAAATTCGGTTATTTCGGTTGATTATTTTCAAACCAAAACCAACTGAAATAATCAAGTACTCACCACTAAGCAAGATGCATGGCATCATTGTCTATCAAAAAATTAATTAAAAAAAATGACAATTTTTAAAACTCCGAATTGAATTAACTTTATCTCTTCGAACCAAAATTTTAGGGGAACTTCCCACAAACATTATTTTCGAAAAAATATTTTTAAAATTGCGTCGTTGCAATTAATTACTCCCTCCGTCTACGAAAAAGAGTTTTATTGTGTGTTGGGCACGAGTTTTAATAAAACTGTTAAGTGAAATAAAAGTATAATTAGTAGGGGTATGTGAAGTGGAATAAAGGTACATGTGACAATTTGTAGGGCTAAGTGGAATAAATGTACAATCCATCCATGGCGAAAATAAGTAAATATATGAGAGAATAGAGGGTGTGATAGTACAAAAAATGGAGTGAGACTTTTTTTTGTGGATAAATAAAAATGGATAAGTAGGGCTTGTTTTCGTGGACCAATTAAAGGAAGTAATTCATTTCTCCGCAGCCAGAAATCGGGTCTCATAAGCAAGAGATCAGAAATTGATTGGTATGAGAACTGACTTTATGTCTTGATCTTTCAAAATATACAGACCTTTACTTTCCTATGTTGCCACCTCATTCTGCACTATCTTTGTATGTTTATTCCGTCACGTCATGGAGCACATCAAAACTTTCAATTGATTTATTTTTTTGAAATATGTTTGTGGAGTAGCTCATAAATATTTTCTTTTGATGTACAGATGCATGGGAGTATTGCTAATGAATTCTATTCAAATATCTTGCAATCATCAAGTGTAGAAATAGATAGAAGATCAACTACAATCCAAGCAAATGACAATTTCCATGGTATGAGATTCAGATTTTTGCATTTGTTACTATTTTAGTTGTAACTATGAGCTTATCTTAATCCAACTTAAAGAAGAAGACTTCAGATAAACTGTGAATAGGAACATAGATCCCATTTTGTCTGAAAAAAATGGCATTAGATCAGGACTGTACTTGTACGCAACTTGCAACTTGGGTTACTAGATTCACACCGACAATGTACCAACTGAGAATCTGCATCCAAGTATAATTGTGCCTCTAAAGACTATAAATATCAACGACCTCACAAGGATATGGTTGTATGCCACATCATTAATTGGAAAAAATAATAATTCAAAATTCCATTTGTTTTCTAGTAATCAACCGCCCACACGGTTGGAATGGAACCTGGTGGTCCCATTCTCTCCCCCTTTTCTGGCCAAATGACATGGGGACAATTGTCTCATTCTCATTGGTCCAATATTTTTTAGTTAAATAATAAGATAAAATAGTTATATCTTTTACATATTATATTAAAAAAAATAAAAATATACCAAAATTTGTATTTTTTTTTCATTCTCTATCAATAGAAACCAACTTTGCTATATTTTCGTGCACATTAAAATTCTATCATTTTCTCCTTTTTATGATTTTTGCAATAATTTTATAATATTTTTTATATATTTTAACTACAATTATTATAATTAAGTATATCATTATTAAAAAATAGAACAAAATGATATTAATATATAATGTTGTGGTTGGGTGGTCACAGGATTGTTGATAAACATATCAAAATAGTTGTGATTGGGTTGGGAGGAATATTGAGTATATGAAAGAGAGAGAAATTAATTAAATATATTAGAAAGGTTGGACGGTTGGGTGGTCAATAAGGTTGCTGTTATTTATGGTATAAGGGTTCGTTTACTTTAATAGTAAGGGAAAATGAGGAAAAAGAAAATTTTCTCCCTTTAAATTTCTCATGTCTTATGCTTTCTTTTCTGTAGATTAAAATTTCATCATTTCTTATTTTCCTTCTTTTCACTACAAGGAAGGAAAATATTATCACACAAAATACCATGATAATATTGTTCCTCCTTGGTGTGAAAAGAAGGAATAAGAAATGGTGAAATTTTAATCTATAGAAAATGAAGGATTAGAAATGAGAGATTTAAAGGAAAAAAATTTTATTTTCCCTCATTTTCCCTTACCATCAAAGTAAATGCACCGTAATTGTTAATTAATCCCTATCTATTGGACTTGTTAATCTTTTAACTGTAAGATTATTTATACTGCTAAAAACATTCTATGGCCATTGATGGATTCTTTAAATTTGTTCCAAGTACGTCTCAGATTGTTATCTTTTAATAAGTCAACCAAATTCTCTAGATAGCTTAGCTATATGAAGGCATATATCTGAAAGAAATGGAATTATCTTCTATGATATGTTGGAGGAGTTTTATCTATGCAGTGCCTAAAAGATAGCTAAGATATTAATCTAAGACCTGAAAGATGAAAGCTATCAGTTTAGGACATGAATGATTAAAACTGATCAATGTAAGACTTAAAAAACCATGTGATTTGATTTTTTTTTTTTAGTTATTTTTTATGGTATATTCAATGAAAACTCCATTAATTGTCTTATTTAAAAATAAATAAAAAATCTAAATACATGATTTTTATAAGCTTAGATTGATCGCTTCTATCAATCAAGTCCTATATTAATTTATTTTGTCCTTTAGGTCTTGTATGGATAGCTAAGCTATCTTTCAGGCCCTAATTTGATAAAAAGTTTCATTTAGTCATTTAGAAACAAACAAATTCTGACTTTAAAGGAAGATGTGTGAGTAAGTTATTTCATTGGACATGACTTGACATTTGCTTCTTGATGGTTTGGCTTTATGTTTCAGTTTCATATGTGAAATGTAAAATCAAATTTAAGCTTTAAATCCTAAAGCAAGGCTGCAGAAAACCAGAAAGGAAGATATAAAGAGTCGTCCGATGATAGAATGAGAATGAGGATAAGGAAAATGAAACTAAATGAAGTGAATTGCGACAACTAATTGGGCAACTTTATGCAGTACAATCTGTCTAAAGGCTATCTGTAGCTGATCGCGACAATTAATTGGGCGATTTTAATTAGTGGGCTTGTAATTAGTGTAGGGATTTTAATTAGCGTGGGCCTTTTAATTGTTTGGGCTATTTTGCATGGTTTTTTTTTTATTAAAGGATCAATTTGGTCTAAATATAAAAGCTATATTCATTTTCTGATTTTTCCCACAAAATTCCTTATTTAAGACAATCAACTTACTCAGTAAAGTCTGTCCAATTAATTGCTAATTAAGTTGACTGTAAATGAGGAATTTTGTGGATAGATAATAATCACATAATTAATTAAAAAATAATCAATTTAATAATAATTAATTCGGTTGCATGCAAATAATAGGGCGTCATATTCTGATGTGTGATATATGGCCGAGAAAACTTGATCTTTCTAATTCAGGATCTGTAATCGTTGTTATATGGAGTATTATATTATATAGATATAGATATAGATATAAATATATATAATATATATATTTTGAAATGATATAGATATAAATATTTGAATTGCCATAATATCCTTATAATTTGAACTGGTCGGCTCAAGAATTTTAATTTCATTTTTTTTTTTGAAGGAAGAATTTTAATTTCATAAAAATCGGTCAAATTAATTTTTATTACATCAGTGTGACTAATTAATAAGCCCTTAAGTGGTTTGGAGGGAATTAACATTAATCGAGGGAACAAAATTTAATTTATACACGAAAGTCAACCTATTAAACATAATATTTAGTTTTGATATTTTCAAATATACTATAATTTAAATTACATTCATCCAACATATTAGTTAATTAAGCTGATGAGGCATAGCTCAAGTGGCTAGCTGAGATACCACAAGTCTCTCTTTAATAAGAGGTCTTGGGTTAAATCTCGCCTGCATGTGGTGTAGTATTTTTCAACCTTGTTTGGTGGTGTAGTGGTCCTGCCTGCGTGCGGTGTAGTAATCTCACCTTTGTGTGGTGGTGTAGAGGTCTCAACTATATGGTGGTGCAGTGCTTTATTTGACATTATTTATATATATATATATATATATATATATATATATATATATATATATATATATATATATATACCTTTGTAATTCTCTCAAAAAAACATATTAGTTAATTAAGGAAACATGTCAATTTACATAACATTTAAATTAATCGATATCAGTATTTAACAAATAAAGTATATGTTCGCGCTATAGAAGGCCTTTTTCCATTCGCTACCATTTAAGTTACACAACAAAGGCATTGTTGCAACCGATTGAGCTTTCCGGCTATCTATTAGAGTTTCTTCTTGTGCCGACCTTCTTCCTCTTTCACTGCAAAGAAGAAAATTATTTGAAAGTATGTGAAGTGTGTGTTTCTTTTCGTTGTAGAATTTTTCTTTTTGTACTTATATATATAAGTACAAATAGTACAAAATTGAGAAATAACTTAATATGTTGTCATGATTATTATTTTTGTAATGTTCGATATTAATTGATTGATTAAAAATTATTAAATGCACAATTATAAATATATCATTCGTATAATGTATTTTCAGAAACATTATATTGAAAAGAAAAAAAAACAAATGTTACTAAAAACGACAATCCAAAGTTGCTATTATATAGTACTCCTTCCGTCCCGCCCAGCTTGAATCTTTACTGTTCAGCACGGAGATTAAGGAGAATGATAAGCAGATAAAAAGTGAATAGATTAAAGAGTTAATTGTTTTCTTTTTAAGAAATGGGTCAAGATGAATGGAACGTCCCAATATGAAAAGATGCTCAGGATGGGTGGGGAGGGGGAAATACTTATATAATGATATAGTCTTATACTGTTAGGTTCTTCCAAATTTGGATATACCTATTATATCCTTACTTATTTCAATTTCTAAGCATATTTTAAGTTTTATTTAATTTGATATAAGATAAGAATTTGTTATATATATATTAATTATAAAAAATTTTATATGTATCGCACGTACCATCATACTATAAACATACTACATTAATTTAGGTCACAAGAAACAAAGAATGCATGATTGGGCTCTAATTCCTCAAACGCACATGTATCATGTACTTATGTATTACACATAAATAATATATTTGTGATGTTTATTTAAGTTTGGCCGGTTGGGATTTCGTCATTTCTTTGTTGCGGAGTTGTCCCAAGTTGACTTCAATGATTGAACCTCTCAATAATGTATACTATTTTCTTTCAAAATAAAATAAATAATGTATGTTATTTTATTTGAAATAATATGTAGACCACAACTTGCTTCAAGTTGGTCTGAACTGAAAGGCCTTGTGGACAAGGACTTGACATGACCAACCAATTTTCTATATCGGGTATGATTATTTTATTCCATTTCTTAATAAATTCATATGTCAACATACATCGAATGTTTCAGATTCTTAATATTTTTAATCATCTAAATCTTATTTATGAAATCGTTGTTCGGTCTAAGACGCATTACATTAACTTCAAATCATTCATCTGAATCCCATTTTATATAAGGTGCAACGACCATCAACACCATAAATTAATATGAATACACCCCATCATAATAAAATGAAATAATATTTAATAAAAAGACTACAAGAAATCTACATATATATAAGAAAAAGAAAATGTGTTTGACCAACAAATAAAGTCTCAACATATTGGCTATTATATGTTGGGACAAAATTAAGCTAACGAACATGATAGAGGTGTTCGAAATTATTGGTCGAACAAAAGCATCACTGATTCACTGGTTAATTAACGAAATAATGTTGAACAATTGAAGCTTATCTGAGGTTTTTGGTCGAACCAAGAATATTATTTTCGAACTAAATATTAGATTAATTTTCAAAATATTTTGACCGAATTCGTCAAAAAGGAGATATACAATCTGAGAATAAATAAAATTTTTTAAAATATACTATATTATCTCAATGTTTACGAATTTTTTTCATAAATATATCAATATCTGTGAAATCCATGTTATGATGAAGAAACCGTGATTTTTGCATTGAACTCAATTTGGAGTTTAAATTGTGAAACTTTGCTGAATCTCATTGGAATTTTTTACTAGTAGCAATTGATACCAGGCTAAATGATTATTTAAATCCAAGATTATTACAATATAAAAAATAGACTTAATAGTGTAAAATGACCAAACAAGATAGTAAAAACTAAATTTTGTTACCCAACTTAATTTTTATAAATTTTGTCATTCTTTTGAGAAAACTTCCCATATTGCACTTACTTTTGACCAAGTCACACAAAAGTACATTCTCTCTCCTCCTTTTCTCTAGCTACCTAACAAAAAGTACACACTCTCTCTTCTTCTTTTTTATATCAAACGAATCTTATTTTCTCTCTCCTCTCACTTTTCAGTTGCATTTTTCTCTCTCTCCCTTTATCTTTCAGCTCATTTTTTTTCTCCCTTTTCGTATTTTCTGCATCGCGATCACGTTAAGACATGCTACGCCGGTACGAAGACAACATATTCATATCGGAGTACCACATTAGTGTCGGAGTACCATATTCGTACCGGAGTACAACATATTCGTACCGGAGTACCACACTAGTGCAAAAATACTATATTCGTACTGGAGTATTCCGTTAAGCAGTGGTAAACTGGCGCGAAAATATCATATTCGTACCAGAGTATCATGTTAGGGCGTATACGCTGATTACGAAGATAAGATATTCGTACTGAATAATCGAATCATTGAATTCTTGCTTTTGTACCAAAATTGGATGTGCACACACATGATGTACACTTATTCGTACCAACATGCCATGTTACATGTCTCTGTACGGTGGTACGAAATATGTTATATCGAGTTGTTCGTACCAAGACTACCTGTATTATTTTCATGCAGCCGAGACCATCTTTTTTTTTATTGTTGCACATGGAGGAATGTGAAATAACAATATATACGAGAATTTGTTTGATAATTATTTTGAATTGTATAACACGTTTGTTATTTTTATTTTTGGAATGTTTCGGTGAAATTAATTTTTTTGGCCTAATTATAGGTTCATTGATGCCAATTGTACCAAGAAACTACATATCTAAATTAGATAAATTACAAAATACATACAATTTTGACAAATTGATAAATTAGAGCATACTTACTAATAATACTAGTATTGTATAGAAAATATTTACAAATCAGAAATTGTAACAAATTATTTATAAATAAGAAGTGTTTATTCACTAATGCTTAATCCAGCTTCATCCCTACGGTTAGTACTCTTTCATCCGTGCTGAAAGACTAGATGCTCCCAGCCAAAATACTGATTTCTCGAGTTCTTGTAGGACATTATAACCGATTTTTTGAGTTCTTTCATACCTCTTGTAGGTCCATTGTACCTTGAAAAAAAAGAAGGTAAAAAACAGTTTAGGATATGGTACTAATATAAACCATTCGTACTAATATATCAGGTACAACTGGTGCAAAAATATCATATGCGTACCGCAGTATCACATTAGGGCGTGGTACGCTAGTACGAAAATACGATATGTGTACCGAAGTACAGAATCATTGAATTCATAACCACGTTAGGACGTGGTACGCCAGTACAAAGATACCATATTCATACTGAATTATCCCGTTAGGCCGTGGTAAGCTAGTACGAAAATATCATATTCGTACCGGAGTACCACGTTAGGGCGTGGTCACGAATTCAAAGATTTGGTACTTCGGTACGAATATCGTATTTTGCGTACTAGCATACCACGTCCTAACGTGGTATTGCGGTACGAAAATGGTATTTTTGCACCAGCTTACCACGGCCTAACGTGATACTCCGGTATGAATATGATATTTTCGTACCGACGTGCTACGCCCTAACGTTATCATAAATTCAAAGATTGGTACTTCGATTCGAATATCGTGTTTCGTACTAGCGTACCACACCCTAGCGTGGTACTCCAGTATGAATATGATATTTTTTGTACCGGATTACTATGACCTAACATGATACTCTGGTACGAATATGGTGTCTTCGTACTGGCGTACCACGCCTTAATGTGGTCGTGACGTAAAAAATAAAATAAAAAGGAGAGAGACAAAGACACCAATTCGTACCAACGTACATTACCGCGACGGGCAAGGCGCTACCAACGTATCAATTCATACCAACGCACCCATAAATCAACAAAAATTAATACACCAAAGTGAAAAACAAGCCAATAATAAGTTGCAGACTACTGGTACGAATACATCAATTTCGTACCAACGAATTTTGACAGCAAACAGAAACATGTTGAATCAACACAAATGAACCAGAAAATCAACAATAATACACCCAAATCGTCCAGATTTAAACCCAAATCACCAAATACCATAAAAATAATATGAAAATACATAAATCACAAGAAACAAAACGAAAAACTACAAATTAACAAGAAATTCAAAAAAAACTCACAAAATGCCGATTTTAGATTTGTACGAATTTTTCAGATCTGGACGGTATTTGATTTGAACTTTGGCCAGTGAAGAATGACAAAGAAACGACGATGGACGGCGAGGAGCTGCAAGACGGAGATGAGCGGCGCGGCAGTAGAGATCTAAGATTTTTCGAGAGAGAAAAAATCACAAAAATAGAGAGGAGAGAGAGAATTTTCAGAAATTGAATGAATGAAAATGGGGGGAGGGATCGATCAAATGTATTAAAATGTAAATTTGACTCCCCGCCTTTAGTAAGGGCAAAATGGTCCGAAATTTGAAAATATTGCCAAAATTTATAAAAATTAAGTTGGTAGACAAAATTTAGTTTTTACTATCTTGTATGGCTATTTCTCATTTTCACTCTAAAAAATAATATGAACTATAAAAAAATTATCATTTAAATTATAAACTATTGTTTATGTACCAAAAATATCCCGAAGTTTATTTTTCAGCTCTGGAATGTCTAATGGCACGCCGGACGCTTATATGAAATTTTGGCTCATATTTTTCAAAAATGATATGAATCAATACGATGTTGTTTTGATTCATGATATTGTTTTGATACATGTCATTAAAATAAAAACAAAAAACAAAAAACAGTAGAACATCGCATGTACCTTCTTCGATTTCGACGACCTTAAATGCCACCGCAAGCTTCGGAATGGCCAACGGAGATGGTGGACATGAAATCAAGGACTAAAATGGATTCCACGATGGCCGTCCACGGCCGGCTCCATGTTTTTGCAAGGCGGCGGCAGCGGGGTATCAATAAATATTAAAATACTTCCCAACTAAAAATATAGATAAAATTTATTACACATCAATAGTTTAACATGCATTTTGTATGGTATGATATAATGATATTATGTTATTATTTTGGAAAAAATATAGAATTTTTATTCAATATAAATTTGTATTTTTTTATGTTAAAGTGAGGCTAAATCTAATTTTGGATTATTAGATAAAAAATGTTGGATATGAAAAAGATAGTCGGATTCATAAAAAGGAAAAAGTCACGTTAACAACACAAATATGGAATCAATTACCATCTCGCACTTGGAAATTGGTGGACGACCACATGTTTACGCAATATTACTAATTAATTTTAGTGTGAAGGAAAATATATACTCCCTCTGTCTTATTATTATTGTCTCATTTCTTTTGGGTACGGGTATTAAGAAGAAGGGTGTTTAAAGGGTAAAAAGATAGAAGGTGGTGGAGCCCACAACTTTTTGTGAAAGAAGCATATTTCCTTTTATGGAAACAAGACAAGAATAACTGGACAGCCCAAAAAGGAATACAAGACAAGAATAACAGGGCGGATGGAGTATTATCTAAATTTGTTAATTAGTCGCATGTACGGATACAAATATGATCATGCTTCGGGAAAATTCTGCTTATCTTTCTTAAAAAGGAAAAAAAAAAGGTAGTGCTATTTGGACATACTGTGATCAGCCACACAAGCTAAAAAAGATAATATATATTTTGTAAAAGAAAATATACTCTAATTGGGGAATCATAAACCTTAAGGAAAAAAGTAATTATTTTCATTTTTACAGTGTGACCGGATAGCTTTATTGAAAAAAAAAAGGATACTTTTTCTCAACATATTAGACTTCACAAATATTTTATTAATTTTATATATTTATTTAATTGTGAAATCTCATCAAATTAAATAAGTAATTATATAATTTATATATAATTTACTCAATGTACCACATCTCCATTTCGTAGAGATATAAAAGTTCTTTTTTCAACTTTATTATTTTGTCCTCTTACTTGAAAATTGTGATTTACCTATCATATGTGATTTGTAGGCTATTGCATAGGGACTGCCACACTTGTACTTGGATAGTGTAGTTTGGATGCTATTGTACAATGACAAAAGTTTCCCAATATGTACCGAAAGTAACGGATACGGATTCCCATGATATAAAAAAATAATAAATCAACTTCCAAAATTTGTAACTCTAAAACTATATAGATGTACTGAGAAAACTAAAATATGTCTCCGAAAAAAGAAAGTCAAATGCCACTATAAAAGGTGGTGCTTAATATGGAATTAAGATGGTGACACCTCATGTTGGTGCTATCAACATCAAAAAACAGAAGGCAAAAACTCTTGTCCATCATGATGTATAATACATCCGGTCAACGTTGACCGCGTTGACTTTTTATTTATTTTATTTAATTTTTTTTTTAATTTTCAAGAGTCGAGCGAGGGGAGCCGAAGGCCTCGGAGCGAGCTAAAAAATATTAATGTTGCCTCAATCATTATCTTTAAATTAAAAATCGGAGCCGAAGGCGAAGAGGAAAAAAAACGAAAAAGTCAACGGTCAGACGTTGATCGTTGACCGGTCAACGCTGATCGGATCGGGCGGGCCGGGTCGGGTCACGGGTCGGATTGAACCGGATGTATAGGTACATCATGATGTACCCAAGTGCAACTCAAAATAGAAATTGAGAAGATCAAATGTCCAATTTCACACCAAGTCTCAACCACGAGAAAAATCAGAGGAATTCAATAACAAATTTATTTGATGACCTTATTATCATCATATTTGTGTAAAAGTGTCACAACCTCAAAGTCGTAGACATGTTAATTATAGTATCGATTAGTTATGTTGTTATGGCATGTATATGGGTTTGTTAAATGAGGGTAATGGCATGTAAATTCCTCAACTTTCAGTAATTTTTGGTTTTGCTCTCCACTTAAATATTCTGCCTGTAAATTTCTCAACTTTCAATTGTTTCTGATTTTGCTTCCGGCGATGGAATCCGGCAAGAACAGTTTTGGGGATTTATAGACGTGGCTTAAATTAATCTATGTGGCACTCTCGTGGCATATATGTAAATTAAAAAAATAAAAATATTCCATGTCATCATCCCACCCCTCTCTCAGTCTCGTTCTTCCCTGCTTTCTTTCATCCTCCGCAGAGATAATTCAATCGAGGAAATACAAATCATGCATAAGCTAGAAGGCACCCATAAAACTACAAGAATTTTAAATCCTACTCACACCCATATAATCTTAAACTCATCAAATCTCCAAATAGCCATAACAATAATTTTCACATCCATACGAAGCAAAAACACTGAAAAATCTAGCAAATTAATCTTGGGAGGGGGGAGAGAGAGTGGGTGGGTCGATCTGGTTCACCATACCGATGAGGAGTACCGGATCGAAGGCTCCTTTGCCTGCTATAACTGCAAGGTGCACGCAACCAACAACGTCGTACTCGGAGAAGATGTCTTCGATCTGGGGGCGGTTTCACGATGGTATTCTTGGTGAGGGATTTAGGGGCAGTTTTGGTGTCGAAGAAGGTGATTGTGGCGGCGGCAATGAAAGGAGCAGAGTGTGGGACGGTGAAGGAAATTTGGACGGGAATGGAGAGAGGGGGGGAGATAAAGAGTGAGAAAATCTGGCAAGAAATCTAATTTATTACTCCCTCCGTCCCTGATAAGTGCAGGCCACTTTCCTTTTTCGTCCGTCCCCCATAAGTTTGGTCCTTTCTTAAATGGATATGACCCCACTTAAAATTTTACCTTTTTACCCTTTAAAAGAAACTAACACTACAACAAAGTGAGTCACATTCTCCACTCACTACACATATACCTAACATCCTTCTTAAAACTCGTGCCCCTCCCTCCGGACCACACTTATCAGGGACGGAGGGAGTATTTTTTATTAAATAAATTTCAAAACGATGACGTTTTGTTCTTCGGCCGAATTGGCCTACTCAAATTTTCGGCGGCCATGTCAGCATTAATTTGGGAAAAATTTGATCACGGATGCAAAATCAGAAACAATTGAAAGTTAAGGAATTTACACGCAGAATCTTTAGGTGGAGAACAAAACCAAAAATTATTGAAAGTTGAGAAATTTACAGGCCATTAACCCTTGTCAAATATATTATGAATATGATAAATTTTAAATAGAAATCATCTGATAATTTATATAATTTTATCATATTGTATTATTGTTGGGTTAATATATATGTTATTTTGCTATGAGTGAGCATTGTAGAAAAATACTTAGATAACTTGATGGTCCATTGAAGATAGCATAGTGATAGAGTGTGTATTTTTTAGATTAAATATCTCAAGTTCGAATCCTGGCAACATTTATATTATTCTTAATTTGGATAAAATAGTTTTACTGATATTACTATTGCACCAAAAAACAAAAGGAATGTGTTTCTATTATAACTATTTTTTTTGGGTGCTTATGAGTTTATTGATTTCAGTTTGGTCTCTACTTCTTAAGAAATTGCATCATTGGATGGAGATTAATTCGAGGTAGTAGGAAAGAATTGTGGTTTGCAAGTTGTGGAAAATTTTGGAAATTTACGGAAACCCAATTTTGGTTAATATTTTTTACCCAATTTGTTTTGGACATTATCTTTACTAATATATGTAAGATAGTATTAATTCTATTACTTTATCAATTAATTAATAGCAATGACAAGACTTGTACGTTTCTACTTTCTTCATCGATCCGATCTTGCTAAAAATGAGGCCCAGCCCGAAATGCCCTTTGGCCCGGTAAGCTCGGTTCAGGCCGATCCTATCAGTAAATGACACTAATACAGTAAAACTTCTATAATGGAATACTCCATTTAGAAATAAATTATAGTTAGGAATAAAAATTCATGGTCCAACTTGGGATCAGTTATGAATAGGAATAAATTTTACATTGTCATAATTCATATTTTTAGGTCCCGTCTTAAAAAAAATACACCTCCATTTAGGAATATAATATGTGTGTGTGTGTCTCGTTGTAGATCTAAATTGATTTAAAATACTTATATATCTAAAGTTGTCCTACAATAACTTAATCTTTATATTATAACCTGTCGCAGTCCGAACCCCGATATCAGATGTCAAGGTCGGTAGGTCCCACGACTTACACAATTTATGATTTACAAAAGAATTAAATAGCGACCCGGCTATCATTGAACGACAAGGACATTTCATACTCAACACTTTCATCAAACTCAGGACATATAGGATATGCATGACTTGAGTTCAATAGGACGATCAACTGAATTTGACAACAACATGCATATCAACAATTAAAACCCAAAACAATTCATAATCAATAGACCTGATCAACCAAATTACTGACAACAAATGAGAAGACTGAGAAAAACGATTTTAGAATCAAGAAAGCAAGATAAAGAAAAATGATTCCGACAAACTTTTCAAAATAAGGAACAAACTTATAAATATGGAATTGAGTTTCAAAAGTACTCGACAAAAGAGTTCGACTCTAGAATCCAACATTTTTATCATCATTATATCACATCAACTTCAAAACCAACATCCTTAACATTGCAGCGGAAAACAAGAGAATATATATATGAAGATATATATTCTAGGGCGACTCTCATCAAATATATAAACAACAACAACGACAACCAAATTTCCCAAATTTCTCGTCATCTTCATCCTCGCTAACTCCGCACGTTTTAGAAATAACATGCGGAAATTTGAGTACTACGTACTCAGTGAACACATGCCGAAAACATTTGAAAACTTTGCTGAATACAGCTATATTTTGAAAACTTGCCGGAAAACATAACACAAGGATTTTCTGAAAACAACTTGTGAAATGTTAAAAATACTTTCTTTTCTTAAAAATCATTTGTCTGCAGACATTATAACAGTATGAACCATATCTACAAATAAATCATGGTGATGAGAAAGAGGCCTCTTTCTCAATCACTTGTAACCGGCATATCAAGGAAAGGCTCACAGTTACTTATAACCGGCCCATCAAAGAAATGCGCACGATTACCTATGTGTACACAGATTTCACCTTGCGTGAAACCGAATTCGTCTTTCTGAAGTAGATGGTAACATACTTAAATATTTTAAAAACATTTGGCAAGTATCAAAGCTTTGAAAAATTATATAATATCATGCTTTTCACGTTTTTCAGTTAAGAAAGCCCACCTGGTAAACTTAAGCTTTATCTTTAAACTTTATCGTTCGATAAACGTATGCTTCACGTTTCCGCTTCCACTTCCGCTTGCTCCTTTAAATCGAAATGGAATAGCGACTTTAGAACGATAACTTTTATCGAATAACGACTTCGATAATCTTACTTTCTAATTCGCTTCGAATTCTACGACGAAATTCGAGAATTCCTAACTTAATCTCTTAAACGCTCCTACTCTATGTTAACTCATCGTTAATCATCAAACATTCAAACAATTCACACTTATAACTTAATTATCAACATATATCATTTACTATTCACAGAAATCGACTAAGTCGATTTTAATCCGTTTAACGGATTCAGAAAATTCTAAAATTAAATCTATATGCTTATTTCATCATAACAAACATAATTACACATTTATTACACACATTGACTCGATTAAACATATAAACTCCCAAATCGGGAAAATCATCCAAAAATAGAAAATCTTTATTACTTTGAATTAAATTTCAAGAAAATCATATAACACTTAATTTTTATTAATAAGTTCATAAATGCAATTAGTTTATTAATTAAAAATCAAATAATTATTTATTTTATTTAATTAATTTTCGGTATTTTTTTAAAATTAGGATTTCTAGAATTCTTTTCTCTTTTTTTTTCATTTCTAATATACTTAATGAAACATCCTAAACTTAATTCTCCAATTAATTTCATTCAATTACTCATTAAACAATAAACCCTAATTTTAAGAACCCTAATTTCACTTTCTAGGGTTTCTAGGGTTAATCATGCTTTCAATCCACTAACTCTTGATTCAACAATTACCATTAACATCATATAACATCAAATTATCCATCAATTACATCTTTCTTCATCAAATCTTCAAAACCCTAATTTCAAACCTTAATTTTCGACATTAATTAATAACATGAGATATGTTGGGAATTCATGCTTACTTCCAACATGAAACATACTTAGAATAATTATCTAAGCTCAATTATAACATCAATTTAAGCTTACATCACATGAATTAAAAACCCCTAATTTCTTCATAAATTTCGAAAATTACAATCTAGGGTTAGGGTTTTCTCATGCTCAATTTAATCACATAAATAATCATATATACATGAATTTAACATCATACTAAGAAATCAAAATCATCCAATCATTTCTCCATTTTTCTCAAAAATTTCGATCATATATATATATATATGAAGAGATAGAATGATTCAACCATGAAAATGAATCAAGAACTTGGAAGAGTAGAGATCTAATCTTACTTAATTGATTGGAGATGATTTGCTAACTTGGATCTTGAACTTGAAACTTGGAAGAACACAACAATGGAGTGTGTGTTTAAGTGTGTGTGTGTGTCGATCAAGAGAGAGAGATGGAGGGATGAGAGTGGTGAAGATTATGAGGGTATTTATAGATAGATTTAGATTACTATTCATCATAAATATCTTAGATATTTATGATGAATAGTAATTAGGATAATTAATTAAATCCTTAATTAATTCAATTAATTAATTACTAATTACTCATTAATCAAACTTCAAATTTCTCAACATAGGAATTTAATTTAGGGTTTGACGAACCCTAGATAAAAATCTCACAGAAAGAATCCGAGATTCGAAACATTTTCAAATCGACCGAAACTAAAATTTTAAAAGATAATTTACGTAAAAATTTACGTAATTAAATTAAATTCTTCTTTTAGTCAATTAATGACTAAACATTTATCATCTATTGATAAATGTAGAAACTTCTTCGTTTCGGATTAACCGAGACGATCATTCTTAATTAAAACTCATTTTTACGGCAAAATATATCTGCCGGATAAAACTTTCTGAAATGAAAATTTTCTTTCACTGAAATCTTATCTTTCTTACCAAATTAATTAATTTTAGAACGCAAGAAAGACGGGATACTACATAACCACATCCTTTAACTTGCGTGTGCTCAGTAGCTCGTGCACAAGACCAACTTCTTGTTGAACTCAAAATATTTCCAACTTGTCTGCTTAAAATTTCTTCAACACCCAAAATATATGCATGTACAATATTATGTTTGTTAAAATTCTCCTAGGTACACATGTATTTGATAATTATAACCTTTATGTATTTTGAATGCACTTTAAAATTAGAAAGAAAAAAATTCATTTTATATCTCTATTTAAGAATAACCTCCATTTAAGAATATTTTATTGTAGTCCTAAAGATACGACTTAATAGAGCTTTTACTGTAATTTGATTTTTGGGCTAAGGTTGGATAATAAAAATTTAGACACTAGATAATTTTTCGTTCCAACTCAGTCAATGATTTCCTCTTGATCCGATTGGTCCATGTCGGGTTTGGGCCGGGCCGAGCTAGTCTAAAATAACTTTGATATATAGCTCTACTTTTAGTACTAAATTATTTAAAGAGCAATTATCATATTAAATTATTCATTGAGATGACCTAATGGTAGAATGATTTTCATGAAGCCAAAAAGTTTCGGATTCAAACTCTACTGATGGCTTTATAGATCGAGAGGTATCACACTTGTACATGGAAAATATTGTTTATCTCTCTTGTCAGTTTTGTGTGGTTTGCAGGCTACTGCACAGGGGTTTACGTCGACAGAAAATGCAGTTATGATATTTTTAGTACATTCAGGCCTTATAGTGATATTATTGAAAGTTCATGATATTTTTAGTACAAATAAATATCTAAGGAATTAATTTTATAAAATTTATTTATTTAATCTTTCGTTAAATAATTAAAAAAAGAAACAAGCATCTTGCATTAATTTGTAAAAAAAATGCACTATCTTAATCTCATATATGGTGATAATAAATCTTTTTTTTTCGAAGAAGGATGATAATAAATCTATTTATGATAAAGTTGATAAAACTTTAAATTTCGATAAAACTTGTACAACCTTATATTGTTAGAGCATCTCCAATAGAGCTCTATAATAGTTCTCATCTTTATTTTAGAGGCACTTTTCTCTCCAACAATACTCTATTCCTTTACTCTATGATAGAGAAATGAATAGTATCTCTCTACTAGTAGAGGAACACTATTCATTTCTCTATAATTTTCTTTTTATTTTTCCTTTTTTTTGTTACATTTAGTTATAGTAGTACTTCATTAAACATATGACATTTAATTATATTTTAGATATTTAATTATACTATATAGTATATTAAAAATATTGAAACTTTTAATTTTAAATAACTAAAAAATATTATTTTAGAAATATTGAAACTTTTAATTTTAAATAACTAAAAATGTTATTTTAATTTTATTTGATTTTGTGCATTTATTTTTTATTAATTTATACCTTATCATTAATATAAGATTAATATAGTGTGTAAAATTAAAGAAATAATATGATTTTTTTGAAATAGAGTAGGAAATAGAGTAATTGTTGGAGATGGTGTGTATTCTTTAATTTTCTCTATAATAGAGAAACTCTTGGAAATGCTCTTAAGAACGAGCTCCACTCAAGTATTTTCGAATCCTCATCCCAAAAGTTGGGCAAGCCTTCCAATCTTCCAATCGGATCTTTCACCGTACATTTCAAAAATACAATAATTAGCATGAGACGTGAGCAAGTCTGATCCAAGTTCAAATTAATCCTAATGAAACTAGTAAGTAGTCCGTCGAGACTCGACGAGAAATAACTTTATGTTTTAATTTATGTGTATACATTTTAAAAATAATTTTATATTTTATTTAAAAGTTGTGATATTGTTCGCATTTATTATTAATCAAATTTAGAAAATTAATTTTATTTCACGTATCTAAATTTATTATTAGGAATGACAATGGATCGGGTATACTCATTCATTATGTATTTTCTAAATCTAAATTTGTTTAGAATTTTTCTACATGTTCATCCTAATCTCGGTTAAAATAGTGATTTTACTGTACATACGAGTCTCAAATCCGTTGAGTAATACTCGATAAAAATATGAACACTCAAAGTAAAATTAATTAAAATTAGTAAAAATCCTTCTTTCTATGTTATTTGAACCGTCTCGTTAGTTTATGCTAAATTACTCGATAAAAATCTAAAAAAAGTTAATATTAATTAAAATTTGTAAAAATTCTTCTTTTTAAGTATATTTGAACCGTCTCGTTGGTTCATGCTAAATCGATAACTCTAATCTTTACCAAAATGTGGAAAAAAAATGTTTACATCTTCAAAGTAATATTAATTAAAATTAGTAAAAATCCTTCTTTCTATGTTTTTTGAACCATCTCGTTGGTTTATGCTAAATTACTCGATAAAAATCTAAACAATTTAATATTAATTAAAATTAGTAAAAATCATTCTTTTTAAATATATTTGAACCATCTCGTTAGTTCATGTTAAATCGATATCTCTAATCTTTGCCAAAATACAGAAAAAAATATGTTTACATTTTCAAGTTTTTCTTTTCTTTAGCTACCTATCCCACATTTGATTCAATGTATATATTTTCTAGAAAGCACTAACGAAGTTTTTAGAAAAACAAGAATGAAAAATGAAAAGGATTCTATATAGACATAGTGATTAAATATATTTATTTAGTCTTCATAGGGATTTTCATTTACAAATTTTCTATAGATTATTATATATGAATTAAGAATGTATAAAATAAGGATTTATAAGAATGCATTCTGAAATTATTATTATTTTAATATGTATAATACAAGAAATTAATTAAATAGAGGGAAAGATAAATATGAGATGTGATTAATAGATAAACATGTGATATTTCAAGAATATGAAATTAATAAAATTTTAATTAATAAAAATAAAAATTAGAATATATATATATATGAACTAAAATTAGACAAATTACAAAAATAAAGGAAAATGTGAATGGAGCACCGTGGATGGGACAACTTTATTTTCCTACTAGTACCGCACCCGTGCGATGCACGGGATATGTTGAATTTTGTTATTCTTTTAAAAAATTATATAAGTATGAGTAAAGAAGTATAAGAAACGTAAGTATCGATCAAATAATTAGAGTTTCATTCAAAATTCATATATTTATAAATTCTAAAAAAAATTGTTATAAATAACGTTCATTGTACATGCACTATTGATGTTATCTTTGTCATGACATAACACGATCTTCAAACCACTTCGGTTCTGTACTCCCGAGTAACCAACATATAGTTGTCCAGAGCTTCAAAACAATATTTATGTATCATCGATGCTTCATCTCATATTATTACTTTACATATGATATGGAGTTAAGTCTGCGAACTTCTTTGTTTGATGTTGCACATTGAATCTTCATTTGAATTTATCGGGATAACAAATCGGGAATGTGCAACCCTTCCACATGCAACAAAAATATTATCCCACTTAATGCTACACTGAGTACTATGTATCCTTCTGATATTACTATTGCAAATAACATCCTCCAAATAAATGTTTTTGCAGTACCACCGTATTCATATACAAACAAAAAAAAACACTATTTGATTCTGACTGTACTTTATCAATAATCATTTAAAACATGTGGCATTCTTCAGTAATATCACGCATCAACGAAGCATGTTCTGCTGCCAAATCTGATCGATTATAGTGTAACTCGTCATGATGGTTCCTGAGCTAGGAATTTGGTGTAGAGGAGGGGTGAATACACCAAATTGATTTTTCAAAACTTTTTCAAGTTAAATCACAGAGTTGGTGAGCTCAGTTATCGATCCAGCTGGGGAGGGTCAGCTGGGTAAATAACTCAGCTGGCGGTGCGGAAAGTGGTGGTTTGAAAACTTAGCTCGGTTGCTTAGAAAAACTCAGTTTGAAAAGATTAACTTTATGTTTTCAGCTTAGTCAAGTTGTGCAACTTTCAGAGAGACACAACTGTCTTTGGAGAGCAGCTGTGTGTGCAGTTTTGAACAAATATGCAATGATATGAAAGAGTTAGTACAAAACTGAATATAAAGAGAAAGTAAAGAGCACGCGAGTTTTTACGTGGTTCGGAGTAACACCTCCTACGTCCACGACCAGGTTCACTGGTAATCCACTACCACTTGGTTTCCAAGTACCAAGCAACTTCACAACTCTAACCCGAGCTGTGTTCCAACAGTTTGCGGGCACTGTCAAGCCTATCCTTTCAGTTTACGGGTACTGAAAAAACCTTACACACTTGAATTTCCCGCTTCAAGCAAGCGTAACCTTGACCTAACCTTTCTGGGTAAGAGGGGTTTGGTTTGGGGTTCCAACTGTGAACGAGTTCTTACAATTAAGAACTTTAGAGTATGATGAACTCGTTCGAAATCTAGGCTTAAGATATACAAAGAGTTTGGCCTAGGAAACAGACGAAAAACTAAGCAGTTTCTGAACTAGAAACACTTTAAGATAAAGTGTTCTTTGATCTATGTAGAACTGCTTGAGAGCTTTTGAAAGATTGATGATTTCAGATAATGAAAGCTTGTAGAGGGTTTTTCGTATTTTATCCTGAGGTTGAAGACGGGTTTATATAGGTAGAGATTCAAGACTAGCCGTTGGAGGAGCCGTTTGAATCTTACCTACTCTTCTTAAATTCAAGATCTGCCGTTGGGCGAATCTGCACCTGTCTTCATTTGTGTCACATCCTAGGTCCTGAAGTCTAGGATGCTGATTTGGCAATCCCTCATTGGTCGAGGTAGGTTGACTTCCTCTGATGCCGGGATCTTCTGCCTTTAGAGCTGGCTTTTGAATTCAGAGCTGGACTGTCTTGAAGTGAAGTCTTTAGAGATAGTTCCATTTGTTCTGCAATTTGGACCTTTGTGTTTTGAACTCGGCTCGAATTCTCTTGACTTGATCGGGCTCTGTTTGGAGGACTCTGAAGGTTGGCCTTTCGTCTTGTCTTTTGCTATTGACTCACAGTAAACACAAATGGGTCGACCGTCGTCTTCCGATTGCCGACTCTGCCGTAGACACGAACTCGGGTCGACCGCTCGTCTTCCGCTTCCTTAACTCGTAAACCTAGAAAATCTAAAGCTCAAACGGGCGAAATTTGGACAACACTATTTAGGTTGACGCGATCATCTATTCGGTTGGAGAATCAGTTGGGTTTTGGTATCAAATCAAAACCTTATAATTTTCCCAACACGTCATTTATCAAATTATTACACGACTAACAAAAATACTCAGAGTCGAGATATTGCATCTCATTAAAATATCGCAGATTATGTCTACACTTGTGCATAATCTTTTCGATTTCTATCAATATATGATTCTTTAGTTGTTCTTCAGTCAAATGTTGATCTGACATGAATTGAAATGTATTATAATTATTAAATAATTTTTATATGAAATTTCACTATTTTAAAAAAATACTTGAATTTTGTACGCGATTCTATTGCATATATACAATATTTTCATAAAGATACTTCCAACACTTTTCCCAAACAATCTCCTATATATTCATTGAATTAGTAAATACAACAGATTTATCAAGGAATATTGGGCGATAATCCAATTAATTGCTCTATAATGTCGTTGAATTCAATATCATCGTCTAACAAACTCATGCATATTTTTTACTATTTCCGTGCGATGCACAGTGTAAACTGAATTTTATCATTTTTTAAAGTTTTTATTATATTAATGGGTGTTGTCTTTAATTTATGAAGTTTTTAACAATTGAAAATAATAATTTCTTGTTGATATAATATATATTATTTGTTTTTATTTGAGTATGTACTCCCTCCGTTCCACAAAAATATTCGGCACTTTTGGTGGCACAAATTTTAAGAAATATTAAGTGAGTGTGTGTTGGGAATGGAGAAGAGGTCCCACTTTGTGAGTGGAGAAGGAATCCAAAAATGAAAAGTGAATAATTTATGGGACGACATACCAAAATGGTAAATTGTAAATGTTTTTATGGAACGGAGGGAATAGTATATAGTACTTTGATAATTTTCAAAATTCTCAATTTGATACTTTAGTATTATTTTCATAATACTTACCTAAATACAAATAATTTACTGTGTAATTTTCCTCATATTTTTTGATATATTGTTAAAAAAGATAATCATGATCGGGCAAGAATAAAAATAAAAATTATTAATTCAAATTTCATTAAATTTCATTATTAATAATTCCAAAGTTCCTTTTAATGTGGCACAAAAATTCCTTAGTTTAAAGAATTTAATGGTATGAACTTCAAGATTGTATTTAAAAAACTTTAATGGTATGTGAATGAATTAGTGTTATCTCTGTGCTTACAATAATGAGGAGATTCTGATAGAAAAAATCGATCTTGCTACATAATGTTATATGAAACTGGTAAATTAATCTGATGAATGTATCCAATTTTACATATTTTCAGAACTAATATTAGACAATAGTATAAACAAAGTTACTTAATGGGTTAATTTCGTCTAAAAATATAGCCAAATTCTAATTTTTTCTCGAACAAATAAAGAATGTGGTATAAATATATAATTTTTGTGCATTTCAAGATTTATCCTCAATTTCAATTTCAACAAAATCGAAGTTGATCTGGCATGAACGTTATGCGAATTGGCGAGTTGAATGATCACAACAGTGTCGCTTTGATTATTGAAAATTAGGTACTTTATTATAAGCCCACACAATATACCAAAATTCGAATTTTCTTTCCATAATAAATAAAAACAAAAAATATAATACAATTTTTTTTTGTTATGTTGAACTTGAAGTGACCCTCCGTTTTCCCTTTTTTTCCTTATGTTTGTCATAATTCGTAGAACTTCAAAATTCTCAATGCATGCTTTTTCTCCCGTTCTTCAGTGAAATCAAGATCTAATAAAATTTATAATTTTTTTTTAACATTTGACATATATATATATATATATTAAATGCTAAATATAAATACCCAGTTTATTTAAACGGTTGTGCTAACTATAAAGAATCACAATACACAAATAATTCCAACATTTCTCTCATATAATTTTTGGTTTAGAATTAGAGAATTAAATATGTATAATAATATATACCCTAATTCGGTATAATCAATCCTAATTAATACTAATTAATGAATTAAACATTTGAAAATCAAGAAAAAATGAGAAAAAATTGAAAAATTAAAATATGAAACGGATGGAACACCGAGACGTAGAATAAATGATCTCTGGTAATGTTAATCATAGTTGATAGCTACCCATGTGGATTGATTGAAATACAATTTTTAGGAAAACTTTATTGACAATAGATTTATTGTTGCAGCCTGCACAATTTTTATTAAACTGAAATATAATAGTACCAGTTAGAATAAAATATAATTAAGGATATATAGTTTTTTTGAGCGAATTAAGGATATATAGTTGATTATATATATAGAGTTTCATGCGTCTAGAACTAACTATATTTTTGAACTTCTAAATATGAATTTATATCTCGTAATTATTACTATTGAAAATAATTAAATCTCAATGTATACATTTTAGATAGAATCAATAATTTAAAGAGTATATCAAATGTTATTTCTAAAAGTCCATAAAATACATAAAGAGACTTCAAATTTATAAGAAATCTTGTAAATTATCAACATTAGCAAATGCAATAAAAAATGTAAAAACTTACTTACCGTGCCACCCTCCCACACCATGCCAATCCAGGACGGAGGGAGTATAATTTTTTTTATAAATAAAACTATGTTACAACAATACTACTTAAAAAATCAAATAAGATTGAGTGGTTCAAACTTTGATGCGCCGTTTGATTTTGAGCTAGCTTTGATGTTGTAGTTATATAAACGATAATCATGATTGATTCCCAATACTTTTCATGAAATCATTTTGTTCGTTACTTGTTGATTCATTTCTCCTCTCTGGAAGATCTTGAACAATTTCTGTAGATTGAAAACATGAAGAACATTAGTCTTCATGATTATATTTGTTTATAATGTGTATATATTTATAATATGTCCAATAATACATATAGTCCTATAGATAGAACAAAATGAAAAGCAAAGAATGAACAAAAAATATGCCTTGAAGGTGTAGGGTTGAACTCACATACTAACACTATATATAGGAAATGAAACTATATAAATATCGAGAGAGAAATGACCAATCAAGTCCATAAATTCCATTATGTTGCCGTGATTTTTACGCTATGCATTAAATTTGTTATCATGATTAATGATATCCATTATTTTTTTTGTCGTAATTTATGCTATATCAAAATTTGCTATTAATTGATGGAGAAAACTCATGAAAGAATGACAATATCCACAAAAATTATACTCCATCCATCCCGTCATAAGTGACCACATTTTCTTATTGGGCTGTCCATCATAAGTGGCCACTTTCCTAATATGGAAACACCCTCTCTCACATAAAAAATGTGGGCTCCACCACTTTTTATCTTTTTACACTTTAACACTCTTCTCCTAAATACCCGTGCCCAAAAGAAAGTAACCACTTATCATGGGACGGGGGGAGTAGCATTTATACATTTGATTTCCAGAAAAGTATAGTGATGAAACGGAAAAACAAATGTTATATTTTTGGAAATCCGTAAACCGCTGACCACTCACCAAGCCTTCTGTAAACACCCGTCGTGTTTATATGTGTAGTATTAATTAATATATTGTATTCAAGGATTTTAGATCTATCAACCCACTCTTTATATTTGTAGTATAAATATTATTTTTTTTATTATTAAGTAGTTCTCCTATTAAAATGTTTGTATGCTCCTTAAAAAATATTATGCATGTCGACCCTAGCAACATTTGATGTAATTTTAAGGTTAAATTAAATCATAGTGAATTATCCACTAATAAATAAATAGCATTTGAAAATATTGAAAAGGCTAATTAATTCATATTAAACCTATATACATATATAATTACAAAATAAAATAACACGTAACAAAATCATGAAATTAGCAAAATGATTTTTATATTGATTTTTTTATTACTTGAATCCCGAAGTTATATGCTATAACTATTGAATCTTAACATTGACATGTTAGTACACTTTTTTAGTTGTTGAATCTGATTCAAATATTATACATTTATATATATATATGTTAAAAGCATAACAATGTATATATATAATTATACACACATACACATTACAATCAATAGGAGAAAATAATAGCTTGTAGAGAGAGATAGAATTCAATTCAATTGAGACTGTTCAACTTTTATATAATTAAGAAAAATATTTTATATATAAATTTTCTAATTTTCTCATTGGCAAAAATATTTTAAATCTAAAACAAAGTAGTAACAAAAATATAATCAATGAATAACCTATTACAACTTTAAAAACTATACATTCTTGACCAAATCATAGATCTCTAAACTTTTTTCGTGAGCATGAAATTCGTAAGGAAGCACGAAAAGCAATTGCAATGCTCTTGTGTGGTAGCTTGTTTCATATCAATCATGTTTTTTTTGGTCTTGAAAGGCGAAATGAAGGCGGACAAAATGACGAAGAAGTTTCTTTCATATCAATCGTGCTTTATTTCGTCTTGAAAGGCGAAATGAAGGCGGACGAAATCACGAATGTTATTAGAATTACAATAGTTGAGAAGCATGAGCGACAATTAGAAACTTGTTGAATGTTTGCACAACCTAAATCAATTGCTAGCAAAAAAGAACAACTATACAAAGAAGATAAAGTGAGTGAGTATTTTTGCTTGTAGATTTCTAGATTATATAGGCACAAAATCAGTAAAATTAGGAAATAAATTAATTTGTACCATTAATTTTGATTTTGTAACGTCTTTTATTAATTGCATGATTGTAAATTATTAATAAATAATTGTATTAATGTATCATTTTTAATTATGATTTTCAGAATCGGAAAATCAAAAATGGAAAAAAAAAATGAAAATAAAAGTTTCTAAAAACGGCAATCTGGCATTGCTATTATAGTTTATAAAGATTAGTAATAGATCATTATGGGGGAAATTGCAAAATAAATACCTAATTGTTACATATTTTGTAATTACAATACTACCTTTAAAAATTTGCAATCAGATACACGAACTATGTTTTTTTGCAAGTAAAGTTCAGTGACGAGCCCGAAATTTGACACGATTGAAATTGATTCAATTGACTATCAATTAGTCCATGAATCTTGAAATTGAAAATTTCATTATAAATATTAAGTTAAACCTAGAGTTTTTAAGTGGTCATGGTCGCCAAACCGCGATTTAGAGTTGATGAGAATCTACCCTCAATGTTTACGGCGTACACATTTTATCACCCAATTTTCGTGCGATTCAACCTTCGAATCAGCCACCAAACTACTCCCTACTATGTGGTTAATCTTTTCTCTCAATGAGTTGGAGAAAATTAGAATTCAAATGGCCAGAAAACCAACTCTAAAATATAGTTCGTGTATTCAATCACAAATTTTTAAAATTCGTGTTGTAATAAAATGAATAATAGTAATTGGTAATTTATTTTGCACTTATCCCCAATTATAAATATATCAAATTATCAATATGTAATTAAAAAATAAATAAATATATCAATATGAATATGAAATTGAATTCGAATATTTGTGCAGCGGTTTCAAACAAAACTCCGCGGTAAATATGAGCGATTTATATATAGTCTTTAATGTATTCATGCTAATATATCCCTCTGTGAAAAAAGTAGTCCATTAAAAACATCGAAAATGGCAATGCCAGCCCATGCTGCATGTTACTCCCATTCTCTCTCACACACCACACACACTGGCCACACTGCACCGCACCTAGTTTCCAAGCCTACACCCATATATGTACTGTACTACCATAGAGAGGAGGAGATGGAAGGGGAGAGAGAGACAGAGAGAGAGATGTATATATATATATATACATAAAGACAAATACAGGCCAAAATAACAGACAAAGACAGTACAGAACAAGACATCGCTGTCTTGTTTCCTCCCGACCCCCCCACCCCCACCCCCACTCCCGCACCCCACCACCTTTTCTAACTTCAAAAACAAACCACTCCTCCAAAACCACACATAACTGGATTTTCTTTCCCAACCCGTCTCAGCCTGCGGGTCTTCAATATTGCTGACATATTTTCTTGAAACAAAACAATCCTTAATTCTAGAGAGAGAGAGGGAGAGAGAATGTATTCGGCTTTGCCAATACACAGTTTGGCAGTGGAGGCGGGAGGGGGAGATTATCCGGGGTCGTTGGACGGCACCAACTTGCCTGGAGATGCGTGCCTCGTCCTCTCCACCGATCCCCGGCCACGCCTGCGCTGGACGGCCGACCTCCATGAGAGATTTGTTGACGCCGTCACGCAGCTCGGCGGCCCTGACAGTGAGTATACTCCTCTATTCTTTCTGCGAATTTTTCAAGATTATAAATTTTGGACTTTGTTGGTGGTCGTCTTCTATCTACTTTTCATTTTGTTGTGAAAATGATTATAGTAGAGTAAAAACAATTAAGGCTGCTGAAATTGTTAGGAAGCTGAAATTCAATTCAGAAATAGCTCTAGGCTTCCAGATTTTGTTGGAAAAAAAGGAATTAAATTTGGCAAAATTTGTTCCTTTTTAAGCTTCAATTTCGTGGAGGATATTAGTTACCGGTACCGGCCATATAATTTCTTATGCTGTCTTTGCGCTCGTCTCTTCCACTTTTGTTGTAGTTTGGTAGAAAAATAAGATAAAGTGGGAATAATCTGGATGGGGAGAAAAGGGATACATACTCGTTCTGTTCTTTTGTTTATGTCCCCTGCCTCTTGCAAAGAGAGCTAAATTGCCTAACTTTTTTCTTCAAAAAAATTAAAACAGAAAAAGAAAAGGATCAGAAGCGCCATATAGATATAGCTATAGTTTGTCATCTTTAATAGGATGTTTAATTACAAATTTAGATATGTTTTCTAGTTCTTGTTCCCCGGGTGTCTGGTAGGGGGAAGTGTGAGTTATAACCTCAGAAATTTCGATGGAGCTTCGTTATCTTTTGGTCTTCTTGCATTGGCATCATGAAGCCATCCTTTTGATAAGCTGTGATTGGTCGGGGGAAGCTTCATCGTTTCAATATGTTCATATATTCATTCGGCTCTTCGAATTCACACTTGAAGAATCATTATTGAGGATCCACTGCCTTCGGTTTTATATGGGGTTCTATGTTGTATCCAAGGAACTAAGTGCGACACTTTGGTTGATTTTGTTCTGTTTGAAACAAAGTTGGCTAGGTATTGGATTTATCTAAGAATTATGGTTTTGTTTGACTAATCAGAGTCGATATATCTGTCTTGCTGATGTGTAAGCTTCCATTAAAGAGATTGCAGTTTGCAATTGACCGAGTAAATGTCATTTAGCTTTTTCGTTCTTCCATTTGCAATCAGTACCGTTGGAATTCTTTTCATTCTACTTTAGAAGAAACTTAAACAGATTAAAAGGCTAAGCGTCTCGAGTTATCTTCCTTGCATTGATACATGTAGAGAAAATTTTCTGATTCGAGCTCATGACCAGCATCTATAGCATTACTATAGTAACTCATCCCGACTTTGGCAAATCACAAGTAGCTTCATTGAATTGCAGAAGCAACACCGAAAACACTTATGAGAACAATGGGAGTAAAAGGGTTGACTTTGTACCATTTGAAGTCTCATCTTCAGGTATGCTGTTAATGTACCTCCCAAATCAGAGTATTTTTCCTTGATCCAGCTATAATAATTTTTCCCTGAGATGCAGCACATTTTATGTATGAGCATGCAGTATTGAGTAATCTGATATTGCAGAAATACCGGTTGGGGAAACAAGCAAGCAAGGAGTTAACTGAAGTCTCAAAAGATGGCAAGTCTTTCATGCTAAATTTCTAGTCATTTCCAACATTCCATGTGTATATATATAGCTGTCGCATTTGCATGTTGTAAATAATAATAACTTCGAATGCCAGTGAAGAGATGTCTGGGAATTATATTGACACTAGAGTGCTACCTATCTAAATAGTTATCCGAACATAGATACAGATTACAAACACTGGAATAATTTAACAAGTCATACTAGTGTAGGAGATGAATCAGAATCAATAACAATTAGTATGCAGAAATGAACAACAAGATTAGTCTACATTTATACATATAATCATAATCATTATTTTTATTTGGTAATATAGAGTGGTTTTTTTACAATGCTATTTGGAGACTGGCTTGATGCAGCATTCCGAGTAAAATACCTCTGGAAATTCAAAATTTGCTTGATATTTTCAGCACTCTGTATATGGTTGAGAATTTAAGTGCAGTAAACAAAATTATCATGTTAAGCAAAATTTATTTCATCACATGAAGTGTGAAATTAGATTAAAAGTGGCTGATCATCAGAATAATTTTCCTTTTTAGTTCTTTTTCCATACATAAATATATGCTGCTTTGTATGGTGTACCAGCTACAGCTAATTGAAGTTTTCGGTGTTATTCTGGCTGCAGTATCTTGTATCGCTGAGAGTCAGGATACGGGTTCATCTACATCAGCTTCATCAAAAATGATGGCGCAAGAAATAAACGAGTACTTCATCTATACCTCGAAGCATTTTGTTTGAGTGAATATATTTCTTGTTTATATAGTATGTAGTTATATTTTCACATTTTTAACAGTGGTTACCAGGTAACGGAAGCTTTGCGTGTGCAGATGGAAGTTCAACGAAGATTGCATGACCAGCTAGAGGTTGGATTTCTTTTATCTATCTGCTTACTGATTGATTTTTTTTGTGCACGTGGCTGTGGGCTTGCTTTCTTGTTGTTCATTTTACAGAAAGTGTTTGATATGATATCCAAACTAGGTTCAACGGCACCTGCAGATCCGGATAGAAGCACAGAGCAAGTACCTGCAGTCAATCCTCGACAAAGCATGTAAAGCCCTCGATGATGAGGCAGTGGCGTCTGCAGGGCTAGAGGCTGCGAGGAAAGAGCTCTCTGATCTTGCAATCAAGGTTGCAAGTGACTGTAGTGGCATATTGTCTGTGCCTCCTCCCGTATCCCATAATGCCTCAGAAACCGATAGAAACGGTAGTATTCCACATATGCCTGCTCGACTTGGTGACTGCTCGTTGGAGGGTAGCGTGATGTCAAATGGAAGCCCAATTTCTCCCTCAAGTCTCGAGTCACAAGCTGCTGCTGCACTCAAGAAAAGACCGCGCCCTTTATTCGGTGCCGGAGAGTCGATGCCTTTTGACAGCAGTATGAGGCCAGTGGAGTGGATGATGTCAAATTTTGGATGAAGCAAAGAGTTTACCTTATTCTTCCCATGTTTGAACTATCATTTGTCTGTACATTCTTCAGAAAGATCATAGGAAGAACTTTTTAAGTGAAATCGATCCTTTTCTTTACTGATCAGGACAATGACTCGTATATTATAGTGAAATTGCAGAATTCTTTGGACATCTCAATCTACGGTCGACTCGAATGAGGGGTCGCGCATGGGGGTCACCGGACAAGGGTTCGTGCTTAGGGGTTCGAAATAAGAAAGTACGGAGAGGGTTCGATATGTTCCCGATTTAATTCGATTTAACAGACTAGCGAAGGAAAAATCTGTCGTCCACTTTAAAATTTATTCACAACGGAATAAATCCGTCGTGAGAATAAATTTAATTATATTTAACTAAATTCGTGGCATTTAGCGACATATTACTAGTACGTGGTTGATTTTAATGACGAGCTTTTCGTCGTTAAATCAGTTGCTAGTTTCGTCGAAACTCTTCTGTCGTTGATTATGTTATATATAGAATAAGGTTTCTGCCGATGTCGATAAATCCGTCGCGAAATTCGTCGTTCATAGTGGTTTATGTTCATCTTGATTATTATCTTATGATTTCGCACAATGTAGCATCTATAGTTCATTTTACAAATGCTCTTTTAAGTGATAGTGGGGTTGTTTAAAAATAAGTAATTAGGGCTCGTTTGGTATCTATATACATATATCAGGTATGAGTATAGATATGACATGTCCATATATACCTTGTGTTTGGAATATCGGTAGATGAATATCAAATTAATATATTTGATATACTTGGTACCCTAATTTTCAATATTTTGATATACCAATTTTTGTTAGAGTATGACTCATATCTCTTCTACCCTACATGATATGAATTGATATCTTCAGCATACCAAACACAAATATTAAATATCAATCTCATATCCATAATTAATACTACCTCCGTCCCACAATAAGTGGCCACATATGTGGCCACTTATGGCGGGACGGAGGGGGTATCTGATATTCATCTTGATACATGATATCTGATATATATCATTTACATTTATGCTTAATATATTTAATAATATTTAATTACAATTAAAATATAATACTGACAATTTAATTTTTAAATGGTGATCAAGTATGAATTGGGCCTAATGTAAATCATTTTCAAATTTCGAATCTTTTTAAGTTTTAACCATAGAACTGGAAAATCAAGAACAAATCACACCACCCACAGAAAAAGGACCAAAAAACGAAAGAAAGTAAAGAAAGAAAAGAAAAGAAAATGGAGTGTAAAAGTTAAGACCACATGCAGAAACACTGGAGAGGATCGACCCTTTAGAAGTTAGTGTGTGTTCTATGTGAAAATATACTAACTTCAAGTCAAATCCATCATTACATCTCCACTAACGAATTTCAAACTCAAGTAGAAAAGAGCCTATTCTGATTTCTGAGCCATTAATATTAAAGCATCTCCACTGACATTTTCTTGAATCCCATTTCCTCCTTTCATCTTCTTTGTTTAAGGATTTTTTTTTACCCGTTTTTTAGTCAAATTGCAATTTTTGGGAATGTGTTTTACCCTTTTACGTCTTCTACTCTCAGAACCCATAGAAGATTGAAAAAAAAGGTAAGCATTATATGTGTATTTCATTACAATGTTGTTGAAATTATATTTGTTTTTTTGTTAGTTGTTACTTTTAAACCCGATTGCTGCACTATTTACATTAAGATCTGTACTGTAATATTGTTGCAAGAATCTGTGAAAAAATATATTAATTGATTTGAATATTAGGAATCTATTAATTATAAAGTGGGGTGTTGAGATTGTGCGTCAAGGATGATTTACCAAAGATTTAATTTTTTATTAATAGATTATTACATTTGTTGTTGAAGCCTAAAGGTTAATTAGTTGAGTGAGAATTGCACTGTCAAATCAGAATGGAGAGTGAAAACTTCTTCAGTTGGAAGCATATACATCTGTTTAATATTGTTGCACTCTGAATTTGATGTGGTTTTATTTTTGAATTTGTATCTCGTTAATTTATATTTTGTCAAGTTACCTATGTTAAAATGAAATATGGCAATAAAAATGTGATCCTACTGCTTTACATGAAAGTCACATTATCTTGGGGCATATAATATTTCAGTAAAAATCAATTTACATGAACTAAAGAGATTGTTTGCAGTTCATAATATAGTTAATGCCGTTCGTTGTTTTTGCTAAGTATATTATGTGGTTCAAGGAGATGGAATATCTGCTCTGATCCTTCTTTAGAAAGAACTTTTACAAATTTTGTCTATTCATTTGCATATTTGAGTGGTGCTCCTTGCTCACATTTGCATCGTTGCAGTGTAGTTCAACCTAATCTTATTGCAACCTGTTTGTTTATCCCGACTATTTTTCTTTTAGTCGTGGTAGATTTAATTTCAGTGAAATATCTCTGATGTATGATTGAATTTCTTGAGATGGGAACTTGTATCAGAAGTGATATAGTTGCTCGTCCTCTTCATCATCCTTTCGTGCTACCTTCATCGTGATGTGACTGGTTGAATGCGTTTAAAGTGAGTTGTATGAGCTTTAATCTAGAGTTAGACAATGGTTGGTGACATTAGTCTCTTCTGCATTTGAAAAATGTTGTAATCTCAACCACTCTCCCCACTCGTTGATCGATCGAAATGACCAAGCGGTCATACATCCAAATAACTGAGAGAAGTGCTTCAGGACATAGTAGTCAATATTGATTATTAACTTAATTCTGAAATTCTCTCAGTTCAGAGGGACTAGAGATGTAATCTGATATTACTGCTAGTCCTGATAGCGGGAGGTGAATTTTCTGTTTATGAGGTGTTTAGAATCTCAACTGAATAGTTCATTGAAAAAAGGCTTATCAACCTTTCTTTTCTGTGAATGTCGGCTCGATATGAAGCATTCTATAGTAAAATTGGTAAAAAACAGGAGAAATTATGATACATGTTATCTTTTGCATTAGTATTAGTATTACATGAGCTAACATAACTGCTAAAGTCTAGGGTTCGGTAGATTTTCTACATCTCATTTATAATCTCAACGATTTTTCATCTGTCCTAGTACATCATTATGCCAGTGTATACTTTTCCTAATTCTGATTTTATGATCCGTTTTCTGAACGTAATTTGTATACACTGGCATCTGCTATGCTTGTTTTGGCAGAGATTTAGATGTCATGCCGCAGATTTGATCCACTGTTACTAAAAACTTCTTCGGAAATTCATTTTGGTGGTAACAACAGATGTGGTGAAGACACTGAATGAGGTCTAGTAAACTTCGACTGCCATGGCTACACCGGAATTTGGAATTTGATTTTATTCTTTAGAAGCTGTATTCTCTGCTGCTACAACTATAGTCTATAGGAGCCATGGCAAGAAATTTTGTGTTTAGCAAGCTTTACTCAGCTATTGACTGTAAAATTGTCGTCTATGCAGAAGAACATTGATCAGTGCAGAGCGGGATGGAAGCAGGAAATGAATTTAAACGAGGTTAGGCCGTTATATAATTTTCTTTACACATGAATGTTGTTTTCTGAAATACTTGTCTTTCATGTATAAAACATCTGAAACATTTCTCAATAAACTTTGATGGATAATACAATACAATACATATGAACTAAATAAAGTCTGTTTTTTTTTATGTACAGAACATCGCACAATCAGACATCCTTCCTTGCTCACTAACACGAATTTCGTAGGGAAACTCATTCCTAAGTATCTCAAACAAAAAACCACATATACCACAGAAATGAAAGAACAAACATATGTTTCTCAGACATAAGTGTAGAAACCTAGATAAAGATCATTGTACTCCAAGAGCTTGAATTCTTCTAATGAGACACATAGAAGGTGCATTTCTCTGTCTCCATTCCTCTCTTCCCTCCTTCCTCGGGCGTGTTTGCACGAGCCAGTGATCATGACCGTCAAGTATACTTACTATCTGCCTCATGCTCGGTCTTCGTTCTGGATCAGATCGTGTGCACGCCAGTCCTAGTTTCACTAGTCTCACCAATTCCATGTCATCGTATTCTCCATCCAGCCTCCGATCCACCAAGTCTTTATACGGCCTTTTCTGTGCCTCGAATTCATGTACTCGTTTAACTAATAACACCTCACGCTGCCTGAAGTCGACTGCCATATGTCCCGTAACGATCTCAAGTAGCACTACCCCAAAGCTATAAACATCGGCCATGGTGGTTGCTTCACCAGAGTCTACATATTCTGGTGACAAGTAACCGAAAATCCCTCGAACTGATTTTTTCTTATCAATCACTACATGCTCGCCGTGTTCGTTTCTTGTCAAGAACTCAGCAAGAGCAAAGGAACCGAGCCTCGGGTTCATATCTTGATCTAGGATTATTGCAGAAGAAGTTATGTTTCTATGAATTACCTGCTCATCCCATTCCTCATGCAGGTAGCAGACAGCAGAAGCAAGTGATCTGATCACGTTGTATCTTTCACGCCAACTCAGAGTCGTCTGCCATTTCTCGTGATCATGATGGAAGAGAACGTGGCTCAGAAGGCGACAGGCCGTGTAGTCATAAAGAACGAGCATCTCGCCTTGTTCTGTGCACCACCCCCGGAGCTGCATCAGGTTCCGGTGGCGGAGCCTTCCCATGTTCTTGAACTCATTAGCAAATCTCATCCGCAATGCAGGGCACGTCTTCATGCCTAGCCTCTTCACTATGACGTGGCGACGCCCCTCAAGAAAGCCATGGTATGCAGTTCCAAAGTCCACCTCTGCCACTCCTCCTCGAATCGGAGAAATTGTTCGTAGCAGAAACAATCTCCTCATAGGTGAAGACTCTTGGAGTTTCCACCATAGGGAAACATTTTCCATTACCACCACTCGTCTTACTCGAAGGAATGCTGCAGCTTCTCTCAGACTCAGCTGTTACATATATAGTCTCCGCATTGGCTGAGACAAAGTCCGATGAGTAGAAGGCAGTTGTGGTGGCGCTGGTCGTTCTAGATGACTTTGTGACCCCCGTGTTGCTCATGCTCGTGTTGCTCGAAGATGTTAGGCTGATGTAAAGGGGATGTGTCTGAAATGAGGGAAGATCGGGCAACTTGCCGTATATATTGCCCGAAAGAACTTCCACAACCCATTTCATACTCGGCCTCGATTGAGGATCGTGGAAAGTGCACATAAGCCCGAGTCGAAGCAAGAGCTCGATTTCAGAGAGTTTGGATGACCTATCTCTCAGTCGATTGTCTCCTGCGTGCACGAGTGTTTCCTCATCAGAGAGCCGTCGGATCCAATCGAGAAGAATGATCCGATCATCCGGGTACGTTAGATCAACGGCTCGTCTCCCCGAGACAATTTCTAGCACAACTATACCAAAGCTGAACACATCTGATTTTGCTGTGGCAATGCTTCTCTTCTGAAAGCTCTCAGGTGGTAAGTAGCCTATTGTCCCACCAATTCTTGTGGTCTCAACCAATCGAAACTGTCGATTCTTCACTATTGGCGGCGTCTTGGGCTTGTAGGTTAGGTCGTGTTCGAGCCAACGAGCTAGGCCGAAGTCGCCTAATCGTGCGTTGAAGTTGGAATCGAGCATCACATTGCTTGCCTTGACATCTCTGTGGATTATCTGAGTTTCTAGCTTTTCATGCAGATAATACAGAGCAGCTGCTAATCCATTGATGATCTTCTTCCTCGTCTCCCAATTGAGAAGATCGGAGTCGCCATTCTCGGGCTTCTTGAACAGCACTCTGTCGAGACTCCGGTTAGGCATGTAGTCGTAGACGAGGAGGAGCTGCTCGTCGTGGAAGGACCATCCTCGGAGGCGCACGAGGTTCCGGTGGCGGAGATGAGCCACCGCCACCAGCTCCGCCATGAAGGTCTTCTCGAACCTCTCTCCTCGCTCCGTCAAGCACTTGACGGCCACCACGCTGCCGTCGCTCGGCAGCACGGCTCTGTAAACCCGGCCGAATCCTCCGCTGCCGAGAACCTCATTCTTGTCGAATCCATTTGTGCCTACGTACAGCTCGGAGTAGCTGAAGGTCCTCGGATTCTCACCACCAACCTTCTCTTGAATCTGCACGCCCTCCGCGTCCACGAACGCGCCGCCGGGGAGTTGCTTCCCGGCGCATCGTGGAGGCAGGAGCTCATCCATTTTGAGTGGAAGAACCGCTGCAACGAGCGGCGGAGGCCGCAGCCGCGATCCGACGAGTCGTTCGCGGCTGCTTTCTCGACTCCCTTGTGATCAGGTTCATCAAATTCTGTTGGTAAAATGAAACAAAGGCTCTTGAGATGCATGGTGAGAAAAGAATCAATTTTTAATTAGTTGATCATATTTTGGGAAAAATGGAAGAGAAATAAATGTGAAGAATTATGCGAAGATATGTTTATAGGTGAGGTGGGCTATAATTCAAAGAGGATTAGGTTGAAGGAGTTGAAATTTATGGCATGAAGAAGAACCGGCCATTCCCAACTAAAACCTAACAGCTTTCGTCATTGAAAGCTGGAAATAAAGGAAAAGGACAAAGAAAAGAAGGTTCTTGGATTCTGGGTTCACACTGGAAAAGTTTTGTTTGGTTCTGATTAATTAATGTACGAAGTTGTTTTTGTCTGAAATTTTATAAGAGTTTGGTTTTTAGAAAGATGGAGATGATGAAGAGTAGAGAAGGAATTGAAGAAGAGTCAAGAAAGTGGAGCTTCAGGGTTCTTATCTCTCTCTCTCTCGCGTCAAGAAACGCGCACAAAAAGGTAACTGTTGACTGCCACGTGATATCTATGTCAATAGAGACTGGGCGATCTACGTGGAATTACTGCTGTCTGCCTAATTTTATGTTTTCTTCATATATATAAAATTTCCACTTATATTTTCCTATTATTATTATCATTATTGTGATCCATATTCTAATATTATAATTGTAGATTGTATTTCATATTTACCATTACGGATTTATACTATTGTATTGAATATTAAAGGGATAATTTATGTAAAATACACGAACTTTGAGTTATTTTTTATCTTGCACATGATTTTGATATTTGGTCACCAAATGCATAAAATTACAACATGATTCGCATTTTTTTTATCTATTGATACTTAATGGTGTCCACGTGGATGTACATGTAGATTTGATCTTCCACCACGTCGATTGTAATTGATCGGGAATGTGAATTGTGTTATAATTGCAAATTAAGTAAAGTTTATGTATATATTTGGTTACCATATTAAATGTCTAGTGTAAAATAAAATCTGGTCTAATATGTATTTAAAAATAATTATCTCAATCGGAACTGACATCCGAGACATTTTTGTTAGTGTTTTGTAGTTCGCATATTTAATTATAACTATTAATTACTTTCTCCGTCCCCCAAAAAATGTGGCCCAATTAATATTTTATACCTCACATATAATCAAATTTGGACCACACTTTTGGGGGACGGAGGGAGTACTTGAAATAAAAATAGTTTGAATTGTAATAATGACTTATATCATATACTCTTTCCATCCACCATATTTGTCAAGATCACTTTAACAGACGGGCTTTTAATAATTTTAGTTTAATGTATGGGGAGTAGAGAAGGGCCCTACATATCATGAGTGAAAGTAATGACTAAAAATGAAAAATGCACGTTTTGTATGAACGTTATGCACAAATATAATGGACGGGAGAGTAAATGACATGTTTCAGTAGTAAAATAGATAATGCAATATGAAAATATAAGTCAAGAAATGAGAACACGTTTGCTGGCACATGAGGTTGAAACATGCACTTGAACATCACGTTTCTAGAATTGTACGATAGTAGGTCCGATTGAAATCAACGGTCACTGCATCCCTAATCGAAAATCTAGATCTTAGTTGAATTGGGTATAATTTGTTTGACCATCAATTAAACTTTTATTCTTCACAAATATTTGAGTGCGATCAGCCTAATCATACAATCGGATTAAAAATTAAATTAATTGTCTAAAATGTCCTAACATTTAAAGAGTTGCATTTTTTATACTCAACATTTGTCTAAAGTATAAAGGAAGTCACGAGTCTGATTTTCTAGGATTGGAAAATCGACGTGGCGAGCCGGCGCTTGACGTGGATTATTTCTTTTGACAACATAGATATTAGACGACGTCATTCCTTGTTAAGAAATTAAAAACAAAAACAATTTTTAATTGCTGAAAAACGGTAACATATACATCTCACCTTGTCACATCCCCAATCCTTCTTGACATCTTCTTAATTCTAATCACTTTCAAACCCTATATTGATGAAATTTAACATTGAAGAACAATCTCTACATCCCAAAAGATCATAGATTTCCATCTCTAATAGTCTTTGCAGAATAAATAAAAATTCAAATGTGCGATTATCATGCTAAATTTGATTGGAATATTTTAGCTATTCCTTACAACTTCTCAGAACACCAATAATCCACGTCAAATGTGTATAAGGAGAGAAATAACTCTCGTCAAGCTTTGGCTCGTCATGTCAATTATTTTTTATCTTGAAAAATACAACTTTTTAAACGTTGGAACATTTTTTAGACTTCATATAAATGTTAGGACATTTTAGAGTATTAACCTTTAAAGTGACAATTATTATGAAAAAAGTAAATATTATCATGAAAAAATAACAATTTCTCTTTTACCTTTTAATAATTAATTAAAATATCAAGTGACAATTATCATAAAGAAAAGTGACAATTATTTTGAAGAAAAGTGACGATTCGAATCTGATCGCACTATAAGGCCGATCACATCCAACTCCACATCTTTATTCTTTTCCATTTTTTCTTTTCTATTTTTTCTCATGTGAAAGATATTGTTATTAACAATGAATCTATTATATAGTCATTTTTCAAAACATGTATAGAATAAACAATTAAAATGAATTCTTTTTTTTTCTTTTTTGAGAATCATTAAAATGAATTCTTAATGAAACAAATAATGGGATTAATTTAATTGTCTATATAAAAGAAAAAAATAGTGGCGGGAAACATAGTAGGTGGTAATAAAGTTAAAAATCGCATGCTTTAAATTATTAGGAAATTAAGGGGGGGAAAAAAAAAACTGAACTAATGTTCGTGTGGAATCGTCAATTGTTTTTCAGTTAAACTAGTTACAACCCCCACTTTTGTTTTCTCTTTATCATTTTTATTTTTTTAAACACTCACTTTTGAATTCTTATTGTCTCTTGCTGTCGTCCTTATTGAATTATTCCATTTGACTTCTACCGTATTCACAAATCACAAATACTAGTATAATTCTTATCCTTATTTTTTAATTTGGATCAATTATACCCCTAATCACCCCTTAAAAAAATCCATACTATATATATATATATATATATCCTTTAATTCGGTATTGTGTTATGGACTAAATCTTTTTTTTTTTTTTGAAAGAAGTTGATTGATAAATTACGAACAAACGCATGGAACAAAAAGATGACCCTCCACAACATCCGGTGGTTCATCCCAAACATGCGCCAACGGAAAATCCTTAGAAATTCTAGCTAGTTTATGAGCTGCCATATTGCCCCCCCGACTAACATGACTAATGCAAAAATCACGACTAGTATCCAAAATATGACGACAAGAAGACACCACACCCCCCAACTCCGAGTTATCATCCACGCGGGCGTTAATGGCATCATAAACAATTTTGCTGTCAATCACAAACTCCACTTTATTCAATCCTCTCTGTTTAATCCAAGACAGAGCTTCACTCAAGCCCATTGCTTCTCCTTCATCCACTCTCATACAGCCTGGAAAACAAATCACCCTTGCCGCAACAAAATTTCCATTAGCATCCCAAACAATCATCCCCACTCCCGTTGCATTCAAACTTGCAAAAAATGCAGCGTCAACACCACACTTAAACCAACCTTCTGGTAAATTATGCCACCCATTACATTTCCTCTGACCTCCACTCCGATTAGAGGGAACCACAGATTTTTGTTGTGCTGACAACCATTCCTTCCTACATAAATCTGCCGCCACATAAGCTTGTTGAGGGGATATAAATCTATTATTCCAAACCACTTCATTCTGCACTGAGACTTGCCAAATAAGCATTCCTACCTTAGCCGAAATCTCTGCGTCATGGTGATCGAAGATGAAGAAAAGAAAATCTTTAAAAGAGTTGCTACTGCCAATTCCACTACGAAGAACTTGACCAAGACTATTAGCATCCCAGCAACCTTCTGCGAACCGACAAGCCACAAACGAGTGCCACACATTCTCAATAGCACCGTTGCAGCAACCGCATTCACCATTTAGTTGTATGCCCTTTCTCAACAGGTTATCTTTTGTAGGCAAACAATTATGAGCAGCTCTCCATAACAAATTCTTAACTTTATGAGGAACCTGAAGTTTCCATATTTTCTTCCAATTCCCTGGAACGGCAAAGTTGTTGTTTATAGTCATGTTACACGCTAGATGATAAGCGGAACGAACAGAATACCCTCATTTTCGATCATAGTGCCAGATTATCTTGTCCTCAGAGTTGGACAGGATCAACGGAATACACAAAATTTCCTTTGCCTCCTCCTCACTAAAAAGTTCTAAGATAAGCTCTGCATCCCACATCCGAGTTCCCGAATCATCAACTCATTAACTCTCATATTATGTAGCTCAATAGAATGGTCCGAGGTGATAAAAAAACCTCGCATCCCTCCGCAACCACGGATCTTGGAACACTCGCACCAACTCTCCACCTCCTATTCTCCATCTTAATCCACTTCGCAATATATCTTGAGTCGAACAAATGCTCCTCCAAGTGAAACTTGGATTGTGCCCCACCATGGCATTTAAGAAACCCCCATCTGGGTAATAATGGACTAAATCTTTTATGATGTGAGATTCACAAAATACTTAAAAATACTACTTTTATATTAAAAACATTACTTGAATCTGCAACTACAAGCGAAAATTATAACTTATTGTTATATTTGATTTTAAAAATATTTTTTGATTTAGTTTTTCTGATGTTTGCGATTCACCTGATAATGCTTAATTATTATGCTATTATTCTCCATAATACATACATACATACATAAATATAAATATATATATAGATATATATATAATAAATTAAATGGCATTATCATTACTGGAAATAAGGCTAATTCAATTAAAAACAGTGGCGGAAAGCATCTTATCCTCTACCAGGCTATCACATGTATGTTGTCATAAATAGAATTAATAAATTGGGAAATTAATAAATAAATAAATTGAAGTTCATGGCCCATGAGGTCGTAGCTTTTTGTTATTTTATTGTCTCTCGCTTTTGTCACCTGTTGAAAACTTGAAATATACGACCGTTTGCTTTATCACAAAAACTTGCGGGCGCCTTAATCAACACTTAATCAGGGTTAATTATGATTTATGGATAATTGGATAGTAATTAAGGTTTATTAATATATAATGAGGGTTTATGAATACATAATTTGGATTTATTAATTCAGATTTAGGATTTATATATACATAAGCATAATTTATTAATATATAATTAGGATTTTTATTAATTCATAATTAGGATTTATTAATACATAATTAGAGTTTATTAATATATACTTACGCTTTATTAATTCACAATTAGGATTTATTAACACATAAATAGAATTCATTAATCTATAATTAAAATTTAATAAAAAATATTACTTAAACTTAAAAAATTTATTGAGGACCTAACAAGTCCAGCTCGCACAGCGCACCTTGCTTTAATAGCGCATGATTAATAAAATTTCTTCAATTTGAAGATCATAAAATAGTTGAAAGAAAGAAAATAAACTTCCACGAGTTCTTAGAAAATTTCTTCAATTTGATTAATGAAATACTTATAGCTAGGTTATAACAATCAACGCAGATGTTATGCCACAATCTCAACATCAATAGAGATATAACGAAGCTTAGAAGTTGGGAAGGTAAGAAAAAAATTTTAGCAGGTCTATAATAGGTGTGATATTCTTTTTTTTTTTTATATATTTTGAGACCAATTTTTTTTAAGAGTATAAAAAAAACTTTTATTTAAACTACTCCTCCGTCCCATTATTCTCGCTTTTTTCCTCGTATTCCCTTTTGGTTTGGCCGTCCCGTTATTCTTCATTCCGCGTTTCCATAAAAGCGAAATACGCTTCTCTCACAAAAAAGTTGATGACTCCACCACATTCGTTATCTTTTTACCCTTTACAACACCATTTTCCTTAATATCCATACCAAAAGAAATGAGGCTAAAGAGATGCTATCAATGGAACGGAGGTAGCATAAATCTTAATTACTACTCCTCCGTCCTCAAAAGTATGGTGTATATTCGATTTTTCGTGAGGTATAAAATATTAGTTGAATCCACACTAACTGAGATGGAGTGAGTCTACTTTAAAAATGAAATGATTTATAATTATGATCTCAAAATTTAATGTATTAATGTGCATACGGTTTGCCTCTGACGTGTACATAGATATTTGGAAATATTATAAATAATCGTTTCAAACTGCGTTGTTATAATACACAATCACAAGACTTAAAAAAGGCTTGAACCTAAAAAAGTTATTCCGATTATCTTTTTTGGTATGCTAAAAGATGCCCAAGTCTGCATAGACTTTTTTTCATAAAATTTTTTTAAAAGAAAAATGTTTCACATATCTTAATTATAACAAATTAAATGAAAAGTCTGTCTTTTAAATAAATAGAAGAAAAGTCTATATTATTTTGTGAATGAAGGCAATTAAACTAGGGTTAATTGCATTTTAATACACAACCTTTAGTATCTTTTGTAATTTAGACCCAATCTTTACAGTTTTTGTAAATTTGACATACCATGTTTGTCTCAATCTTTTGTCAAGCTAATATAACGACGTGGACTAAAATTTCTGCTTTTTATGTATATACCAAGCGTGAGTGCATAAATCTTTCAAAATAGTATTTAAGTTTAGGGGAAGTGAGTCGACATATTAAGATAGCCCCTTCAATCCTATTTTTCTTTTTTATTTTTTATATTTAAATTACGTACAAAACCGTGTTGTTTTGAAAGATGTGACGAATCAATTTGGTAGAGACTTGAAAAAAAAAAAAGAGTACGTAGAATTTGCAAAACTTGTAAATGTGGGGTATTTTATTTGTAACATTTCAAAAATTTAATCTAAACTGCAAAAGACTCTATAGATTGTGTATTAAGGTGTCTGGCTTTTATACTAAAACATTTTGGCGATTGTGATAGTAATGTAAGTTTATATTTCGTAATATCATATATAAAATTTGTGATTGATAATGTATCCTATAAAGTTCGTAACCATCAACGAATCATTGATTTGAATCATTCACTACTTTGTATTGCGCCTAAAATTATGATTTTTCTGAATTGATATTTCTTTTAATTTGCAAAAGAGGAAAATATTTGTTTTCGTACTCTTATACTCTTCACAAATTTAATGGTTAGAAAAATTTGCAAGAAATTCACGTTCCATGCCTGTCCCAGAAAGTAATCTATAGTAATATATTCTTATATACTTTTCTGTATGAAAACACGCGAAATCAAACAAGTGTGAAAGTGAAAGCGATTAGAGCAATTTCACACGTGAAATGAGTAATAAATTTGAAAATCAAAATAAACCTTTATATTGAAAAAACTAATAATCCAAATGTACCTTAGACTTCAAATAGAGAATAATGAAAAATTCTACACGGTGTTTATCTGATTCATTTTACTAATTTTCTTCTGTAGTATTATTAATCTAAGCTTATTACTTTTGTATTAAATATTATATATAATAATTTAGCAACCATTTTTTTATAATTTATATGCATCACTAATGATTTAACTCTAAATCTCTCTTTTACATAAAAAGCTTTTCATCACTAGGATGTCTATTAATATCGGATATCAACTCAAAAAATTGAACATATATTTTTTAAAAGTTACAAATACCCTCATGCTGCATAGCTGTTTTTGCGCAAATATCCGTCAACTTTGTTTAGCTCAAATTCACCATTCCTGTAAAGTTTTTAGGTGCTCAATTAACCCTCGTCAGTTTACGTAAACGACACTTCCGTTGGCAAAGAAAAATATTTGTGATTTATTTTTATTCTTACGGGACACCTACAATTTCCAATGGTTATATACTACATAATTGGTGCTAAAACCTCAAATTATGAAATAAATTATTTCGAACCCTAACTTACAACTATCAAAATTCGTGAGATTCTCCGATAATTTGCACGAAAAGGGATGACGAACCACT